>CM060697.1:56204350-56804350 GCA_030686995.1 Artemisia argyi | reverse complement strand
GTGTTTTATTTCAAGCAGGCCAAAGGGACAAAAAAAAAAAAAAAAAAAAAAAAAAAAAAAAAAAAAAAAAAAAAAAAAAAAGAGAAAAATAACCTAGAAGGAAAAAAGGTCAAATAGACTGTAAGTCATGTACGGGTCAAATACTCTAGCTGCAGCAAAACTGATCTCGATGAAGAGATTATTTAGGCTCATATTACATGTAGAACATTTAACATTTTCTATACTGATAGAAATCATCCTCCTGCAACCCCCTTTATTCCACTTAATTATCCGAATTTGATTATTCCATATCACAGTTAATTCCACAACAGAATGCCATAGTTATGATCCTAATTGGTAACCAATGAACCAATAATAGAAGAACATCAACAATGGCCCTATCTTATTTATAGTAATATAGCAAAGGAGCCAACTTTTTAAAAATTAAGGTACTTGAAACTTTGGGCCGTTCTATCCAACAGCCATTGCCCCTAAGGACCTTATTGCACCTTGTACGGCCTAAACTCGAGCAAAATATAAAACAAATCACATTATAACGTAATAAAGTCCTTCCTACTAAATCCAGCCACCTTGACCTTGTGCTTCAAATTCTCACATTAACTTACGCACATTACTGGAACACACATCACTTACAGACTTGCAGTCTTCATAAACCAAACTACATTCTTACTCCAGGTGGTGTTTGTTTAAGCTTATTTCTAGGCTCAGCGAGTTTCATAGTTAGAACCCCAAATTGGACACTTAATCGGCGAGAGTATTATTAGCCTTGAGAATATTCGATACTCGATAGACATATTACCACTACTCATTAATCTCATGAAAACTGAAGCGTGTGACCCATAAGTTAGTTTAAGGCGTTGGTTTATCAATTTGAAGGTATAAGATTTTAAAGGGTAATATACCTTTCACCTCAACTTCTCTTTCGAGGCATTGAACTTAAGTAATGATTTTTCTATGTTTTGTGTCGAAGCTCCATTTAATGAAAATGTGGGAAACTTATGGAAAAGACTGTGTGTGTGTGTGGGGGGGGGGGGAGGGTGTTAAATTAACTTATTTTCCGGACTTATGGCCTTATTTCAATTGGGAAAATCTTATAAGCCTACTTTTGTTGCTTATGAGCATATCAAGTTGAGATAATGGATCTAAATACGCCATAAGCTTTTTCCAAATTTCATATAAGCTCCTAAGCTTGAATAATAAGCTAATCCAAACATCGCCTACATTTTTATAGATCTAAGAGCAATTAAAGTTGAGCCTGTGGATTTAAATAAGCCGTAACTTTTCCAATCTTCAAATAAGCCCAGATAATAAGTTGATCCAAACACCCCCTATATTTTTATAGATCTAACAGCAATTAAACAGAAAACCTGTTCCACAAACTCATATATTGATTAGAAGATTACCATTCAAATGTAAGGATTGTCACCTAAGTATGCATCGCAGACGATTGGGAAATCAGAACGTTCCCTACCATTGGCTTCAACATACCCTGATATTATTTCTACGTGCCAGGAGTTCTGCAATGCAAGAAAAAGTCTTGTTAAAAACATAACAATACTTGGATATGCATAATGAAGTAAAAATATCCATTGGCACAAAGCTTAGATATTTGGACGTATAAGCACCAAAAAATGTAACTTCCACAATGACAGCCAGGTCCAATAGATTTTTTTGATTTTCTGACGAATAACAAAACTAATAACCGCACAAATCAGGACCCCTTGAGTTGTGAACATCTAAATACTATCAAGAGTTGTATCATTTATTATGTTTGAATTCGCTTGAACAGATTTCCATAGTAAGTAAGACTACATCATTGAAGGATGATTAAGTTCTGTAACCATCTGTATGTTTTGATGATACATCTTTGAAGACCACTTTAACCCATTCCTTTACAGCTAGACTTTTAAATGGACAAAATCTGGTCCGTTTGTGAAAAATTGCAATTCAGATAAACTCATTCATAAGAAACCAGTCATCAAAAATCAAGTTAATTTTTATTTTTCAAAAACTTCAGATTTGAAGAAAATTTATTTCGAGTCAACTCGACATCCTTTTACCAACAGCAAAAACTACACATTTTGACATGGATCAAATTTTGACCCTTTACCTAACCCATCCAGTTTACCATATATATAAAATATTCAGTTTTCAGTATGAGTGAGTTCTATTTAGCTGTCAATAAAAATGGAGCAAAGAACTTTTACCACAAAAGGGATGTTTTACTCGAGGAAAGTGATTGTCATAGGGTCATTAAACGTACCTCGGAACAAACATAGCACGATTTATTAGGCTCAAATGGCTCCACTGGCATAAGAAGCATCTTCCTTGACGGATGCTGAAGACAATACATCATTCTAAATAAAAACAAAAATAGACTATGTCAAAAGGAAAAGAGCGATATGAGTAATAAAATTTTTACCGAAATCCGAAACCATGTTTAACTTGATTTGGACGTAAGCAAGATTGCCCACCTGCACGAATATTTACAGCAGTCACAATTTCTACAGGTAGGTGGTCATCCTTGTCAAAACTCAAGTTTCCAATCTCCTGCAAGAGAAAAATAAAGGGCGGTCAAATAAGTTTGTACTGAAGGTGGCAATTTTGACCTATTTACTTACAACTATAGACACGGCAGGTTGTGTTTTATTTCAAGCAGGGCAAAGGGACAAAAAAAAATAAGAGAAAAATTACCTAGAAGGAAAACAGGTCAAATAGACTGTAAGTCACGTACAGGTCAAATACTCTAGCTGCAGTAAAACTGACCTCGATGAACAGATTATTTAGGCTCATATTACATGTAGAACATTTAACATTTTCCATACTGATAGAAAGCATCCTCCTGCAACTCGCTTTATTCATCTTAATTATCCGAATTTGATTATTCCATATCACAGTTAGTTCCACAACGCAATGCCATAGTTATGATCCTAATTGGTAACCAATGAACAAATAATAGAAGAACATCAACAATGGCCCATCTTATTTTATAGTAATCTAACAAAGGAGCCAACTTTTTAAAAATTAAGGTACTCGAAACTTAGGGTCGTTCTATCCAACAGCCATTGCCCCTAAGGAGTTTAATGCACCTAGCACGACCTAAACCCGAGCATATATAAAACATATCACAATATAACGCAATAAAGTCCTTCCTACTAAATCCAGCTACCTTGACCTTGTGCTTCAAATTTTCACAATAACCACATTAACTTACGCAAATTACTGGAACACACATTACTTGCAGACTTGCAGTCTTCATAAACCAAATTACATTCTTACTCCAGGTGGTGTTTGTTTAAGCTTATTTCTAGGCTCAGGGAGTTTCTTAGTTAGAACCTCAAATTGGACACTTAATTGACCAGAGTATTATTAGCCTTGAGGACAGTCGATACTCGATACACATATTACTACTACTCATTAATCTCATGAAAGCTGAAGCATGTGACCCATAAGTTAGTTTAAGGCGTTGGTTTATCAATTTGAAGGTATAAGATTTTAAAGGGTAATAAACCTTTCACCTCAACTTCTCTTTGGAGGCATTGAACTTAAGTAATGATTTTTCTATGTTTTGTGTCGAAGCTCGTTCTGCGGCTCCTTGTAACGTTGTTCAATTGGGTGGCCTTGCTGCATTTGTTTTGCCACATGTCAGTTTGGCGTCTTATATATGGAAAAAAAAAAAAAAAAAAAAAAAAAAAAAAAAAAAAAAAAAAAAAAAAAACGTTCTAAGAAGTGTGAAAAACAAACCTTTTTTAGCTCCTCATGTTTGGCGATCTATACACCTTTGTTTCATGTTCAGCATCCTCATACAACCAAACTTCTGTTTCCTAAAGCTTAGCAAGAAACCCTTCTCTCTGTCTTCTCTCTCTGGCTCTGTAACAAACTCATGCAAGTTATCACACAGCTGGAAATCAAATGAGCTTATAAGTCGTAATGTCAAGTATGTGTATAATATTAAAGAGTTACAACAAAATAGTTATTCTTTCACACTTATTAAAGCCTATTTTCACACTTTAAAGCGTGTGGAGTTCAAAAGTTCACACTTAGCTTGTGTGTGAACCATATGGGTGTAGCAAATAATTTCACACTTCTGAGTGTGAAGATTTATTAAAAGTTTCACACTTTCAAGTGTGATGATTTTGAAACAATTTCTCACACTTTTAAGTGTGAGCTTTTAATTCTTCACACTTTTAAGTGTGAGGATTTAGAAACAATTTTTCACACTTTAAAGTGTGAGGATTTTAAATAGATTCTTCACACTTTTAAAAGTGAAGAACATTAAAAGTGTTTCTTTAATAAATAAATAATTTAATATATGTTAATACCTAAAATTACAAAACAAGTTTTAACAACTTGTGAAATAAAAAGAATCAAATATTACATAAAAGAAATGTACAGTTTTAAACACACGTAACCAAAATTTATAAAACTACACCAACTGTCATTTGTGAAACATCATGATGTGGTCTAGTTACAAATTCTAAAACAAGTTATAAATTTTGGAACAAGTTACAAATTGTGGAACAAGTTACAAAAAAGAACAACAAAATTTCTGGAAGAAGGTTACAAATTCTGACGCATCATAATTGGTACTAGTCTTTAGAATCCAAAACTCTTAGAACGCTATGTGAAACAATCTGTCAAAATTGCAGTTAGAACGTATTAGAAAGTGTGTGTGTGTATAAAGACTTATAACTCATATCTACAACAAGCTTCAGGATCATTTCCAAAAGAAATTATGGCTCATTTCTAAGTACATATAAAGTCTGCACAAGCTTGAATACTTATAGTACCATAGTTGCAACATTTCCACGTCTAAGTTAAACTCGAAAGGCAAAAAGATTCTACCAAAAGAATAAAAATAGCATAAGTCATATCGATATTAGGTTTCAGTATCATTTCTAGAAGAAGAGTCGACTCATTTATTTAAGCAGAATAGGCGTCCACAACTTTAAATACCTCAGTGCCCAATTTGTATAAAAACCACGTCAAAGTTAAACTCGATAAGCAAAAAGTCAAAGCAAAGTTAAACTATATTAACTCGATAACCATCTAATTTTTTGAATAAATACTCAGGATTCATGAGACTTTATGCGTCAGAGATACACAATAGACAACTTTCAACCCGTTTGACCTATTTAACGTGTTAAAGATAGTACATAATCTTCCCTATTTTTTAAGTTAATGGGTCAAAATTTCCAGTTATATGCTGCTAATAAAGAAGACAGGATCTACTGCTTATCTTGATCCTAATACTTCTCCTGGATTTAGGAGAATGATAAGCGAGAAAATGCATTACATCAAAACGAACCACCCGAAGAAAGCTCGTGAATAAAATCCTATGCCTAAAGGTGAGAAAAAGATGATAGATATTCCACAGCTAACTCTTGATTAGATTGAGTTTCTTAAATAACCTCATCAGGATTCTACCAGAATCTCTGATTTTATCAAAAGTTAGTTCGGTTTCTCTCATTTATACTCTATAAGTTACTTATCTATTGTTGGATCAAGAGCATATTAAAGGGTAAGAATCTTTGTTTTCAGAAGCTATGTATGAGGTGTAATGGTTAGAAATGCTAATTGCTCATCATAACGCATACGATAAGGTACCTCAGTGTGAACTATAAAAGTTGAAGCCCACCATATTCTTTCCATGCAAATAAAACGAGCAGGCAAAAAATGTTCTGTTCATCATTGACAACTAGAATGTCCTTGCTATTTCAACCATCTAAAGATACCTTTATATTCCTTTATAAGCATGTTCGTTGTGTACAGAATAAGGGGGAAATAGCATAGTAACTAATTAACCGTATTCAGGAATAAATAAGCTACAATTTTACATTAAGAAAGTGTAGAGTAGCATACATGTACATGCCCGTAACAAGTAGTAAATATGTATCACCAATAATGGACTATAATTTTTCAGGTAACTCACCCTCTGTCCTCCAGCGGTTTGTCCCATAACTAACATGGAGGAGGTAAATCGCAAAAACCTCAGATAAGAGACATGGGCTGGGATTTGAACCCCTGACCTTTGCATTATGATAGCATGTTCCCCTGTTTGTTCTTGGTATCTAAGCTGAAATTACTACTCTGTCCATCTCAAAGTGCTAAATTACACCTTTTCAAAAAAAAAAATTCTCCATGCAGCTTATCGTAATACAAACTATATACGCAGCGTTTACACAACATCATTTCTACAAGCAATTTAGGTCTACACACCCTTACAAAGGCACAAGTACATAACTACTTTACTACTTATAATGCAAATATTTTTACCCTCTATGTACTCTTCTGTTCTTTTTTTATATTGTATGAAATATTTACTCCACCGGGGAAAAGAACTTATAAAAACCAAATCCAAGGTAGAGCAATAAATACCAGATCTACAAAAGATAACAAGTGGATTCAAAAGTTTCACGTAGCAAGACATTATTTAACTCCATGTTCGAAAACTATGCAAGTTGGTTATAAATGGTGACTAGATACCTTAGTAAACACATATCTCCACAGTAACAGAGCATGGATTTCATCAAGCAGAATTACATAAAAAATGTAGCAAAAGAGTATTTTTTGCAGATATCTAACTCAGATCAAATTCTATGTTACTATGCAGAACAGACAGGACAATATCATATAGGAAATAGCCAATATAGCCATGAAAAAGAATCAAAAAGAGCAGCTAGATGAAATTGTTTACCCTTATACCTATTACCTAACCAGTGATATGCAATTATTGACGAGCAATGACATCCTTAGAGATAAATCTTTTTCTGACCCATCCACAGTGATCATATGAGAAGTAATTAACTCTTAAGCGAAGAATTTAAACTCAGACCTCTAAGCTAACCTAAGCAAGTTTTAATTACTTAAGCACACCTAGTAGCATCATATGCGAACAGAAAACATACCAAACAAATACGTACATTTTCATTCTGATATATAAACCTAATCCAAAAATTACAAGGAAACAAGCTACATTTAATGAAAATATGGGCAACTTATGGAAAAGACTATGGGGGTGTTTGGATTAACGTATGGCCTTATTTCAATTGGGGAAATCTTATAAGCCTACTTTTTGTGGCTTATGAAGATATCAAGTTGAGATAATGGATTTAAATAAGCCATAAGCTGTTTCCAATTTAAACATCGCCTATATTTTTATAGATCTAACAGCAATTAAACAGAAAACCTGTTCCACAAAGTCATGTACTGATTAGAATATTACCATTCGAATGTAAGGATTGTCACCTAAGCATGCATCGCAGACGATAGGGAAATCAGAACGTTCCACACCATCGGCTTCAACATACCCTGATATTCTATGTGCCATGAGTTCTGCAACAACAACAACAACAACAACAAACCCAATCCCGCCGAAGCAGGGTATGGGGGAGGTAGAACGTAGACAGATCCTACCCCTACCCCTACCCCAGGAAACACCCGAGAGTAGAGAGACTGCTTCCAAAAAGACCTCTGGCAAGTGCAGGTGTGCGGGTGATAGAGCAAAGCACAAAGAGCAAAAACGACAAAACACCCCAAGCAAGAAGCAGGCAAAACAAGCAAAAGGAACAAAAAGCCAAGGGGGCAAGGGTACACGGGCAAAAGCACACCCAACAAACAAAGAGCAAAGGCCCAAAGACAAGCAAACAAACCAAAAGAAGCAACACAGGGCAAAGCAACGCACGGGGCCTACAGCTAAGGCAAAGCAAAAGCAAGAAAACGCAGGCAAACCTAAAGGGGCAACAAAGAGCAAGGCAAAGCAACGCCCGGGGCCTAAAACTAAGGCAGAGCAAAAACAAAGAACCAAACCGACGAGACTACCCACAAATCCTAATTCTATCTCTCCACGCCTTCCTATCTGAGATCATGTCCTCGGACAAGAGCAACTCCTTCATGTCGAGTTTAAGTCTATCCTCCCACCTGAGTTTGGGTCTACCCCTTCTTCTCACTCCATGAGTTCTGCAATGCAAGAAAAAAGTCTTGTTAAAAACATAACAATACCGGGATATGCATAATGAAGTAAAATATCCATTGGCACAAAGCTTAGATATTTGGACGTATAAGCACCAAAAAAATGTAAACTTCCACAATGACAGCCATGTCAAATAGATTTTTTTATTTTCTGACGAATAACAAAACTAATAACTGCCCAAATCAGGACCCCTTGAGTTGTGAACATCTAAATACTATCAAGAGTTGTATCATTTATTATGTTTGAATTCGCTTTTGAACAGACTGTCATAGTAAGTAAGACTGCGTCATTGAAGGATGATTAAGTTCTGTAACCCCTTTAACCCATTCCTAAGAAATCAAGAGTTGTATCATTTATTATGATTTGATGATACATCTTTGAAAACCCCTTTAACCCATTCCTTTATAGCTTGACTTTTAAAATGGACAAAATCTGGTCCGTTTGTGAAAAATTGCAAATCAGATAAACTCATTCATAAGAAATCAGTCATCAAAAATCAAGTTAATTTTTATTTCTCAAAAATTTTAGATTTGGAGAAAATTTATTTCGGGTCAACTCAGACATCCTTTTACCAACAGCAAAAACTACACATTTTGACATGGTTCAAATTTTGACCCTTTACCTTACCCATCTAGTTTACCATGTATATAAAATATTCAGTTTTGAGTATGAGTTCTACTTAGCTGTCAATAAAAATGGAGCAAAGAACTTTACCACAAAAGAGATATGTTTTACTCGAGGAAAGTGACTGTCATAGAGTCATAAAACATACCTCGGAACAATACATCATTCTAAATAAAAACAAAAAAAGACTATGTCAAAAGGAAAAGAACAGTATGAGTAACAAAAATTTTACCAAAACCATTAACTTGATTTGGATGTAAGCAAGATTGCCCACCTGCACGAATATCAGCAGCAGTCACAATTTCTACAAGTAGGTGGTCATCCTTGTCAGAACTCAAGTTTCCAATCT
Organism: Artemisia argyi; assembly: GCA_030686995.1. Lineage (NCBI taxonomy): Eukaryota > Viridiplantae > Streptophyta > Magnoliopsida > Asterales > Asteraceae > Artemisia > Artemisia argyi. The sequence continues at coordinate 56,795,405 of CM060697.1, read as the reverse complement.
CCTGCAAGAGAAAAATAAAGGACAGTCAAATAAGTTTGTACTGTAGGTGGCAATTTTGACCTATTTACTTATAACTATAGCACGGTGGGTTGTGTTTTATATCAAGCAGGCCAAAGGGACAAAAAATAATAATAATAATAATAAATAATAAAAATAAAAAATAAAAAATAACCTAGAAGGAAAAAAGGTCAAATAGACTGTAAGTCATGTACGGGTCAAATACTCTAGCTGCAGCAAAACTGATCTCGATGAACAGATTATTTAGGCTCATATTACATATTTACATGTAGAACATTTAACATTTTCCATACTGATAGAAAGCATCCTCCTGCAACCCCCTTTATTCATCTTCATTATCGGAATTTGATTATTCCGTATCACAGTTAATTCCACAACGCAATGCCATAGTTATGATCCTAATTGGTAACCAATGAACCAATAATAGAAGAACATCAACAATGGCCCTATCTTATTTTATAGTAATCTAACAGAGGAGCCAACTTTTTAAAAATTAAGGTACTCGAAACTTTAGCCCGTTCTATTCAACAGCCATTGCCCCTAAGGAGCTTATTGCACCTTGTACGACCTAAACTCGAGCATATACAAGTAGGACACTCTATGATGAATCCGACGAGGATCTTTTAGATGAAGATGATATAGTGGATCTCGGAAACGATGGGAAAATAAGAAATGAGAACTTAGATGATTATTCCGAATAAAAATAGTAGACTTTAAGCTTTAACTATTTGAATAAACTTCTCTTTTGTGGTTTTTTTATATTAAAAATGAAGATTTTAAGATAATTATGTTTTTATTTAATCATTGTTTTCATAGTAAACACTATTATATGCACAAAGGGTAAAAAGTTAAATGAAGCTCTCGCTTTTGTCGCTTCTCGCTTTAGGGAAAGGCATGTCGCTTTGAGATCGCTTTTAACTAGCTTGTATAAAACAAATCACATTATAACGTAATAAAGTCAGACCTGTAAGCTAACCTAAGCAAGTTTTAATTAGTTAAGCACGCCTAGTAGCATCATATGCAAACAGAAAACATACCAAACCAATTAAGTACATGTTCATTCTGATATATAAACCTCATCCAAAAATTACAACGAAACAAGCTCCATTTAATGAAAATAGCAACTTATGAAAAGACTATGGGGGTGTTTGAATTAACTTATAGCCTTATTTCAATTGGGAAAATCTTATAAGCCTACTTTTTGTGGCTTATGAGCATATCAAGTTGAGATAATGGATTTAAATAAGCCATAAGCTTTTTCCAATTTTCATATAAGGTCCTAAGCCCGAATAATAAGTCATATACTAGTGACAAGCAGCTAATTGAATTTAAGTCATATACTAGGGTCAACCGGTTCGACCGGTTGGACCGCCGGGTCAACTCGGTTTTCAATTTATTATTATTTTATTTTTTTGACCGGGTCAACCGGTTCGACCGCCGGGTCAACCGGTTCGACCACCAGGTCAACCCGAGTTTTTATTAAATTTTTTTGAAAAAATGAAACCCGGCCGGGTTTCGAGAACCGAGTTGACTCGGGTCACTCAAAACCCGGCGGGTCACACCGGTTAACCCGGTTTTAGAAACCCGGGTTGTTTTGACCTGTTTTTTCAGCCGGAACCGGTCGAACCGGTTAACCCGGCCGGGTCGACCCGGGTTTCAAAACCTTGGTTTAAACTTATGAGAAATACTAAATCCTTTCACCGAAACTTTCTACTTATTTGATGAGTGAAATATATATATATATATATATATATATATATATATATATATATATATATATATATATATATATATATATATATATATATATATGTGTATATATATATATATATATATACATATATATATATATATATATATATATATATATATATATATATATATATATATATATATATATATATATATATATATATATATATATATATATATAACATTAGGAAGATTTGTTATAGCAGTACTCTAAACTTATATAATCCCACAAGTTTCAAAATAAGCCAAAAATAAATAAATAAATAAATAAAAATAGGAGTTTATGTAATAGATCCCGGATCCCTTGCAAAGGGGATTAATTTTAAAAAGTCTAAAAAGTTTTCTGGAGATGCCACGTGTCCCTCGTTCCTTTTAGACTCAAGGGCAGTATTGTAAATTTACTCCCTCTCGCTTTTTTCTCTCTTTCCCTCTTTCTTCTTTCTCTTATCTGATAATCTTTCCTTTTTCCGATCTCTCTTCTTTGATTCTTTCAATTTTCCGGCTACAATAAACGAATTTACACAATGATTTCGATTCAATTCATTCATTCATTCAATTTTACATTTTTTTTATTCTTTCATTTGTTCATATTTTGCAAAATTAGGGCTTTTTTGTTCTCAATTCATATTCCTTTATTTGAATCGTTAATATTTCTTCAAATCGTGTTAATTGTTCATATCGGCTTCGAATTAGCCGTTGGATTGCTTAATTGCAATAGAATTAGGGTTTTAATCATTCAATTGGTTAATTGGAAGACAATTGGGGGTTTTGAGTATTCAATTGGTCTATTGGAAGAAAATTAGGGTTTTAACCGTTCAAATTTGGGGATTTTTTATTGTTAAATCAGTTTCTGATGGCTGAGAGTGATTCTCATGTGTTTAATCAAGGTAATTTCATTTTTTGTTATATATTCATCAGTCAGTTATTTTTTATTATGTTCATCAATTAGTTTTTTGAAGATATTATGCCTGCATTGTTTGCTTAGTATGATGTGGATTCATCAGAGCATATTAGAATAAGGTTCATTAGTTATTTCTCGTTATTCTGGATTAATTAGAGGTTCGGATTCATTAGAATAACTTGTTAGAACATATTAGAATGAGGTTCATCAATAATTGATATTTATTGTGGTTTAATTAGATGTTGCGGATTCATTAGAATAACTTGTTAGAACGGATTAAAATGAGGTTCATCAGTGATTGCTTGTTATGATGGTTTAATTATAGGTTGCGGATTCATTAGAATAATTTTTTAGAATGGATTAAAATGAGGTTCATCAGTAATTCCTAGTTATTGTGGTTTAATTAGAGGTTGCGGATTCATTAGAATAATTTTTTAGAACGGATTAAAATGAGGTTCATCAGTGATTGCTAGTTATGATGGTTTAATTATAGGTTGCGGATTCATTAGAATAATTTTTTAGAACGGATTAAAATGAGGTTCATCAGTAATACCTAGTTATTGTGGTTTAATTAGAGGTTGTGGATTCATTAAAATAACTTTTTAGAACGGATTAAAGTGAGGTTCATCAGTGATTGCTAGTTATGATGGTTTAATTATAGGTTGTGGATTCATTAGAATAACTTTTTAGAACAGATTAAAATGAGGTTCATCAGTAATTCCTAGTTATTGTAGTTTAATTAGAGGCTGCGGATTCATTAGAATAACTTTTTAGAACGGATTAAAATGAGGTTCATCAGTAATTGCTATTTATCGTGGTTTAATTAGAGGCTGCGGATTCATTAGAATAACTTTTTATAATGGATTAAAATGAGGTTCATCAGTTATAAAATGTTATCAATTTTATTTGTCTTGGTTCATCAATTATTGATTGTAATAATATATAATAATGAGGTTCATCAGTGATAAAGTGTTTTTGGTTCATCAGTCATTCATTGTATATATTTTTTTTCAGATGATGATTATGAAGTTGTTCCATATTCTGTTGTTATTGTTTCTGAGGAGGGGGGTGAGAAGTTATGGATTCCTGATATTCCTGATGGTGAGAAGCCGGCTTATGGTATCATGTATCATTCTCTGGAGCAGGCTTATGAGTATTACAAAGATTATGCAAAAAGAGCTGGTTTTGAGATTCGTTTAGGTCAACATTATAAATCTACGAAGAATAAGGACAATAATCCTAATCTGCAATATTTTGTTTGTAGTAAAGAAGGTATAAATCCTGCCCCAAAGAAAGTTGGATCAAAGAGAAAACATAGGAAACATCCGTCTAAGTGTACTGATTGTAAGGCTGTTTTACGTGTGAGGTATGTTGAAGGAAAAGGATATTGGTGTTATGAATTTGTTGAGGGTCATAACCATAGCCTAGTTAGTCAGGAAGATAGTGTTTTTCTGGTTTCGTCTCGTGATGTTTCTTATACTCAGCAAGTTTTTCTATATCAAGCATCTCAAGTGAATCTTGGTCCAGTGAAGGGCTTTCATTTACTTAGGCAGATTTATGGGGACTACGATTTTATTGGGGTTAGTTCGGTTGATTGTAAAAACTATAGGAGAGATGTGCTTGATTTCATTGGTAAGAATGATGCTCAGATGTTAGTTGAGATGTTATTGAACAAGAAGGATTTTCATCCTAATTTTTCATTTGAGTATCAAACTGGTGAGAATAACGCGTTGACGAATCTTTTTTGGGCCGATGAGTACGCAAAAAGGAATTATTATGCTTTTGGCGATGTTATGTCATTTGATGCTACATTCAGGACTAATAAGTAAGTTCATTTTATATATGTTTTTTATTTTTTAACTGATGAACATCTTTTAATTAATAGGTTCATCTGTATTTTAAGATAAGATAGATATTGTTATTTGATTGTACCCCACGTATCTTATCTATTTATCAGAAAATTCACTTTTCTTATCTCTCTACCCCACATATCCTATCTCTTTATCAGAAAATCCTCCATCCCAACTATTCTATATTTTTTCCTCTACCCCACATATCCTATCTCTTTATCTCTTTCATATCTTTTAAATTCTGATGAAATGAGTGTAATAGGTCATGTTTCTAGCTTGAATTGTTTCCCCGGAGTGGTCGTTGGGTGAGTGTGAGTAGCTTTTTGAAACTCATTGATAAGCTCAAACACACAAAAACTTTGCTGCAACAAGATGATGGTCAACGGTATAAAAGTTAATTCGCGTTGCACATCATCTTGTTCTGGCAGTTTATGTGTGTTTGAGATTATTAATGAGTTTCAAAGCCTACGCAGAGTCACCAGCGACCATTTCTGGGGAAACATTTGAAGCTAGAAACATTTAATTTTTTTAAAGTTGTTGTATTTGATTGTTATAAGCTGATGTTGTTGAATTTAAATGGTTCATCAGTATTTTAAGATATGGTTCATCAGTATTTTTTAAACAAAATTTTTTAAAGTTGGTGTAAATAAGTTCATCAGTATTATAAAGCTGCTGTATTTGATTGTATAAACTGATGTTGTTGAAAGGTATTGAATTTAAATGGTTCATCAATTATATTATAACGGTTCATCGGTTTTATAATAATGTTTATCATTTATTTTTGATAGGTACAAAATGGTTTTTGTACCATTTACTGGGATCGACAATCATAATAATTGTGTTACATTTGGAGCTGCGTTGCTGTCGTCGGAGACTAAAGAATCTTACATTTGGTTGCTTGAATGTTTTCAAAGAGCCTTCGTGCGAGCACCTAAGGTTATTGTTACTGATCAAGACGCATCAATGAAAGTTGCTATAAAGACAATTTTCCCGTTATCTCGTCATAGATTATGCATGTGGCACATCATGCAGAAGTAGACTTCAAAGGTATGTTCATCAATGTATTTTTTTTAATTATTTTTGTTTATTAGTTACTTATAATTTAAAGGTTCATCAGATAGTTTTACAGTATAATGTTCATCATTTTATGGGATATTGTTTTGGACTGATAGAATAATGTTCATCAGTTAGTTTTTTTATATAATAATGTTCATCAGTTAGTTTTATACAATAAGGTTCATCTTGATTTTTGTAGGTTGGTCCTGATCTAGCTAAAGATGAAACTTTTAAACGAAGAATATCAGATATTGTTTGGACTGATAGAATAGAGCCTGATGAGTTTGAAGCTTTGTGGGAGAAATTATTAGTTGATTTCGATTTGAAGAGTCACAAATGGCTTTCTGATATGTATGATTTGAGGTATAAATGGATTCTAGCCTATTACAGGGATGAGTTGATGTCGGGTTTGATGCGTACTTCTTCTAGGTCTGAGAGTGAAAACAATGCGTACGGTCGCTTGACGAGTATTGATTTGACTTTATGGGAATTTTATAATCATTTTGAGAGTGTGGTGGGTTGTCAAAGTTTTGCTCAACGTAAAAATGATCATGACAGTCGGTATACTATTCCAGATATGCACACAGAACTTCAATTAGAGAAGGAGGCATCAGAATTATACACTCAGTCCATTTTCTTTGATGTTCAAAATGAGATTTATGCTTCTGTGATTTCTTGTATGTCGGTTAGTGTTTCGGATGTTGATTCTGGCAAAAAAATTGTTATAAAAGATACTGGCGAAGATGAGCAGATTTCTAGGCGACATCGTATAGTGAAAGGGAAACCACAGTATGATGTTTTTTATGAGGTAACATCTTTTTATACATACAGTTTTGTTTCATTATTTTTATTTTATTTTATAAGAATGAGGTTCATCAGTCATTGTAGATAATAATGAGGTTCATCAATCATTGTATATCAGAATGAGGTTCATCAGTCATTGTAGATTATAATGAGGTTCATCGTTGCTTTTTATCATGTTTTTTGTAATTAGATAATGTATGTAGATAATAATGAGGTTCATCAGTCATTGTAGATTAGAATTAGGTTCATCGTTGCTTTTTATCATGTTTTTTGTACTTAGATAATGCATGTAGATAATAATGATTTTCATTAGTCATTGTATATCAGAATCAGGTTCATCAGGTTCATCAGTCATTGTATATTAGAATGAGGTTCATCAGTCATTGTAGATAAGAATGAGGTTCATCATTGCCTTTTATCATGTTTTTTTGTACTCAGATAATGTATGCACTACCTTTTTTTTCAGGTTTTGTGTAAACCAGCTGAAGAGTTTTATCAGTTTACGTGTAAACGTTTTGAGTCATATGGACTGTTATGTCGTCATATCTTTTATGTGATTCGGTTTTCAAATGTTAAAAACTTTCCCAAGAAGTACGTGCTTAGGCGTTGGTCAAAAGATTCATTACCACCTCCATCAGTCATTCAAGCCACCGGTGACAGTCCTGATATGATCTTGCGTGAGATATTCAGATCAGTCGAGTATTGTGTGAATCGTTATGCTAATGATCCTGAGCTACTGCAAAAGTTTAGAGATCATCAGGTTCAGTTAATGGCGAAGGCAGATGCTGATGTTCCTATACCTCCAAAGACTACTAAACGGGATAGGATTGCTTCTATTCTTGGTGTGTCGCAACCGGATGAGATTATTGTGAATGTTCCAAAGCAGGTTAGACTATTTATTCTCTTTTTGTTATCTAGGTTAGTTGATGAACATGTTAAATTTTTGCAGTTTAGTTATATTTATAGTTATTATAGGTTCATCAGTTGTTATAGGTTCATCAGTTATTATAGGTTCATCAGATTTATGTTATCATAATTTAGGAGTTATCATAGGTTTATCAAATATAGGTTCATCATTTAATATAAGTTCATCATTTAATATAGGTTCATCAGTTTTTTGTTCTGTGTTATTGTAGGCCCATTAGTTATCATAGTTTTTTCAGTTTTTATAGGTTAGACTATTCATTCTCTTTTTTGTTATCTAGGTTAGTTGATGAACATGTTAAATTTTTGCAATTTAGTTATTTTTCTAGTTATTATAGGTTCATCAGTTATTATAGGTTCATCAGTTATCGTAGGTTAAACAGATGTTCAACATATTTTTTCATCAACATAGGTTCATCAGTTATTATAGGTTCATCAGTTAATATAGGCTCATCAGTTATTATATGTGTTATCCTAGGCCCATCAGTTATCATAGTTTTTCAGTTTTTATAGGTTCATCAGTTGTTCATCAATTGTTCAACATATTTTTTGATCATTTTTGTTTTTTGGTCCAAAACAGGTTAGTACTAAGGGGTTCGCGAAAGAGGATTAAGAGCAGTGTTGAACGTTCACTTATTGTTAGTGGGAAGTGTGGAAAGAAGAACTATACAACCTGCAAATCTAGTATGAACGATCATAACCAGGCGAAATGCAATGCCATAAAAGCTCAAATTGCTGCTAAGAAAGCTAGTGAAAAGGCTACTGCGAAGGAGATGAAGCAGAAGGCGAGATTGGATGCCAAGAATGCGAAGTTGGCTGAGAAAACTGCTGCTAGGAAGGCGAATTTGGCTGAGAAGACTGCTGCTAGGAACGCGAAGTTGGCTGAGAAGACTGCTTGTGTAGTTACTTAATAAATGTGGTGTTAGTTTGATAAGAGTGATCAAAGTAACTTTGATTTTTCTATTATACAAATAAATGTGATGTTTTACTTATAAAGTTTTTTCTATTATAAAGTTCATCAGTTTTACTTATAAAGTTGAGATAAAAGTTCTTCAAATTTTAGAGGTTCATCAATTTTAAATTATAACAGTGTCATTATAATTATCAAAGTTTCTAAAAAAAAGTTCTTCTTTCTACAAATTTTAGAGGTTTATCATTTTTTACATATTAAAGTTCATCAAAATTTACATATTAAAGTTCATCAAAAGTTAATCTAATTTAACAATTTTTTTCAGGTTCATCAATAAATTCAGGTTCATCAACTGTTCTTTCTTTTAAAAGATTTTCATCAAATTTTAGAGGTTTATCATTTTTTACATATTAAAGTTCATCAAAAGTTAATCAAATTTAACAATTTTTTTCAGGTTCATCAATAAATTAAGGTTCATCAACAAACAAGAAGTAAATTCAGGTTCATCAATTTTATTTAACATAACAAAATGATAGTTCTATTAAACTAAAATAACTTGTCCATAACAACCAACCAAAAAGTAGTATTTATACTAGAACATTCCCTAATTAGATTAGGTTACTACTGCCAAAATTTTAACCATAACAAACTATTAGATCAAATTGTTTTTAGGTCTGTCGAAGAAGAGCACTAGCTTCCCGTTCGAAATATTCGCTGGCACGTTCTGCAATATTCTTTTTTGACATCTGCTGGAGCGTTCGCTTTTCCTTCAGAGGTAAACGATGATATTCTTCTACCTCGCTCTCCACTACATGTTTGTTTTCATTGTAGTCGGACAACAAAATCTTTGACATGTACTTCTTTCTCAAGTCTTCAAGCTGTTTGTCTTGTTCAGCACCTTCTTTTACAAACCCAGCATCAAAATAAGTTTCCATGTGTCTCATGGCAAAAATTCCACAATCAATTAAATTGTTTTTGGTTTCCCATGGCAATTTGATATGATCCACTTTGTAGTTGTTCAGTGCTTGATAATTTGGATGCCCATTGTCTTTCAAGAACTTTATAAATTGAAATCTCTGTAATAATAAATTAAAAACAATGAGATTCAATTTAACTATGTTGATGAACATACATTTAATATACCTAACATTCTTACCAAATTAACCAGCTTTTTCTGATATCTATCCTTGACTAATTGATTGTGATGCATGTTGTCAAGAATATGGATTTGAGGTTCTTTCAAGTTGAAACAGACGACGTAGTAGTGATCGTCACTAAGCATCATCGGGAAAAGCACCTGTTAAAGATAGAGGTTCATCAATTATTTACAATTAACTATAGGTTCATCAGTTTTATTAAGGTTCATCAGTTTTTTTAAGGTTCATCAGTTATTTATCTTAAAACAAATTAGTAAAATAGAAGTGCTTACCAGGTCAATGTCTCTGATAGATTCATAAACAGACAAAAACAAAAGATTCTTCATGTTTTCATTAAACCTTTGTGTGAGTGCTTTCGAGTTGTGAGACAGATTGGCCATTTCTTTTGTCTGAGGTTCATCAATATAAGTCAAGATTTTTGCATATGTACATGATTTCAAATATTGAATCATAATTGATAAAGATTTTTGTAACTTACAATCATTGATGTGTGGGCATATAGCTTCTTCAATGATCCTACGTTCCTTTTCTCTTCTGCCATGTTATGTATATACGCCCACATATCAATCACTCCTAAACTAATTTCATTCCCTTCTTTGAAGCTCTCAAAGTGGATTCTTTGACCGTCAACAAAGTATGAATGAAATAACACATCACTGCAATTTCATTTTAAGGTAATATTTTAGAAAAATAAAGAAGCTACTTATTATAGAAATATTATTTTTAAATTGATGAACCTAATATATATTACTTACTCGAGATCTCCTCTTGCAGCGAATATTGTTTCAGCCACCTTTCTTTCATTGTCTTGTACTTTGTTCTTCATCACAACGACTCTTTGTAAATACGGAGATTTTAGAGATTCAGCAGGCTTTGTTTTTCTTTTTTCTCTTATATTTTCCAAGTCTTCTTGACCTTCTTCACCTTCTTTGATATTCTTTTCCGTTTGAGGAACTTTAAGCTTTCGAGCAATTATGTTGAAAGAATTAAGTGGCGTGGGTTTTAGAGGCGTGGAAAAACCTTCATCTACTGCTTCACATTTTAATTTTTCTTCTGCTGATGGGGGAGCATATGATATCGGTGTTATCATCTTTGGCGATTCTTTATTTTGTGGGGAAGAGTTCTTATGTTTTTGTGATGTTTTTTTCAATGCTAAAGCTTCTGCTTGAATTCTTCTCCAAAGATTGTCATCACTAGTCTTGCTCAACCTTTCTGAGGACGTGTGCAAGAACGGTGTCTTTTTTAGCAACTCATCCAATAACTGCTCCAAGTCTTTCTTTTCTTCATACAAAACCAAAGGCAAAGACTTATTCTCAAATTGCTCCGTATTGAATATCGGGAGTTCTGGCCTATGCAACTGTTTTATATGTTCATCAGTAAGTTAATTAATAAGTTCATCAATAAATTATAAGTTCATCAATAAGTTCATAAAACAAATCAGTTATAAGTTCATCAATAAGGTTATTACCTGACGTTCAATCTTTTCATATTCTTTCAAAAAGGCAGGATCCATGAACATTTGAGTTAACGTTAACTCAGCTTGTTTGTCCGTCTGAGGTTCATCTGTTAACTCGGAGCCATGATTCATTTGAGGTTCATCAGTTTGCTTAGATGCAACCTTAGCGTCGGAGCCATCCTTTGTTTGAGGTTCATCAGTTTGTTTAGATGCTTCCTTTGCCTCGGAGGCATCCTTATCATCACCCATCGTTATCATCAGCATTGAGCTCTCATCTTCAGTTTGTGAGCTCTCAAAAGTTGTCCTGTTTACCAAACTGTTCATCCAGTCTCGGACTTCCAACAACGATTCATTTCCGGGGTACATCTCCAATCCAGCCCTTAGCATGTCATCAATATTAATTTTCATCTCTTGAAATAAGCATAACATGTTCCTCAGTGAGTGACTGAATTCCTGTCATTAATATAATCAATTAAGTCTTTGAACCTATATTAACTTAAAACTGATGAACCTATATTAACTGATGAACCTATATTTGAAGAACCTATAATCAAATAACATTTTAAAGTTTATATATATTTTACCTCAGCTGATTTGAATTGGGAATACTCCCCTTGAAATTCTAAAATCATTGCGGATAACTGTTGTTGGGTGAGCTTAATACTTGAGGATGAAGGTTCATCATTTCCATTTTCAGGTGTTTGATCGGTTCCGGTAATTGGTTCAGCAACTTCAGTGTTTTCATCACTTCCGGTCGTTTGAATATCCTCATTTGTTCCGATCATTTGAATATCATCATCTGCTAATTGATGAACCAATTATAAGAAATTCAAATATACACAAAATTTTTGCAGATAATATGTAAGTTATGAAACATAATAGATTTTTACCCTGTTGATCAACCCATTGATGCTCCTCAATATCATCTATATGAACATCAGGCACTTGCTCACCAACGTCATCTGTCTTTGGAGATTTTGATGTTCTTTTCCTTTTGTATCCAACAATGTTTTTGCACATGTTCATCGAATAGCGGTTTTTAGGAGATAGTGAACTCCTTTTTGCTTTCTGTTTTCTTCCTACATGTTTTACACCATTTTTCATAAGTTATAACAGGTTCATCAGATTATAAAAGTTTTTTTTTTTTTTTTTTCAAGTTCATCAAATGTTCAGGTTCATCAGATTTTACATATTCAAGTTCATCAAGATTTTCAACAAATTTTTGAGGTTCATCAAATTTTTACTTATAACAAAAATTTACTTATAAAACAATAATATAATATAAATAATGTCTATATACATACCTTCTTGATCATTTCCCCCCTCTGCTTCTTGTGGTTTGTCTTCCAGCATTAAAAAGGATTGGTCCATCAGCCACTAATTTTAGATACAACTTATTTTAGGTAAATGTTTAAAATAAGAATATAATATAAGGTTCATCAGATTATAATTTGTGTACCTTCTATAGGCATCGAACCTTCCCTTTCTGAATTGTTCCCTTGAATGACATCTGAAAAAAATATATATATATATGTCATTTTTTTAAGATGACACATACAAAAAGTACTGATGAACATATAGTAAAATGTATACCTATATTAGAAGGTTCATCAGCGTTTGTTTTTTGTTTCTTTCTTCTAATATTCTTTTTTTTACTGGCTCATCGCTATCTTTTATCGGCACAATATTAGCATCTGAATTTAGACACAATGTGTAAAAAAACACATTATACGGGACAGTAAGTGATGAACCAAATAAAATAATACATCATACCTTCAATCATGAGTAGTCCACGCTTGAAAGGAGAGTGATCCTTCAAATGAGCTTTACTCCAATGTGGTCCAGCTTCATATGAGACTTCAATCTTGTCTTCATCATCACCCCTCGGTTCTTCCTCCAATTGAATTTCGGCTCCAGCATTCTCTATCTGCTGTTCATCATCGTTCTCTGAATCATCATCATTATTATTTTCTGCAGCTTCCTCTGCATCATCATCCTCTTGATCTTCTTCTTCTTCTTTATTTTCCTCATCATTATTTTCTTCTTCTTGATCTTCTTCCAGATCTTCTTTTTTCTTCACTTTTTCAGCTTTAGGAGCTCTTCCTTTCTTTATTTTGCCAAACATCATCTCTTCCAATTCTTTCAAATTTTCTGTTTTCCAGTAATTAAACGCTAGGTATTTTGGTTTCTTCAGCAGCGAATTGGCAAATATAACCTGCAATTTTAAGTGTAAATCTTAAATTAAGAAAAATGTAACTGATGAACCTGATAACCTAACAGATGAACCTATAATCTAACAGATGAACCTATAACCTAATTGATGAACCTATAAATTAACTGATGAACATAAAGTATATAGTAATTACCTCCAATAGCAAGATTGGACCATAGAATCTTGTTCCCGGTCTCCAATTTTTCCTTTCGTCCTTCAAATTATGTAGCACATACTCGCACCAGTCCAATTGTTTCACAAGATCCATATCAGTAAGAGAAGGGATGACTCCAATATTCAAAGTCCCCATCGTTCCCACATAAGACAAAATAGTACAAAACAATGATATTATGTTCTTCAAAAATATGTCTCCACTATCATTTTTCCTAATTTGATTCTTAATTACCGGCATCAAATCCTTGTTTGCATAAAGTCTAGGAACACCTTTGAATTGTTTTTTCCATTCTATGTATGCTTCATTTGATCTTTCCTTAACAACATCACGCACATCAACTGCATACTGACCCATTGGGAATCCGAAGGTATGGTGGATTAACTCAGGTGTTATGTGTATAGTATCACCAAAGACGGTTAGATTTCCAGATTCAGCATCAAACCTCTCAAGCAACCAATACCCTAAACGACTTGGCATGACATTAATTTCAAAGTCTAACAATGATTTAAAACCCATTCTTGATATTGCCTCTTTTTGGTCCGTTGTTATTTTCTTAATTGTATCATATAATGGACCGGGAAAATTTTTTATTAGAACCGTTGGAAAATTTTTTAGGTTAGGTGGGAGAATTTGTCGAAGACTTAATCCAGGCTTAAGGTCTTCAGAGAGAACATGTTTATTAGTTTTTGATGAACCTGATGGTTTTGAAGGTTTTGAAGGTTTGGAAGGCTTGGAAGGTTTGGAAGGTTTGGAAGATTTAGCAGCGATTTCAGGATTTGATGAACCCCGTGTTCTTTTAGGAAGTGGTTGATCAGCTTTCAATGAACCCCGAGTTCTTTTATTAGTAAACGCGTGTTCAACAAAGTCGTCATCACTTGGAGAATAGATTGTTAACGTCATAGGCTTCTTTCCTATACAATAAAAAAAACAACTGATGAACAATCTTTCAATGAAAAATAACTATAAATTTTTTTTTCATATAATTTTTAACTGCTGAACCTTATTCTAAATAACAACTGATGAACCTCTTTTCAATTTATTCTAACAAGTTAGTACTAATTATACAATGATAACAAGTAATCACTGATGATCCTCTTTTTAATATATTCTAACAAGTAATGGCAATGTATCCACAACTTCTAATCTAACCATGATAACTAATCTAATCACTGTTGAACCTTTTTTTAATCTATTTCTAACAAGTTATAGCAATGTATCAAAAACTTCTAATCTAACCATGATAACTATTCTAATCACTGATGAACATTTTTTTAATCTATTTCTAACAAGTTATTCTACTGATGAACCATATTCTTAATATATTTTTAACAAGTTATAAACAATTTTTTCATTTATTTTAACTGCTGAACCTTATTCTTAATCTATTTCTAACAAAATTTATCCACAACTTCTAATCTAACCAGATAACTATTCTAATCACTGATGAACCTCATTGTAATCTATTTTAACAATTATTCTACTGATGAACCATATTTCTAACAAGTTATAAACACTTTTTTCATCTATTTTAACTGCTGAACCTTATTCTTAATCTATTTTTAACAAAATTTATCCACAACTTCTAATCTAACCAGATAACTATTCTAATCACTGATGAACCTCATTGTAATCTATTTTAACAATTATTCTATTGATGAACCATATTTCTATCAAGTTATAAACACTTTTTTCATCTATTTTAACTGCTGAACCTTATTCTTAATCTATTTTTAACAAAATTTATCCACAACTTCTAATCTAACCAGATAACTATTCTAATCACTGATGAACCTCATTGTAATCTATTTTAACAATTATTCTACTGATGAACCATATTTCTATCAAGTTATAAACACTTTTTTCATCTATTTTAACTGCTGAACCTCATTTTTATTTATTATACACTTCTAACTAATGATAATCGGCAATCGATAATCGGCAAAATAATTGATGAACCAAAAACTTTTAAAAACCTGTAATAGCTGGCCGGTCTTGGAATCGTTTCGATCTCTTTTCTGACAATGTTGGGCTCTTTTCTCTTCCAGATTCTAAATAAAAAAAATAATAAATCAAAATCATATTATCAAAATAAATAAATAAACTGATAAAATAATCCTAATTCTTTATGCATGCATTTTATATTCTAAAAAATCTAAATGAAACCCTAATTTTTTCAAAATCTAAAATTAAAAATAATAATAAAATGCATATTTTTTAAAAGCAAATACATTTTTTCATTTTTTTTTTCTAAAAATTACGCATGCAGTTAAAAAAATAATTAAAACATGAATGAAACCCTAATTTTTTCAATTTAATCTATTCCTTACCAGTTGGATTCATCATTTTGAACGGAAAATGATCGGAAAATGATCGGAAAATGAAACCCTAATTTTTTCCCAAATTTATATCGCGATTTTTGAGAGATTTTCCCCAAATTTAGATCGGAAAATGAAATTGTGCGTGAAATTGTGAGTGAGTGAGAGCGGTTTTGAGGGAAGAGAGAAGTGGGGTAAATTACCGTTTTAACCTTTTTTAGGAAAGTCGCGTTTTTTTTTTTTTTTTTTTTTTTTTTTTTTTTTTTTTTTTTGAATGAGAGCGGTTGGATTGATTTTGGTCAAATATTTGACTAATTAGATGGACAAGATTCCTTTTTAGACTTTGTAAATTTACACCCCTTTGTAGGGGATAGCATCTCTTATGTAATATATGCAAAAAAAACAAATAAGCTCATAAGCCACATAGATAAGATGCAATTAACAATATGATTAAAAATTTTAAATAATTATCTTTAATAATAAAAAACTATAATTAAACATTATAAATCAAACAAAACAAATATTAAATTATTTGTTTTTAATAAATAAAAATATATAATTCAAAAAAATTTATAAAAAAAAACTCGCGCGTGCGCGGGAATTATAACTAGTAAAATAAAATAAAAACTAAACAGCGGGAAATGACATTACCTATATGTTATATCAGCTGCTGTAAGTTTTAGTTGCAAAAGCTTCCCTTCTTTTGCTTAAATATCATCCAAAATATTGGTATCTAAACATGTTGCAAAGCAAACCTGTAAGGGAGAATTACAAATTATCTTCAGAAGCAATGCGTCAAAGGTAGGTATTTCATATCAAATTTTATATAATGTTACGGTTAAATCGACCCATTTATAGATATAAGGTTCAAAATTTCCATCTCTAGATCACACATTAGACAAATACCTTGCCTTTCTTGCTCGAACAGATACATGGGATAAAACATCTGACATGTCACGTGTTATCACAACAACAACACCATTTGGGATTTCCTTCTCTCCCCACGCAAACTTTGCCACTAAACTAGTGGGAAATTCATAAGTTTTATTTTGAACAGTAAGTAACTCATCAACAATCACAACATAACTTCCACATATTAATACTAACAAAACTGTTAAACAAAAATATTAAAACCGAGCAAAACAACATACCTGTATCTTGAAATCGTCCCGTTTCTGTTGCCAATGAATTACTGGTTACCGTGTTCAATCTCAAAGGATGCTTTAACAGGCTGTGTTATGCTTGTGCTTGCTTATGAAAAAGAGGGTACGTATTAGATAAACCAGTGAGAACAAAAATTCGACCATCTAGAACTTTACATGCATCCAACATGCACGACCTTCTCTCATGTTTAAGCTCTTAGCACCACGCAGCTAATTTGAGCATCTCACGAGTCTCTTTATGGTTTTCGTGCTTATTACCAAAAAGACCATCTGTATTCTAGGTCATGATGAATGTTCCGAGCATAAAGCATAAACCATGTTTTTGTTTTTCGTGAATTTTCTCTCTGCAACAAATTTCCAATACAATCATACGATAACTATAGACATCCTTCATTGTCTTGATTTCCCCATGTTCCTTTGATTTAGTTTAAGTGGAACTATATCTAGTGCGGATAAATAAGTTTCTGGTGGTTTAAATTTTTTCTTTCTGTCAAGTGCTTTTTAATTTCAGGTTGGCCCTACCGAACAATTCATGAAATATTCTATGAACGTTCAGCTCGTTTACAGCCCTATAAATGACATAAAAAGGAAATGATATATGAGGGTGTTGAAAAATGTCCATATTCGGATATCCGAAATTTAGTTTGGTTTGGTTCGAAAATTTGGATATATGATTGTCACTTTTGGAGCTCATATATAAGTTTTACAAAACTTCAAAATATTTGGATACTCAATTTTCGGATATATGTATGCATAAAACCATTATCCAAAACTTTAGATATATGAAATTCCTAGATTATATTTTCGCTTTACGCCTCCTAAAATATTTGGATACTCAATTTTCATATATCCGTTGTTCCCTTCAAACTGTCAAGGTGGAACGCTTAACTTGTGTTTTGCCTTTGAATTGTGCTTATGAATCTAGATGACCCAAAATCACATATCTTAACACTAAAATCAATGTCAAGTAGTACATTTTCGGGTTTTAAATCAAAATGCAAAATCCCTTGCCTATTACATTCTTCATTTAGGTAAGTCAAACCTTTGGCTATATGAGTTATAATTAGCTTCCAAGTTGACCATGTGAGTTCTTCAACCTCTCTTTTAACTCCGTTGATCCACTTGTCTAATGATCCGTTCACCATATACTCGTATACAAGAAGTGGATTATCTACAAATAGACAATAACCTATAAGTTTAAGTACATTAACGTGATGGAGACTTGCAGTTTTAACCTCATGATTGAAAGATTCGTTTGATTCAAGTCTTCCCTTAAACTTTTTTACTGCAACCTTGGAATTGTCTAAACTACCCTGAAAAACAGATCCTTGTGCTCCTCTGCCAATTAAATTTTCTTCACTGAAATTATTAGTGGCAGTTTGTAGTTGTTTGTAGGAATACCAAGTGGGCAATCTTTGGACATTCTTTATATACATGTCATCATCATAAGATTTCAACTTCTAATATAGTTGTTTGTTGTTTCTTTTCTCCTTAAGATATTTGTAGAAACTAATTATGAATGCAAAACCCCCCCAAAACCACAAAACTCGAAGGCATATAGCAATTATGATTATAATTGGAAATCCTCACCTTTGTGGATGCGAACATTCACTAAAATGCGCATGTGATGACTCTGGCATTTGAATAGTGATGAAAGTTTTGTCTTTGTGGGTGAGTTTAGAAGGATCAACTTTCACTAATGTCTTAAGCTTCGTCGGTAAATAGCAACTTCCGTTGGAAGAATCAGAATCATGTCAAAATACAGCTGCCTTACAAGAACACTCGCGTGAACATACTCGGTAGCAGGTAAACATATCGACACTCTCCATGTGTGTCTTAAAGATGTGGTGTTGAACGTTATTTTCTAAAATTAGCCTTTGAGTTTTGGTATCGTTGCACTGGAGAGGAGCGAGTGGATAACAACCCAGGTGTTTTTGCAAAAAGTCTTTTGGTCTAAAAAATTGTGAACCTACACAATCACATTGCTAATTACTAATCGAGCACACAGAGTTTTCTCCACAAGCCACTGGCTGACCGCACTTTCTATGAGAACACTTAAATATATCAGCAATTTGTGTCCACTCTTGTAGATTCCACTCACGTACTATTAAATAGCCATCCGGCATTAGTTTCAGATATTGCATCGACAATGATCTAGGTATACTAAAAGCAATGTTGGCCTCATTCGGTTCAACGGAGAGAATAAAGCAAGCTACACTTCCATTCAACAACCTAATGTAACTGACTGCTAGTTGACTATTCACTGGTTTCTTACTCGGCTTCACCAAGTAACGGTAGTAGAGAGTAGGCGGGTTGAATCTAGATACGTAAACACGCCTTCACCCGTTACTTGAAGATAATAGGAGTTATACGGAATCTTCCTATTGGTAAATGGAGAAGTTGGGATTAGCTTGTTCGTTCCTTGGGTCAGTTTTTGTCCAGGCAACAAAGAATCACTGGGGCAACCAAAAGAATCCAAAACAGACGTACATCATATAATTCGAGATTACCATTATCATTATTAATCCGGGAATCAGGGAGGTAGGAAGGTAGGAGGTCCAAACGACAGTTTTATAATTAGCATCATGTAATACCAAACCAGCTTGTGCATTAAGTATTAGCATTCCGCCTTCTTTAAAGGGGTGTTTTGGGTTAACAGACCAAACAAGTTGAAGAGGAGCATAGACATGGGGTTGTAGGTGATTGTCATGAACAAGAATAAAAACGGAAAACACGTAGTGTGTACAATTTCCACCTCGACAATAAAAGCCACAACCAAATTTGACTCTGCTATCAGTACTAGCTCTAGAAATGAGAATGGGTCTCACCCTCGAGCCATCGATAAAAATTCCATATTCAAGAAGAGAATTGTTTAGTGTCCAAGTAGTGGACACATTTACAAAAGAATTGTGACTAGAGAGTGTTTTGTTAGTGTTAGCATTAAAAATATGTATTATGAAGTGATGGTCATTCTCATATTGTAACTTTGTGTCGTTTGTTAAGATTAGTAATAGTTTAGTCATTGGGCCTTGGACTTGGCAAGCTAATATGTTATATGCTATGTTTCATAAGCCTAGTTATTCAATCATGTAACCAAGTCCAAGCCCAAGCCCATAGAAAGCCCATAGGGCATCTCATGTATCTTACTATTTAAACACCTCAAAGGCTCATTTGAGGTGTGTGCTTGTGTGTGTATTTGTGTGTGTTAGAGTAATCAAAGCTCTCATATTTCCATCTCTTTCTACATATACACGAATTACATATAAGTCACCAAGTCACCATCTTTCTTCTTCTAATCTTTTGTATATGTGATAAAGTTGTGTTATTTAAGGTCCTACAAGTGGTATCAATCGCCTAACAATGATTTAGGAGTGTTGGGGTTTGTTGGTTTCGTTTTTTTTTAGGCTTTCTACACGTTTTTCTTTTGAAAAATTCTTACTTTTCTTGTTTTTCTTTGTTTTTAACACTTTTTTTATTACAAACTAGTGTTATAAACCTTATCTAACAAGAAAGTATTAATCTTTTTAAAGATTTAAGCTTAAAAACTTCGACTAGGGTTTTTGTACTTGTTTTCGAAATCTTCATAAGTTTAATAAAAATCATCAAGTTTGCAACTTTCTACAAGTTTTGGTGTTTTTAAGCTTAGAAGTACAAGAATCTTGGATTAAAAACTTCATTTGGGTGAGCTTTTATCATAATCAACAAACTGCCACAGTTTCGCAATCTTCAAGTGAGTTTCGCAATCTTCTTTTTGGCCCATTTTCGAGAACACAAGAATCGGCTCCGTTCGTGCTCACCGTTGGATACTCGGTATTTTCTCTCTTGTATAAGAAAGAAATTACTTCGACTTTCGGGCTAAATTTCGAAATTGTATAATTTTGAAATTTCTTGTGAAACTGGGTTTTCGAAAAAATCACAAGTTTTTCGAGAACTTTGCAAATATTTTCGAAAAATCTCATATTTTCGATAAATAGCAAACTTTTCGAGAACCTTTACTTAGATTTCGAAAATCTTTTCATTTTCGAGAACTTCAGAGTTTATCAAGAACATCAGATTTATCGAGAACTTCAGAGATTTTCGAGAACTTCAGATATTATCGAGATCTTGGAATTTATCGAGAATTTTCGATTTTTTCGAGAACTTCAGAGATTTTCGAGAACATCAGAATTTATCGAGAACTTCATAGATTTTCGAGAACTTCAGATATTATCGAGATCTTGGGATTTATCGAGAATACAACATTTTCGAGAACTTTTGGTTGACTTTTGACGACTGAACTTCAAACGGCCATAACTTTTGAACCGTAACTCCGTTTTCGACGAATCAGCTGTCAAAACGACCGTCAGACAGAGGAGAACGACACGCTAAATGATTTATCGATTTAGGCGAAGTTTCGAGGCCTAAAAACGCTCCGAGAAGAAGTTATTGAGGTTTTAAGGTTTTCAGTCAAAATTTTCACCATAAAAACTTGTATCAACTCACTCTAAACTCTACTCCTATTTCGTTGGAACGATCCAAGAATCAACTTTATCCATCTACACTTCATCAATGGCATCTCAGCAAGATATTCATGCAGCCGGTGCGGAAAACCGACCTCCTATGCTTGAAAAAGGTGGATATCTCCCATGGACAAGCCGCATGCTTCGTTACATCAAAACTAAGACTGATGGTAACCTCATGCTCAACTCCATTAAGAAGGGTCCATTTCAGCCAAGACAAGTTCAAGTTGCCGGTGATCCAAACTCAACAAATCCTACTGAACCATACATGCGTTTACAAACAGAAGAAGATTACACTGATGAAGACAAGGCGCAGATCAAAGCTGATGATATGGCAATGCATCTAATCCAACTTGGATTACCTCGGGAGATCTTTGCTGCGGTCGACAGCTGTGAAACTGCTCATGCTATGTGGAAACGTGTTAGAAGGATTTGTCATGGAACAGAGATTGGACAACAAGACGTTGAGAAAAAACTTCTTACTGAATGGGAGAACTTCACATCCACTAAAGGTGAACAGATTGAGTCATACTACACAAGGTTTTGCACGCTGATGAATGAGTTAATCAGAAACAAGTTGACACCTCGAACAATTGCAACAAACATCAAATTCGTCAATAACCTTCCAGAAGAATGGGGTCGTTATGTTACAATTGTTAATCAGACAAAGGACTTACATCAGGTGAATTATGATCAACTCTATGACTTTCTGAAGCAAAACCAAGCTGAGGCTAATGAAGTTAGGAAAGAAAGATTGGCAAAGAATCATGATCCTCTCGCACTAATTGCTAATACACCAACACCATTACAAGTGAACACTCAACAACCATCATCATCCATTCACAACTACATGCAACCATCATGCATTCAACAACCAACACCGGTCTACCAACAACAATTCTACCCACAACAACAACAAGTTATTCCACAACAGACATACCCACAATTCCAAGAACCAGAATTCACTGACAATGATGAAGCTGCTGCAACATTGACTCAAGCGTTTGCTTTTCTGTCAAAGGCATTCCAAGGACGCTATTCTACACCAACAAACAACAACCAAAGAATTTCATCGAATACTCGCAACAAGCAGATCGCTCAGCCGAGTTTCAATATGGGCAACGGATGCCAAATGGTTGGAGTTTATGGGAATCCGCAGGGATATCAGAATATGCAGAATGCAGGTCAGCATGCAGGAAATCAGAATGCAGGTCAATATGCAGGGAATCAGTATGGTCAGAATGCAGGGAATCAGTTGGGTCAGTTTGTTGGAAATAAGAGGGGTCAGAATGTTGGTAATCAGGCAATGGGTAATCAGAATAGAAATGTTGCAGCTCCAGTAGTTGGGAATATGGGAAATGTGAATCAGGGTAATCCGGTAAAGTGTTTCAACTGTCAGGGTGTAGGTCATATGGCACGGAACTGTCCTACAAAGCCAAACAAGAAAGATCTAGCGTACTTGCAGAAAGCAGTAATGTTGGCACAAAAGGCAGAGGCAGGATTTCAGTTGAATGCAGAGGAGAATGACTTTATGGCTCTTATGGATGACATGGAAGATAGAGAAGATATCGATGCGAACTGCATATTCATGGCGAATCTTCAGGAAGCTAAGTATGACACGGATTCTGACACACTTCCTGTTTATGACACCAATGCACCATCTGAGGTATCTAATTTCAACACATGTCACAATAATGATATATTTGATATGTCTCCTCATGACGAACAGCATTTTGAGAAGCAAGCAACCACTTATGATACATACCTGGACACGCCAAGTAGTAGCAATACTCCTTCCGCAACTCCAGATGTGAATCATAATGGAGGCTTCGTTTCACAGCATGCTGAGAATGATGAGGAAACACGTGCTTTATTTGAATCATTATTGAATAATTGTCGTATTGAAATTGAGAATGTGCAAAAGGTCAATCGCGATGTTAAGGCCGCGAATGTTAAATTGACCGCTGAGCTTGAGAGTTACAAATCTACCGTTAAAGCTTTTGAATTTCATAACAAAAGATTGTCTGAATTAGAAACAGGTTATCAAAATTCCGTTTCAGAGAAACAAAAATTGCAACTCAAGTTTGACACACTTGATGTTAATTCTTTCAAAAAGATAAAATCTTTAAACACGGAAATTTCTGATTTACAAAACCAACTTTCTAAACAAAAAACAGCTTATTCCAATCTTGAAAAAGAAATGGATGAGTTGAAAAAGGATTTTGCAAAGAAAGAAGACAAACTTTTGGAAGAAATCGTAGAGTCAGAACACATGATTGCTCATCTAGAAGAGTTAGTGGTTAAGTCGGGTCAGTCGAGTCAAACAATGAAAATGATTTCAAATCAAACTAATCCGATTTACCATACGAAACATAAAATGGCTCTCGGTAACAACACCCCTTGTAATCTCAAGAAAGCTCAGCAAGAACAGAATGTTTTGTACAATGGTAATGTGATTTATACCAAACATGATCCTCCCGTCGTTCGGGATTCTGTGCTAACGATTGAACATGTCGAAGAGAGCATTAATAAAATGAAACATAAGGATTTGAAACCCATTGATTACTACAAATTGAACAAACTTTCAGGAATCACTTTTGTTCTACAAACAGAACCGTCTGTGTTTTCCATTAAACGACCATTTGCGAAATTCTTGTCTAAAAAGAAAGTTGTTTCCAAATCTCTTTCTAAATTAGAACAAATGTCCTCTAACAACACTTTTAAAACAAGTGAGGCTAGAAACTTTCTCGATGAAGTTAAAATGAGAATTCAAGAACTTCAAAAAATTGTTAAATCTAAAACTTCCATCGATATTAACAACTGGCATTCTAGTTTTCACATCGAACAGCAAAAGGTGTTTCAAAACGAAATTACTATTCCACTGAATAACATCAGCGCGAGTGTAAAAAATTTTGAACTAGCTTTTTTAAAAGAAACGGCCGACTTTGTCAAGGACCACAAATCCCTGGTAAACGAAGCTAATGATGCTCGTGAAAACATGAATGTTTTGGAAAACCTAAATGATTCTCTCTTCGAAGCTGTTATGACCACTGACATTATGTCCATCATTTTACAAACATATTCTGTTCAAGACGATGAAAGACTGAGAGCTGAGACCTCTGCAATTGTTTCAAAATATGATAATGCTCTTATAAAGCTTGAAAAAGAAAATGTGTCATATTTTAAACAACTTGATCAAAAAAAGGAAGAATGCAAGTATGACAAATGGTCGTATGAGCGTGACTTAAAGAAAATGAAAGAGCAAAATGATCTTTTGAGGGCTCAGCTTGAAAGTCAAAAAGGAAAGGGTGAGGAAACTAAGTTTGCAAAACCATTGACTTCGGAGAAACCAAATGTTTCTAACACGGTTCAAAAACCAAAAATGTCAATTTCAAGGTTTGCTCCAAAAGTCGATGAGAAAAAGGATTTGACAAAACCAGTCACTCCAACACCCTTGCCCAAGAAAAATGAAAATGTGAAGATTGTTGATAAAGGAAAAGCGGTTGTCGAAACACCAAAAGTGATAGCACCTGGCCTTTTTAGGATTAGTCCCACTAGTGCGTCTGCCTCAACATCTAAGACAAATGACAAGTGCATAAAGGCTAATTCTAAAGAATCTAGGGATGCTAAAAAGGACAACAATATAAATCCTAATGTGTGTGCCTTACCTTCTACAGGATTAGAAAGCACCTCTAGGAGCAGCAGACTAAAGCCTAGGAGCAATACAAGGAACAATAGAGTCTCGCCTGTCTCTAAGAGTAGTTGCAAGAATAAAGCTGAAGAAGTAGAAGAACACCCTAGGAATTTATCGCTTTTTAATAAGAGACATGTTTCATCTGAATATAATGTCGAAAGTACTATTTCTAATGCATGTAATGACTCTGTTTGTTTAATATGCAAGAAATGTTTAATTAATGATGTTCATGATGAATGTGTTTCTAAGAATGTGAATGTTACGCCTGAGCAGAAAAATGTTCCAAAAAGACCTAGTGCTAGATCCAGATCTATAGAAAGATTAGTTGCACGATTTAGGACTACCACTATTAGTCGAATGCCTAGGAACTATCTTAAGTTTTGTATGTGGATTCCGACGGGTAGAGAGTTCACTCTTAAGGACGGCAAATTAGAAATAACTCAAGCTAAACAAGTAGCAACTGTCTATGAGTGTGATTCTGCTTTTACTCCTAACCCCATGGAACCAAATTCAACACGGTTTCCAAATACAAACTCTTCTGTTCTTGGCAGGTTATCGAAATATGTCTTTGGATCGTCGACTCGGGTTGCTCCAAGCACATGACCGGGAATTTAAAGCTGCTGATCATCTTTATTTGGAAATTCATGGGAACTGTACGTTTTGGAAATGATCATGTAGCAGCTATTCAGGGTTATGGAGATCTTCAATTTGGGAATTTTTTAATCACTCGAGTTTACTACGTCGAAGGGTTGGGACACAACTTGTTTTCAGTTGGGCAGTTTTGTGATGCAGATTTAGAAGTTGCATTCAGGAGAAACACGGTTTTTATCAGAAATTTGGTTGGTGATGATCTCTTAACTGGTAATCGTGGTACAAACTTGTATGCTATCGACATCAACCAAATGGCTTCTACATCACCAATTTGTCTTATGACACAGGCAACCGAAACTAAGTCCTGGCTGTGGCATAGACGTTTATCCCATCTCAATTTCGACACCATCAACAAGTTAGCCAAAGACAACATCGTCACCGGACTTCCTAAGTTCAAATACACCAAGGAACACCTATGTCCATCATGCGAACAAGGAAAAAGCAAAAGAGCATCATATAAACCCAAAACCGTACCTAGTTCGGAAGCAAGGTTACATATGTTGCACATGGACTTATGTGGCCCAATGAGAGTTGAAAGCATTAATGGGAAGAAGTATATTCTCGTTATTGTTGATGATTATTCAAGATATACTTGGGCAAAGTTTTTGAGATCAAAAGACGAAGCACCAGGCATCATCATCACCTTTCTGAAGCGTATTCAAGTTCTACTTCAAGCTCCAGTAAGGATTATAAGAACAGACAATGGCACAGAATTTACAAACCAGGAGTTAAGAACTTACCTTGAAGATGTTGGAATCACACACCAAACATCAGTTGTTAGAACTCCACAGCAGAATGGGGTAGTTGAAAGAAGAAATAGAACTCTTGTGGAAGCTGCTCGCACAATGCTGATCTTTTCTAGTGCACCACTATTCTTATGGGCTGATGCTGTAGCCACTGCTTGTTTTACTCAAAACCGATCCCTAGTCCATCCGAGATTCAATAAAACCCCATATGAGCTAGTGAACAACCGTAAACCTGACATCTCTTACCTTCACGTGTTTGGCGCTTTGTGCTATCCAACGAATGACAGAGAAGATCTAGGGAAGTTAAAAGCTAAGGGTGATATTGGAATCTTCATTGGATATTCAGAAAACTCGAGGGCATTCAGGGTGTATAATAGAAGAACGAAAAAGATAATGGAGACGATGAATGTGAAGTTTGACGAGATTTCACAAATGGCTTCTGAGAGATACGCTCTAGAACCCGCGCTTAACCAAATGGCTTCTAATCAAAACGGATTAGGACCCGCACCAAACCAGAAGACTTCTGGACACATCAGTTCAGGACTCGTACCTCAAGGAGCTCAATCAACAAACACGGATAAACCTTCAGAACAAGAACTGGAAAACTTCTTCGAGTTAATGTTTGATGAATATTATGGTGGTACTTCGACTAATGCATCTCAACAACATTCCGCTGCACCCGCTCAAAACCATCAACCACCACCATCACAAGATGCATCTACAACAATCGAAGCTGAAGCACCAACTACATCAACATCATCTACATCTACTCAAGCAGCTCCAGTACTTGACACTGAAATACCAAGAGTTGATGAGCAAAACCAAAACACAAATTTTCAAGAAGAACCAACAAATAATTCAAACGATGCTGCGTTAGAAGAAGAAGAAGAAGTATTTGAAAACCCGTTTGCATCAGACTCTGCTGAATCTTCTTCGAGGTTACAAGAACCATCTAACACACATTCGTTCAACCAAAGGTACCCTTCTACGTTTCAATGGACAAAAGACCATCCGTTAGTACATATTATTGGTGATCCTTCAATGCCAGTTCAGACGAGGAGACAACTTGCCACCGATCTCGAATTGTGCATTTACGTTTGCTCAATAAGCACCAAAGTACCAAAGAACATTCGGGAAGCAATGGCAGAAAACCCTTGGATTGAAGCGATGCAGGAGGAATTTCTTCAATACCTGTTACATGACAGCTGGGAACTTGTTGAACGACCACTTGATAAACGAGTTCTTGATCTCAAGTGGTTGTGGAAGAACAAACTGGATGAGGAAATGACTGTAATTCGCAACAAAGCTCGTCTCGTGGCTAAAGGATATCCACAAGAAGAAGGGATAGATTTCGAAGAATCATTCGCGCCTGTAGCTAGACTTGAAGCAGTCCGGATTTTCTTAGCCTATGCAGCTCACAAAAACATCACAGTCTATCAGATGGACATTAAGACAGCTTTCTTGAATGGAACTCTGAAAGAAGAAGTGTATGTGAGTCAGCCAGAGGGATTCATCGACAAAGATCATCCAGACTACGTCTACAAGCTTAAGAAAGCAATTTATGGTCTAAAACAAGCTCCAAGAGCGTGGTATGACGAACTATCATCTTTCTTGCTCAAAAACAATTTCACCAAAGGAACGGTTGATGACACCTTGTTTATCAAAAAGTTCAAAGATGACATTTTGATCGTTCAAATTTACGTGGACGACATTATTTTTGGATCAACCAATCCTAACCATTCAAAACTTTTTGAAAATCTCATGAAAAGCAAATTTGAAATGTCCATGATGGGGGAACTAAAATTCTTTCTTGGTTTACAAATACATCAATCCCCTCGTGGTATTTTTATCAATCAAGCTAAATATACAATAGAGATTTTGAAAAAACATGGAATGGAAAATTGTGATTCTGTTGGTACACCAATGGTCACCTCACCAAAAATAGGTGCTGATTTGTTTGGGAAACCTATCGATCCGAAGAAATATCGGAGCATGATCGGTTCTCTCATGTACCTGACTGCTAGTCGACCAGATATTCAATTTGCTGTATGTTTATTAGCACGGTTTCAGGCAAAGCCTACCGAACTTCACCTCAAAGAGGTTAAGCGGATCTTTCGGTACCTACGAAGCACCATTAACATGGGACTTTGGTATCCGAAGGATTCGGAGTTTAATCTAACAGCATTTTCAGATGCAGACCATGCTGGTGATCAAGTTACAGCAAAGAGTACATCAGGTGGAGCACAATTTTTGGGTGAAAAGCTAGTAAGCTGGTCTTCAAAGAAACAGGATTGTACTGCGCTATCAACCGCCGAAGCCGAGTATGTGTCTCTATCTGCGTGTTGTGCCCAAGTTCTTTGGATACGGACACAGCTCACAGATTATGGCTTTACTTTTGACAGAATACCTATGTATTGTGACTCAAAAAGTGCCATAGCCATCTCGTGCAATCCTGTACATCACTCTAAGACGAAGCATATCAAAGTCCGCTACCATTTCATCAAAGAACACGTGGAAGAGGGTACTGTTGAATTATTTTTCGTTAAGACTGATTATCAACTCGCCGATCTTTTTACTAAAGCCCTTCCAAAAGAAAGGTTTGACTATTTAGTTCGACGAATTGGCATGCGAAGCCTAACTCCTGAGGAGCTAGAATGTCTTCTCGAATCTTCTTGAAAAATGTTTTCAAAATCGCTTCGCTGTAAATATTTTTGAAAAAACAAAATACAAAATTTGAAAAACCAACAAAAACAAAATACAAAAACATAAAATTTCAAAAAATACAAAAACAATATAAAATCAAAAAATCCAAAAATATTCTTCTCTCGACATGTCTCTCGTATAAATCAATATTCTGTACGTTTCTAGAAATGTCATTCAACAATGATACGGATATGTACAGATGCTTGAGCGGGAGTTCTTTTTAATGTTTTTCTAAAACATGTCGTTTCTCCAAATTTTCTTCACCATGGCTTTCATATACTTCAGTACGAAACCCGGACTTCAATGATGACTTCTAATTATTTTCAAATCAAGGACTCGTACGTTCAATGACGAACTCTTTTTCAAAAAGTTCGAATCTAAACAAACGAAAAAGATTTCAAGCATAAACTCGTTTTCAAACAAAATTCTTGAGCACTTTTTCAAGATTGTTCAAAAGATTTCTAAAAATCTCTCAAAATTAGTGCTCAAGATAACTCCCTCAAAACCCTTAAGTAATTTTAAATATGCTATCATTAAGGGGGAGTTCAAAAACAAAAATGTTCCAAATTCATGCAAATTTGTCTTTCTCTCCAAAAAGCCTTTTATTAATCTGTTGATATCAAAAATATCACGATATGCTATTTTTGAGGGGGAGAAGACATGATTAAAATGTGATCAAAGACGTTTAAAGTTTGTGACAGAATCTCAAAAGAGCTCGACTCAGTAAGTACCAATGAATTGACGAAGCTTAAAATGTCAGTAATCGAAAAGACTTGTCCTGGACGGGTAATAATTTCAAGCTAGTCTAACTAGTGATGTAAGCGTGTCTCGAATAGGACTTGTCTGAGTAGAGTGTACCGTATCGAGAGACTTTCTTTGGACTTGACCAGGACGGGTAATAATTTCAAGCTAGTCTAACTAGTGATGTAAGCGTGTCTCGAATCGGTCATGTTCACTGAAAGTGGATCAATTCAAAAGTGCAAACTCCTCTCGCATGTGCAAATTTCTTAAATATTCATGAGCACATGTGAAGGGGGAGTCCTTCAAAAGAAATGCAAAACTCTCGAAGTGTCAACAATGTGTTTTATTATCATAAACACTTTGAGAGATTTTTCAATAAATGGTTTCATGGCAATGATAGGATAGTCATGGAGTTATAAGGTGACTAAGGTTAGGAAAAACCGTCCTATGATCCGCCAGAGCCGGAGGGATCTACCCAAGGACAATTCCAATAGATTAGAATTAGAAGTCCTTAGGTATGATTGAAAAAAGGAGAAAATGAGAAAGGAGAAAGAAGGGGTTGAAGAATTAAAAAGAAAAGTTATGAAAAAGGGTGAAAAGAAATAGCCCTCCAAATGTTCAACCTTAGGGCAGACACCGGGTACAATTCATATGCTACTGGTTGTTACTAAGGTGACTCCGGTATTGAAGACAAAGACGTCATGGACCCAGTGACGCACTGCACTAAACCTTCTTAACCACTCAAGTTCTCTTAAAAGAGCTTGTTTCATTTTCACGGGGAACCGGCGTAATCTATCGACATGTCTCTTAGAGATGGTTGATATTGAAGCAGGAGACCTCTCCCTAATCTCCGCATAGGAAACCAAATGTGCACTTATCGAGTCTAGAGCCCCGAGATTCATCAAAAGATCTCATAGGAATACATGATTTCTCTACACTGGTTGTTCATCATTAAGGACACCAGATGTAAACTTAAGAGTCCTACGCAGATCTTAGCAATCTGCCAGAACATTTATGAGAGAACTCACTTTCGTGATTCTCAATGATTGAATGGAAATTCATGCCAGGGTCAACATCAAGCAGCCCTGACAGCAGGTCACTTCGGTAATTCTTTATGGGTTACGCTTAGTGTTCGCGGTGGTTTCAAACGGTCTACAGTCGTGGAGTGATCCCCAGCGACTCACCCAGTCATTGAGCTACTAAGTAGGTCTCGTAAGCTCTCTCGAGAGTATCTGACGTGGGAACGGCCTTGGTAAGGGTTAGAAGGAGTCTTCACACTATGCTGTAGACGATCTCTAATTCTTATCTGTAAGTACCGGATGTTTTGTTGCTAACTGTTTATATGCAGGGACACTTCATCTCCATGGCGACAGATTCCACATGCTCATACATACATCTGGAAGTTAAAGAAAGCTCCCTCAAAGATCTTTACATCACAAAGTTCAAAGAAAGATTCTACGCCAAAAAGAAGAATCTACAAAGTATAAAGACTAAAGATCAAAGTGAAAGAAAGGGAACTACGTGCATATGAATATCAAAGTCCAAAGATGTATGAGCATGTTGGAATGGCAAACAACCACCACAGACGCAGAAGTGACGAAAGGCAGATAATCCCACATCGCAAAGGAACAAAGAACGATGAAAAATCAGTTATCAAAGATCACAAAGCATGAAGGAACAAAGACTAAAAACTATTCTACAACGACACACAAAGTTAAAGACAAAGAACACGGAAGACCCACTCACGTGAAGCATCATTCGAATGACCAACCCTTAGGGGGAGATTGTTAGCATTAAAAATATGTATTATGAAGTGATGGTCATTCTCATATTGTAACTTTGTGTCGTTTGTTAAGATTAGTAATAGTTTAGTCATTGGGCCTTGGACTTGGCAAGCTAATATGTTATATGCTATGTTTCATAAGCCTAGTTATTCAATCATGTAACCAAGTCCAAGCCCAAGCCCATAGAAAGCCCATAGGGCATCTCATGTATCTTACTATTTAAACACCTCAAAGGCTCATTTGAGGTGTGTGCTTGTGTGTGTATTTGTGTGTGTTTTAGTAATCAAAGCTCTCATATTTCCATCTCTTTCTACATATACACGAATTACATATAAGTCACCAAGTCACCATCTTTCTTCTTCTAATCTTTTGTATATGTGATAAAGTTGTGTTATTTAAGGTCCTACAGTTAGCATCATCAGCTAAACAACAAAAAGAGTATGTGCAAAACAAGACAAGATCAAACAATAAACAAGAATACAACTTAGCTTAAATTAAGGAAAATGTAGTATCAGGTACAAAATGTAGTTACCCGGGAACTACCTTAGACCTCGAAAGTTATTAGAAGCGATATTTTTAAGAACTAGCTTGGATTTGTTCCACCTTGGAGAAAAATAAATTAAGGAGAAAAAAAATGTAATGTTGAAATTGATAAATAATATCAATAGCTGGAGATTTGGTCGGCAACCATTTGCAGAATGTAGTAGTGTTTGTTAAATATGAAAAGGAACAAGGTTACTTTTTAGGGTGTTTGAATTGATGATGATGGATAGTCAAGGCTATTCAATTCAATAATTGTATACATTATCTCAAACTTAATTGGGTTTGGTTCAAAAATTAAGATACATTATCCGAAACTTTAAAAATAAGAAACTCCTAGATCATATTTTCGCTTTAGGCCTCGTAAAACATTTAGATACTCAATTTTCGGATATCCATTATTCCCTTCAAACTATCAATGTGGAACACTTCACTTGTGTTTTGCCTTTTACTTATGTTTATGAATCGAGATAACCCAAAATCACGTATCTTGACACTAAAATCAGTGTCAAGTAGTACATTTATAGGTTTTAAGTCAAAGTGCAAAATCCCTTGCCTATTACGTTCTTCATTTAGGTAAGTCAAACCTTTGGCTATCTGGCTTATATTAGCTACTAGGTTTACCATGCGAGTTCCTCTACCTCTCTTTTCACTCTGTTGATCCACTTGTCTATTGATCTGTTAACCATATCATCGTACATAAGAATTGGACTATCTATAAATGGAAAATAACATATACGTTTACGTACATTAAAGTGATAGAGACTTGCAATTAACTTTTGAAAGATTCATTTAATTAAACTCTTTCCTCAAACTTTTTCACTGCAATCCTGAAATCATCTAAAGTGCCCTGAAAAACATATTCGTGTGCTCCTTTACCAATTAAATTTTCTTTACCGAAATTATTAGTGGCAGTTTGTAGTTGTTCGTAGGAATACCAAGTGGGAAATTCAATACATTCTTTATATACTAATCATCATCATATTTTTTCAACTCATGATACAGTTGTTCGTTGTTTCTTTTCTCTTTGAAATATTTGTAGAAACCAATTATGAATGAAAAAACCACAAAAACTCTTATGCAATAGCAATGATGATGATAATTGGAAGTCCTCGCCTTTGTAGATGAGAACGTTTACCAAAATGCTTTAGTTATTACTCTGACATTTGAATCTTAATAAAATTTGTGTGTTTGTGGGTGAATTTGGAAGGATCAACTTTCACTAATGTGTCAAGCTTTGTTCGTAAATAAGAACTTCCGTTGGAAGAATCTAAATCATATCGAAATACAACTGCCTTGCACGAACACTAATGTGTCTTAAAGATGTGGCGTTGAATGTTAATTTTTTAAAATTAGCCTTCGAGTGTTGGTATCTGTAACACCACGCCTTATAGACTACAATATGTCCGCTTTACCCGTAGGCTCACGGATTTGCTTTTTTGTCCCTCATGCGAAGACTTTCCGGCAGGTCACCCAAGCCAGTACTACTCTCACACGAGCATGCTTTACCGTATGTGCGATTAACCGTTATACCACAAAATGCGTTGTTGGTATATAAGGCGAATGTTAACATATGTTCCCGAATCACTCAAAGTCACGACTAATGTGGGATTTGCGTAGGGTGTTACACTCACCCCTATTAAGGGAATCCCGTCCCGGAATTCAAGTTAGGTAACAACCCTGTCTAAACGACTCATTATCCTCGAACGACAATATGTTTGCCCCATATCCCAAACGTCTTTGAGTGACTTTGATACCATCTGTAACACCCCGCCTAATAAACCACAATATTGTCCGCTTTGCCCGTAGGCTCACCGCTTTCCTTTAGTGCCTTATGTGACGACATTCGACAGGTCACCCAAGCCAACACTACTCTCACACTAGCATGCTTAACCGTCTGGGCGATTAACCGTTAAACCACAAAACGCGTTGTTGTATAAGGCGTATGCTAACATATGTCCCAGCATCACTCAAAGTCACGTCCAATAGAGCAAGCTACACTTCCATTCAACAACCTAATGTAACTGACTGCTAGTTGACTATTCACTGGTTTCTGTAACACCCCCAAAATACCTGAATGGCAGCGGAATGGAATACCTGGGGGTGACTGTCATAGCACCATACTTACAGTTATATTGAACGACCTAAAGTGTCGTTTAGAAAATACAGCGTTTGATCATTAAAAACATTCAGAGTTTACAAAGCTTAGGTCCCAAAAGAATTTGCCAATATAGTTAAAATAAGTTCAATAAGATCAAACGTTTCATAAGTGCAGAAAATATGGTGAGACGCGTCGACTCCGCGACTCCATGAAGGTCCAAATGTATGCACATGAGCTACCTTAATAACCTGAGAAATACATTGCGAAAAACGGTCAACATAAAGTTGGTGAATAATCATAGGTTTATAAGTAAAATCTAGTGTACAAATGCCATAAGTAATGCCAAGAAATAGGATATCCGGAAAGTATATACATTGGCTCTTAAGCTCATGACCCCGAAGCTAGACGATACTTGGCCCCAATGAGTGTTTACCAGACACTCTAATAATAAAGACATGAAATGCATTCGTTCCATTTGGAGCAACCCAAACACGAATGGAGGCGTCACCCTCGATAGATCTATCCACTCACTCCCGCTTAGTACCAGAAATTAACGGTCCATGATAATAAAAGGGGACTTTTCAAGACGTGGTAAATAAGGCAACTTAAGCAATGTATGAATTTTATACTTAGGCATGTACACAAAAATAAGTAATACAATGTATTCTCCCCCGTGGGATTTGAAATCAAAATATAGAATTAAAACGGGGCTATGAAACTCACCTCGAAATGAAGGTACAAAGATGGTGCAATGAGGTAAAAGTAGTCGGAACCATGAGGCGCGAGTACTATCCGCAACCTAAATGAATAATCATGATCTAACTTAGATCAAGCCGTAATGAAATGAATGCACATGCACATGATACTCATACCACTCGTAATTTGAAAATACTAGTTATCGTCATAGTAAAATAATTTCCATACTTAGGAAAAATAACTCCATTTAGTGAAGTATATAACTTGTCATATTAACTCGTACGAAAAAGTTAGCGTTATGTTCCAAGTATCAAGACCTTAGAATGACGTCGTCATATCGTATAAATATTCCCTCGAGTCGTACGTATTCGTTTGTTAAGAAAATAGTCATTAGTACTTTGCTAGAAAAATATACCATTTAGTACGTACGTTATTATTTTTATTTGTGACTATATATATAAATATAGTTTTGACAATGTTAAAACGGGTATAACTCGGTCGTTTTAGGCTCGTTTTCCTTGTTCTTTATGTCCACGGATTCGTCTTTGTATATACTAGTATATTTTAAATAACTCGGCTCCTTAAAGTTACGTTTAATGCCTCAAAATACCCGTCGTATTCTGCCAAACAGCAAGCAGTTTTCTGAAAAATAGTTTTCGTCGTTAAATTTGCAAAAATCATATCTCCTTCGTTATAAACTCGTTTTAATCCGTTCTTTCGCCCAAAGTTTCGTTTTTGAATGTATTTTCTAAATCTTTGGCCAAAAATTACCCATCACCCACTGATTTTCCCACGAAATTAAAATAGGGACAGTAGGTATATCAAAAGTTTCAAAAACCATTTTCAAGTCTCCAAACTAGTTCCATCATCCATCAATCCACTCTCAAACACCACAAAACTAATCTAATCCTACCATACACCTTCTTAGGGTGTCATGGGTTCCTAATCACCAAAACCAAGTAGATCTAACAAGGATCTAACCAAGAATCACTTCTAGGGCTCATATGATCAAAAGTTTGCAAAATAAAAGTGGTACAAGTTAATGTATGTATGAGATCTTGCAAGAAACATGAATAAATATAGTAATAACTTTTGTAAAAATGATGAAATGAATTTAGTAACTTACTTGTAAGATTAGTGAGGTTAGGATGATTAAAACTTAATAATCCTTGAGTTTTTATTTCAAAACTCTAACAAGGATACCATAAACACTAGATAAACACTTTGATCTTTGAAAAATTTTGGTTCTTCCTTGTTCTTCCTCTTGGCCGTTTATATGAGAAGAGAAAGAGAGAAAAGAGAGCTTTTGATGAAATGAAAGAAATGAGATGAAAATTGGTAAAGTTAGTATATGTATTATTATTATTGAAATTATATTATATATAAAAGAGTTAGTAGCAAGCATTGATTAACAAAGAGTATGTAAGTAGAATTTGTAAGAGATTTTGAGAGGGGGGGGCGGCAAAGTCAAAAAGGGGGGGGGGGGGGGGGGGGGGGGATGAATGTAGTATTTTGTAATTAAATGTATTATTGGTTGTTTTGTGTAGTTTTAAATTGTACCGGGTACCGGGTTAACTAAAAATAAAATTTAACGAAGTTAACCGGGTCATAATAAAGTTATAAAAATTATAAAAATAGTTTGGATAAAATTATTGGGTGTTTAGATAATTATAGTTTAATTTCCACGAAAACCGTCGAAGTTTTAGAAATCTTAAGTTAATAATTAAAATAAATATCCAAAATACCGGGTAAATTAATATTATAATTTTTATATTATAAAAATGAATATAAAAATATATTGGGATCATAGTTGGGAGTATTGGACGTGTTAGTCACATTTATAGTTCGCGTATTAGTGTTTATTCAAAATAAACATACGTAAATTGTTAATTATATTAAAAATATAATTCTGAATATCCTACGAGTGGAATAGTATGCAAGTGCCCTAGTAATGATATGTCGACTATTTCTAGTCAGTATGAAATGTCCCTGATAATAATGCATGAATTCGCTCCTGAACCAATACGGTTACGCGAATTTGAACACACGTAAACTAAATTTACGATGACATGAATAATGCACGTGAATAGTGATTTTCTCTCGGAATGAATAGTGTCAAGTGAATAGTAAAATTTCTGAAGGTGTCTCGGAATGTCAAATTGACCTCAAAAACGATGAATAGTAAAACGATGAATAGTGATCAATGAATAGTAATTTGTGAATAGTAGAATGGCAAAGTTTGGAAAAATGACCTGAAATTGTGGGTTGTTACAGTCGCCCATCCAAAAAGGAATTCAGTCCCTGAATTCAGTTAGTGTTGGTCTCGGTAATAGGCTCAGTGAAAAGTTGTGGATACTTGCGTCGCATTTGGTCTTCTCGTTCCCAAGTAAACTCGGGCCCTCTACGAGAATTCCAGCGAACCTTCACGATCGGAATTCGACTTTGTTTCAACTATTTGACCTCATGGTCCATGCTTTCAACTGGTTCTCTTACCAAGTTTACGTTTGTCTCAGGGTTGGACCCTTTTCCAAATGAGATTATGATTGACTAATCCGAAGGTCATTTTCCTGGGATTTGAATAGGTGAAACATAGTTGTGTAATCCGGCTGTTCCTTAATCAAGGCTCAAGTCAGATGACCAATAGGTCTACTCTTGTCTGAAATATTACGTGGTCCAGTGTAAATCAGGTTTAACTTTCCAAATTTTTCCGAATAATATCATGCCTTTCCTAGGCAGAACTTTCAACATGATCTGGCTACCAACTTGAAGTTTTAATGGTTTACAACTTGTAGAATTTGTAATTGATTCTTGACTTGTAGAAGGTTTCTGGTTATATCATGAATGCCTATTGGAATAGTGAGTTTTGCTTTTTCCGAGTTTGGTTCATCAATAGATGATCAGTGATTCTTTAGGTTTATAATGTATTAAAGGTAATATACGTTGCTGAATTATGTCAGAACCCATATCTTATATGTCAGCTGGTCGATTCTAAAATGAATCTTAAATGGTCCAATATACTTGAGGTTCAATCTCTCGCGTTACCAAAATTGTATCATGCCTCTCCCAGGCAAAGCTTTCAACTTAGTTCGTTCTCCCACTTGAATCTAGATAGTTTGTTGTGCAGGGATACTCAATCCGCATGATGTGCGTCATGCACCAACCTGACTTCTACCAGTTTCTCGTTGCTTGTAATCTGGTTCTTCCACAAAGTTAAGCTTGTCATCAAGTTGTATTTCTTCTAATGGTATAATGGCAGACTCGTCCGAAAGACATTTCTTGAGGTTCGAAACATGAAACGTGTTGTGTACATTGCTAAGTTCTGATGGAAGTTCAAGCTTGTAAGTAACCGGACCAATCCTCTCCAGGATCTTGAATGGCCCAATGTATCTTGGGTTCAATTTCCCGCGTTTTCTAAATCGTATCACGCCTTTCCAAGGCAAGACTTTCAACATAACTTTGTCCCCGACCTGAAATTCCAATGGCTTGCGTCGAATATCTACGTAGCTCTTCTGTCGACTTCTAGCAGTTTCGAGTCTCTCTCGAATTTGAATTATCTTTTCTGTTGTTTCTTGTACCATCTCCGGGCCAGTACATTGTACTTCACCGACTTCGGCCCAACAAATTGGAGATCTACACTTACGACCATAAAGTGCCTCGAATGGTGCAACCTTAATGCTCGAATGGTAACTGTTGTTATAGGAAAATTCGATTAACGGCAAATGGTTAGCCCAACCATTTCCGAAGTCAATCACACATGCTCTAAGCATGTCTTCAAGTGTCTGAATAGTCCTCTCACTCTGACCATCAGTCTGTGGATGATAGGCGATGTTTACATCTTAATGAGGTTCCGAAGAAAATCTTAGAATGATTGTTAGAAGTCTGAGGTGATTCGATCACCTTTAGCGGGAATAGTTGAGACGGTTACAATGAATCTGGTGATTAATTCTACAACGTTACGTCTTCCGAATTCGGCGTTACTCAAAGAAGATGAAATATGGGTAATAATTTTTGATTCCTCGTGTTTTAGTCTAATCGGTTGCTAAGACATGTGTCATTCTTTGCCTACTATGCTTGGTTTCCATTAATGACGTTTGAAATCGTTCTATGGTGTTCCTCCTAGTTTCCTTCATCACATATTCCAATATTCCTTATTGTCAAGTCACAAAGCCCTAAATGCATGAGCGACGTAGCATGGTGATTAGTTTTCAAAATTTATCTCGCGATATTCCTTTTGGTCGAAATCTTTTTCTGAATAAACGAATTTAGAAAATGGAGCAAATGGTTTACTAAATAACATCTTTCTTGATGATTCAAAATTCAATAGTTAGGAAGTGGGACGCGGTTTTCAAACAGGTGGTGAATAGGACTGTTTACCAAAGTTTGGTGTTTATATATTTCCCATTTTACAATGGTTTTGCTAAATATTGATTAAAAGGATCGTATTCGTTCAAAATAGGCAATTCAAAAATTATTTTCTACGAGATATGTGATTTGGATAAACACAAATTTTAAATCGACTTTACTTAAAGTGAAAATACTATCAAGGATAAAATAGTAGGATAGGCAATGTTCGCATAATGCATAGATGTCTAACGTTCGGTTCCTGATATTGGATGGTGCCTATTGGTGGGTATCTGGTAAAACTACAAGCCTAGGTATTCAACCAGCTTAAGTCTTGAGATGTTTTATCGTTGAAATTGTCATCATGTTGGCAATATGAGGGTTTCAATTGATACTCTGTCGATGAATTTCCGTATTGTCTTCACATGTAGCTGGGGGGATATTCTTGAGTCTGATGCCTTTCTCGATGTATAGGTGAGGTTATCCAGAAGTTCTAAAGAACATAATGCTTTAGGGAAATCTATATCGATATCCATAATTCGAATCAATCATTCTTGTCGTAAACTCACTGCAGGGAAGTTTGCGTATGGATGAGACCATGTTAACTCAAACACTTTACAGTATCGGTTAGGAGGCTTGGTTTATTCCCATGGTGTTGCTTAGCGTACCTTCACAATGTGTTTGATCCTGTAAATCAGTCTAACTAGTATCTTTGAATAATAAAATCGGACAACTAGGTCAGAGATGGTGAGTCGGATGGTCCAGTGGCATTTCAGAACTGTTATTGAGATATAAATTGTCTTGGTGTATACTTCTAGTCTAGGTTAGTAGTTTCGTAACCCTTTTATTGTTTTTCTTGTATCGAGGAATCCTCCTAGTACTTAATATGGGAAGTCTCTCCCAAAGAAGTCAATGGAAAGTCTAACTTAATGACTAAGTGTGTGACAGGTGGGGTAAGTATCCAGAGAAAATTTGTCAGAAAGAAATATTCATAAAAGAGTTTATTTGTTTAAAACGCTTTTGGATGAAGATTGTTATTAACAATACTTTATAAAGTAACTATTTCCTTCATGGCATAATCTTTCCTGAAGTATACATAGGTGATCAGGCTATGTATAGTTGAGGACTAATGATGCGATGCTTGATTTAATCAAAATAATATTATTTTTCTCAAAAGCTTTAGATGGTGTTCAACGTTTTGTTTCAAAGAATGGTATTCTAGTCATTTCCTTCCAAAGTAATATAAAAAATTGTTTCGCGTAATAATAGTAAATATTTGACGTCATATTGGATAATCAGTTTATAGTACGGTAACAAAACGACTTATTTTAGAAATTTGGTAAAAACAATTTCCCCATAAGGTAGTAAAATAGTTTGAAATAAAACTCGTTGAATGGTTTGTTGGATACATGGGTAAATACTATGGATTGGTAATAATCTATTAATCCGTCAATTACGAAATCGGTCAAATCCTTAATAAGACAATGGTATAATGTTGCTAAACGATTGGAAATTGCGCAATTGCAATAGGAAATGGAATAAACGAAGGTTACGATTATCGCTGAGATAACAAAGATAGTCATTACATTAGATAGGAAAGTGCTTAATACAACTAGGTTACATCAACGTACTTATGGAAAGTACCAACAGAAAGTACAACCCTAGAGGGCTCAAACTATGGTTCACATAACTAAAACATAAACTTCTTCCTCCAATTCTGGTTTCCCAACTCCGGGCATTCACTCCTGAAGTGTCCCACTACTCCACACTCGCGGCAGGTTACCGAGAGTTTCTGATGCTTTGCGAGGGTGGGAGCCTTGCAATCCTTGGTTTCATGTCCAAGCTTTTGGCAGTTCTTACATTGAGAGGGGCAAGATCCTTTGTGATGAAACTGACACTTGTTACACTCGGGTAAATTACCAACATACCTTTTCTTTTGGCTTGACCCCACAGCACAGGTCTCCACCACTTGTTGTATCTTAAACGGTCGTTGAGTAGCATTAGCATCCTGATTACCGACCTCTTTTCTCTTGTTGTTATTATTGTCTCCCGATGTCTTGTCGCGAACTATGAGTTCCTTTGTTTCGATTGCCATCTGGATAGCTTCAGACATGGTATTGGGTTCACATGCGATGACCATCCTACGAATTTCAGGAGAAAGTCCTCCGACGTACCTTTCAAGTCTCTTGCTTTCCGGTTCATCCATTGCAGAGCCTAGTCGATCAAAATCATAAAAATAAGCAGTATACTTGACAACATCATCTCCTTCCATGGTAAGGTTTAGTGTTTCTTGTTCAATTGCTTGTAATTCGCTTTTCACACAGAACTTCAAACTCATCATCCTTTTTAGTTTCTCCCAAGAGTGTGAGTAAGCAGCATCAACTCCTACTACCTGGACATACTTAGTCCACCATTTCTGGGCATGCTTCTGAAAAGTGCAAGTGGCGAACTTAACTTTGTCTTCCTTACGGCAGTCACCACTTTGAAAGATTGTTTCTAATTCTTCGAACCATTTGAGAAATTCTTTTGTGTCTACATTTCCGCTAAAGAAGGAGGGATTACAACCCATAAATTCCACGTGAGTAAGTTCCTTAGTGAGGGCGGTAGTTACGTTCCTGGCAATGAATTGTCCAACAGCGGCTTGCGTCATGCTTGGAGTGGTTTGCTTAAATCTATTTCCATCAAATCATAAGAGTCCATGAGAATCTATAGGTAATAAAATCATCATATTCATAACACATGAATATAATACATGAAGGTTTCGGTCTATATGGACCAATATCATAGATAGCACAACCATTCCCCTATAGTAGAGTCAATACTTGGTGATTCCGTTTGTACAACAATCAAAATACTACAAGTTTCTTTGAACTATGCCACACCTCTCGTGGCTAGGGTATTAGTAAAAGCTAGT
Source organism: Artemisia argyi (assembly GCA_030686995.1). Lineage (NCBI taxonomy): Eukaryota > Viridiplantae > Streptophyta > Magnoliopsida > Asterales > Asteraceae > Artemisia > Artemisia argyi. The sequence goes on along the minus strand of CM060697.1, from coordinate 56,753,302 downwards.
AAAGATATAAGTCTAGTCTAGAGATTTCCTGTAGTCCTTCTAAGTGAAATCAGGTTTATGGCATCATAAGATCGAGATAGTCCTGAAGTAGTGTCTGAAGTTGTGCATCGATCAAGTCCTAGATAGTGTAGATTCTAAGCCATTCTTGAGGAACCTGTAGATGTTCCTGCTGAGTCCGTAATCTTGGTATTATCCACAAGGCGTTATCTAATTCATGGCAAGTGAAAATGGAAAAGGAAACTGACAATGGTGGTATTCTAAAGGATGAGAATAACATTGATGACAATGCGATCCTAGTGATGAGTTAGGAGATAATGGTGATAACAGTGAATGGGATACTACCATCTTTCGCGCTATCTCGCGACATCCAAGAGGTAAAGTTGAAGTACGCACTATGGGACGACCAATAGTGAAATAAGTAACTGACGGTGGTGGTAGTACCTGAGTAGTAAGCGTCCTACTAGTGGAGGAAAGAAAACATGCTATCTCCCTTGTAATAAGCATCCTAATAAGTCCATTAGAATTAAGTCTGAATACTCTACCAAATGGCATTCTATGTAAAGGTTGAATGATAGGAAAACCTTATTCCTATAACAATTCAATAGTGCTAACGGTGGTATACGTGTAACTGGTGGTATAATGGTAGTGGAAGATGACAAGGCATCTTCAATGTCGGAATCCGACGAAAGGATAACGGCGTGGGTATCTGAAGACATGTCACTTGTGAACCAGGTCAATATAATCATATATATATATATGAGTATGGTTATGAATAACTTGCACAATGTGTGCGTAAAACAACATGTATAGTGAATATGCACCTATGATGAAATGATGAGATGCTATGATGATGTGGTTATAGTCTAGGGTCCAAGATACATCCTAGTTCGCTATAACCTTAGCTCTGGTACCAATCTGTAACACCCCCAAAATACCTGAATGGCAGCGGAATGGAATACCTGGGGGTGACTGTCATAGCACCATACTTACAGTTATATTGAACGACCTAAAGTGTCGTTTAGAAAATACAGCGTTTGATCATTAAAAACATTCAGAGTTTACAAAGCTTAGGTCCCAAAAGAATTTGCCAATATAGTTAAAACAAGTTCAATAAGATCAAACGTTTCATAAGTGCAGAAAATATGGTGAGACGCGTCGACTCCGCGACTCCATGAAGGTCCAAATGTATGCACATGAGCTACCTTAATAACCTGAGAAATACATTGCGAAAAACGGTCAACATAAAGTTGGTGAATAATCATAGGTTTATAAGTAAAATCTAGTGTACAAATGCCATAAGTAATGCCAAGAAATAGGATATCCGGAAAGTATATACATTGGCTCTTAAGCTCATGACCCCGAAGCTAGACGATACTTGGCCCCAATGAGTGTTTACCAGACACTCTAATAATAAAGACATGAAATGCATTCGTTCCATTTGGAGCAACCCAAACACGAATGGAGGCGTCACCCTCGATAGATCTATCCACTCACTCCCGCTTAGTACCAGAAATTAACGGTCCATGATAATAAAAGGGGACTTTTCAAGACGTGGTAAATAAGGCAACTTAAGCAATGTATGAATTTTATACTTAGGCATGTACACAAAAATAAGTAATACAATGTATTCTCCCCCGTGGGATTTGAAATCAAAATATAGAATTAAAACGGGGCTATGAAACTCACCTCGAAATGAAGGTACAAAGATGGTGCAATGAGGTAAAAGTAGTCGGAACCATGAGGCGCGAGTACTATCCGCAACCTAAATGAATAATCATGATCTAACTTAGATCAAGCCGTAATGAAATGAATGCACATGCACATGATACTCATACCACTCGTAATTTGAAAATACTAGTTATCGTCATAGTAAAATAATTTCCATACTTAGGAAAAATAACTCCATTTAGTGAAGTATATAACTTGTCATATTAACTCGTACGAAAAAGTTAGCGTTATGTTCCAAGTATCAAGACCTTAGAATGACGTCGTCATATCGTATAAATATTCCCTCGAGTCGTACGTATTCGTTTGTTAAGAAAATAGTCATTAGTACTTTGCTAGAAAAATATACCATTTAGTACGTACGTTATTATTTTTATTTGTGACTATATATATAAATATAGTTTTGACAATGTTAAAACGGGTATAACTCGGTCGTTTTAGGCTCGTTTTCCTTGTTCTTTATGTCCACGGATTCGTCTTTGTATATACTAGTATATTTTAAATAACTCGGCTCCTTAAAGTTACGTTTAATGCCTCAAAATACCCGTCGTATTCTGACAAACAGCAAGCAGTTTTCTGAAAAATAGTTTTCGTCGTTAAATTTGCAAAAATCATATCTCCTTCGTTATAAACTCGTTTTAATCCGTTCTTTCGCCCAAAGTTTCGTTTTTGAATGTATTTTCTAAATCTTTGGCCAAAAATTACCCATCACCCACTGATTTTCCCACGAAATTAAAATAGGGACAGTAGGTATATCAAAAGTTTCAAAAACCATTTTCAAGTCTCCAAACTAGTTCCATCATCCATCAATCCACTCTCAAACACCACAAAACTAATCTAATCCTACCATACACCTTCTTAGGGTGTCATGGGTTCCTAATCACCAAAACCAAGTAGATCTAACAAGGATCTAACCAAGAATCACTTCTAGGGCTCATATGATCAAAAGTTTGCAAAATAAAAGTGGTACAAGTTAATGTATGTATGAGATCTTGCAAGAAACATGAATAAATATAGTAATAACTTTTGTAAAAATGATGAAATGAATTTAGTAACTTACTTGTAAGATTAGTGAGGTTAGGATGATTAAAACTTAATAATCCTTGAGTTTTTATTTCAAAACTCTAACAAGGATACCATAAACACTAGATAAACACTTTGATCTTTGAAAAATTTTGGTTCTTCCTTGTTCTTCCTCTTGGCCGTTTATATGAGAAGAGAAAGAGAGAAAAGAGAGCTTTTGATGAAATGAAAGAAATGAGATGAAAATTGGTAAAGTTAGTATATGTATTATTATTATTGAAATTATATTATATATAAAAGAGTTAGTAGCAAGCATTGATTAACAAAGAGTATGTAAGTAGAATTTGTAAGAGATTTTGAGAGGGGGGGGGGGGGGGGGGGGGGGCGGCAAAGTCAAAAGGGGGGGGGGGATGAATGTAGTATTTTGTAATTAAATGTATTATTGGTTGTTTTGTGTAGTTTTAAATTGTACCGGGTACCGGGTTAACTAAAAATAAAATTTAACTAAGTTAACCGGGTCATAATAAAGTTATAAAAATTATAAAAATAGTTTGGATAAAATTATTGGGTGTTTAGATAATTATAGTTTAATTTCCACGAAAACCGTCGAAGTTTTAGAAATCTTAAGTTAATAATTAAAATAAATATCCAAAATACCGGGTAAATTAATATTATAATTTTTATATTATAAAAATGAATATAAAAATATATTGGGATCATAGTTGGGAGTATTGGACGTGTTAGTCACATTTATAGTTCGCGTATTAGTGTTTATTCAAAATAAACATACGTAAATTGTTAATTATATTAAAAATATAATTCTGAATATCCTACGAGTGGAATAGTATGCAAGTGCCCTAGTAATGATATGTCGACTATTTCTAGTCAGTATGAAATGTCCCTGATAATAATGCATGAATTCGCTCCTGAACCAATACGGTTACGCGAATTTGAACACACGTAAACTAAATTTACGATGACATGAATAATGCACGTGAATAGTGATTTTCTCTCGGAATGAATAGTGTCAAGTGAATAGTAAAATTTTTGAAGGTGTCTCGGAATGTCAAATTGACCTCAAAAACGATGAATAGTAAAACGATGAATAGTGATCAATGAATAGTAATTTGTGAATAGTAGAATGGCAAAGTTTGGAAAAATGACCTGAAATTGTGGGTTGTTACAGTTTCTAACTCGGCTTCACCAAGTACCGGTAGTAGAGAGTAGGTGGGTTGAATCTGGATACGTAAACACGCCTTCACTCGTTACTTGAAGATAATATGACTTATACGGAATCTTCCTATTGGTAAATAGAGAAGTTGGGATTAGCTTGTTCGCTCCTTGGGCCAGTTTTTGTCCGGGCAACAAAGAATCACTGGGGCAACCAAAAGAATCCCAAACTGGACACATTTACAAAAGAATTGTGATTAGAGAGTGTTTTGTTAGCATCATCAGCTAAACAACAAAAAGAGTATGTGCAAAATAAGACAAGACAAAACAATAAACACGAAGACAATGTAGCTCAAATTAAGGAAAATGTAGGATCAGGGACAAAATGTAGTTACCCGGGAACCACCTTAGACCTCGAAAGTTATTAGAAGCGATATTTTTAGGAACTAGCTTGGATTTGTTCGACCTTGGAGAAAAAGAAATTAAGGAGAAAAAATTAATGTTGAAATTGATAAATAATATCAATAGCTAAAGATTTGGTCAGCAACCATTTGCAGAATGTAGTTGTGTTTGTGAAATATGAAAAGGAATAAGGTTACTTTTTAGGGGGTGTGAATTGATGATGATGATGGATAGTCAAAGCTATTCAATTCAATAATTGTATACATTATCTGAAACTTAATTGGGTGTGTTTTGAAAGTTAGGATACATTGTCCGAAACTTTAGATACATGAAACTCCTAGATCATATTTTCGCTTTAGGCCTCGTAAAACATTTAGATACTCAATTTTTAGATATCCATTGTTCCCTTCAAACTATCAATGTAGAACACTTCACTCGTGTTTTGCCTTTTACTTATGTTTATGAATCGAGATAACCTAAAATCACATATCTTGACACTAAAATCAGTGTCAAGTAGTACATTTCCATGTTTTAAGTCAAAGTGCAAAATCCCTTGCCTATTACATTTTTCATTTAGGTAAGTCAAACCTTTGGCTATCTGGCTTATATTAGCGTCAAGGTTTACCAAGCGAGTTCCTCTACCTCTCCTTTCACTCTGTTGATCCACTTGTCTTTTGATCTGTTAACCATATATTCGTACACAAGAATTGGACTATCTACAATTGGAGAATAACCTATAAGTTTAAGTACATTAACGTGATGGAGACTTGTAATTAACCTTTGAAAGATTCATTTAATTAAAATCTTTCCTCAAACTTTTTCACTGCAATCCTAAAATCGTCTAAAGTGCCTTGAAAAACATATCCGTGTGCTTTTTTGTTAATTTTCTCTCTGCAACAAATTTCCAATACAATCATACGAAAACTATAGACATCCTTCGTTGTCTTGATTTCCGCATGTTCATTTAATTTAATTTAAGTGGAACTATATCTAGTGCGGATAAATGAGTTTCTTGTGGTTCAAAATTTTTCTTTCTGTCAAGTGCTTTTTAATTCCAGGTTGGCCCTACCGAACAGTTCATGAAATATTCTATGAACGTTGAGCTCGTTTACAGCCTTATAAATGACATAAAAGGAAATTATATATTAGTAGTATTGAAAAATATCCATATTCGGATATCTGAAATTTAATTTGGTTTGGTTCGAAAATTAGGATACATGATTGTTACTTTTGGAGCTCATATATAAGTTTTACGAAACTTCAAAATATTTGGATACTCAATTTTCGGATATTTGTATGCATAAAACCATAATCCGAAATTTTAGATATATGAAATTCCTATATCATATTTTTCACTTTACGCCTCCTAAAATATTTGGATACTCAATTTTCAGATATTCACTGTTCCCTTCAAACTATCAAGGTGGAACGCTTCACTTGTGTTTTGCCTTTGAATTGTGCTTATGAATCTAGATGACCCAAAATCACATATCTTAACACTAAAATCAGTGTCAACTGTCAAGTAGTACATTTTCAGGTTTTAAGTCAAAGTGCAAAATCCCTTGCCTATTACATTCTTCATTTAGGTAAGTCAAACATTTGACTTTCTAAGTTATAATTAGCTTCCAGGTTAACCATGTGAGTTCCACTTCCTCTCTTTTTACTCCGTTGATTCACTTGTCTGATGATCCGTTGACTAGATACTCGTATACAAAAAGTGGACTATCTACAAATGGACAATAACTTATAAGTTTAAGTACATTAATGTGATGAAGACTTTCAATGGCTTTAACCTCACTTTTGAAAGATTCATTTAATTCAACTCTTCTCTCAAACTTTTTCATTACAATCTTAGAATCGTCTAAAGTATTCTGAAAAACAGATCTGTGTGCTCCTCTACCAATTAAACAGATCCGGGAAACAAAGTATCACTAGGGCAACTAAAAGAATCCCAAGCGGGCAAGTGATGTGCATTATATAATTTGAGATTACCATCAACATTTAAAATTATTCCAAAAATAGATCTCCCAGGGGTAGGAAGGTAGGAGGTCCAAACGACGGTTTTATAATCAACATCATGTAATACCAACCCAGCTTGTGCATCAAGTATTAGAATTGCACCTTCTTTGACGTGATGTTTTGGGTTAGCAGACCAAACGAGTTGAGGAGGAGCATAGACAAGGGGTTGTAGGTGTTTTTCATGAACAAGAATAAGAACCGAAAACACATAATGAGTACAATTTCCACATCGACAGTAGAATCAACAACCAAATTTTATTTTGTTATCAGTATTAACTCTAAAAATGAGTACAGGTCTCACTCTAAACCCATCGGTGATAGAAGGAAACTCAGGAAGAGAATCGTTGGGTGTCAAATTGGTGGTCATATTCACAAAAGAACTGTAACTAGAAAGTGTTTTGTTAGCAACATTAACTTAACTGAAAAACAACACAAGACCAACCAATATACATGACAATAAGGTAGCACGAACTATAATATTACAAGAAAACGAATAACCTGATAATGATAATGATAATGTTGTTAAATGTAGAAGATGTTGAGAATAATGGAGCAAATCTGATGGTGTTTCTTTGATTTAGTTTACGTGGAACTATATATAGTGCAGATAATTGAGTTTCTGGTGGTCCAAATTTTTTCTTTCTGTCAAGTGCTTTTTAGTTTCAAGTTGGCCCTACCAAACAGTTCATGAAATGTTCGGTGAGCATTCAACTTATTTACAACCCTATAAATGACATTAAAAAAAAGAAGATATATTAGGGGTTGAAATATGTCCATATTCGGATATCCGAAAATTAAATGGGTTCGGTTCTAAAATTAGGTTACATTATCCGAAACTTTAGATATATGAAACTCCTAAATCATATTTTCACTTTAGGCCTCATAAAATATTTAGATACTTAATTTTCAGATATATGTTGTTCCCTTCAAACTATCAAGGTGGAACGGCTTCACTTGTATTTACAATTCTATATAACTCAAAATCACATATCTTGACACTATAATCAGTGTCAAGTAGTACATTTTCGGGTTTTAAGTCAAAGTGCAAAATCCCTTGCCTATTACAATCACCAGGTAGATAGGCGCAAAATCAGCTCGCCAGGTAGATAGTTATGAAAGAGCAAAATCAGCTCGCCTATTACAACCAGCTCGCCTACCCCAAGGCCATGAGAGGCGCAAAATCAGATTGATTAAAATCACCAGGTAGATAGTTATGAAAGAGCACAAACCCTAGACATTTGAGAGAGAAAATATACTAAAGAGCACAAACCCTAAACATTTGAGAGATAAAATGACTATATGTAACTACCGGTAAATTTCCACTTATATTAATATTTTAAGAGAAGAATACTTATTTATTTTTCACGTCTATTTTTTTAACATGTTCACTTAACTTCGTTTCGAATAAATATCTTAATATATTAGGTATAAATATTTTCAACTTTCATTTACCACTTTACGTTACTTCATTAACATACTTAGCGTGCAAACTAAATGTTTGTCAATTATTATAGTTATTATAAAACCCTAAGTTATTATACATGATTGGTATATAATGCATAAAACATAAAAACTATATAATTAACAAATATCCCAGCATCACAGCCAATGTTAGACCACAAAATGCATTGTTGGTATATAAGGCGAATGTTAACATATGTCTCAGCATCACTCCAAGTCACAGCCAATGTGGGATTTGCCTAGGTTGTTACACTCACCCCCTTGAGGGAATCTCGTCCCCGAATTCAAGTTGGGTAACAACCCTGTCTAAGGGACTCATTATCCTCGAACGACGATAAGGTTTGCCTCACATCCCAAACTGCTTGGTGTGGCTCTGATATTACATGTAATACCCGCTTTATATACCATAATATTATCCGCTATGCCCGTAGGCTCACGGCTTTCCTTTTGTGGACCTCATGTGATGACATCCCGTTAGGTCACCCAAGTCAGCACTACTATCACACGAGAACGCTTAACATTATGGGTGGTTAACTGTTAGACCACAAAATGCATTGTTGGTATATAAGACGAATGTTAACATATGTCTCCGCATCAATTCAAGTCACGACCAATGTGGGATTTGCCTAGGTGTTACACTCACCCCCTTAATGGAATCTCGTCTTAGAATTCAAGTTGGGTAACAACCCTGTCTAAGATGATGAAATTTTGTTGCCAAACAAAAGAAGCTACCTTATTATTATAGAAGCTCTCCCCCGAAGTGAAAGTATTCAGTTATTGTAAATGACGATGTAGGTTATATGACTTACGATACGTTTTTTGGTAGCTTCGTATGACACTAGAAGCACCTTATAACTAGTTGATTTTTTTTTTCTATAATTTTTTTTTAACAATAACTTTAAGTATATTGATTTATCAAACTTGACTATCTAGTGGACGGATAAATAAAACGGGACGGGAGATGAAAATATATAAAACTATATTGATCTAACCTAACTCAATTGCAAACTTATAAACAGAAATTGATCTAACCTAACTCAATGAAAATATACTTACTTAATAATGTGATTATTTTTTTGTAGGTTAACAATTATGTCCTTAGTTCTTTCATACAACTCGAGTCAGCTGAGTTAGGTGTATAATATATATATGGTTGCCTAGACATTGTAGATCTTGGTCACATATGCAAATACAACTTCAAATCTGTAACACCCCGCCTTATACACCACAATATTGTCCGCTTTGCCCGTAGGCTCACGGCTTTGGCCCTCATGTGAAGACTTCTGAGAAAGGTCACACAAGACAGTACTACTCTCACACGAGCACGCTTAACTGTATGGGCGATAACGTTAGACAACAAAATGCGTTGTTGTCGTATAACGCAAATGTTAACTTACGTCCCAGCATCAATCTAAGTTACGGCCAATATAGGATTTGTCTAGGGTGTTACATTCACCCCCTTTAGGGGAATCCCGTCCCGGGATTCAGTTGGGTAACAACTCTGTCCAAGAGACTCATCATCTTTGATGAGGTTTGCCCCACATCCTGAACGGCTTGGAGTGGCTCTGATACCACCTCTAACACCCAGCTGTATATACTCCAGTATTATCTATTTTGCCCGTAAGCTCACGACTTTGCTTTTGTGGCCCTCATGTGAAGTCTTTAGAGAAATGTTACCCAAGCTAATACTACTATCACACGAGTACGCTTAACCGTATGGGCGATTAACTGTTAGACCGCAAAACCCGTTATTATCATATAAGGGGAATGTTAACTTATGTCCCAACATCAATCCAAGTCACGACCAATGTAGAATTTGCCTAGGGTGTTATAAATTCCTATATAGAAATAGACATACAGTAAAGTAAAGACGAAAAATCGGGTCAAAACTATTACTTATTTTTCTACTGGTGCATGCTTTCTTTCTTTTCTTTTTTTTCTTTCTTTTTTCTTTTTCCTTTTATTGTATTTTTATTGCGGTGACCAAATTAGATTTTTTTATGCTGTTGTTTTGGTCTATATATACTCATATAATTATTTTTAATTTGAGTACATTCAAGTTATGAGAAAATCGACAAATTCTGATACTTTTAAATTACTTTACTACCCTTCACTTCACTTGTAACCATAACCTACATGTGGAGCCACCCTTACGCTCTGTTCTCAAGTTTTTAACGAGAGTAAAAGAAAAGAAAGGAAGAAAATTATTTCATCTATGTTCTCAAGGTAGCAACATTGAAAAGGAAAGAAAACATGTTATGTGTTATCGAGATAAGAAGGAACAGAAAGAAAATAGTTATATATACAATTATGTCCATTCATGTGTATGGGTTCAAACATCACTTGCAGTTTATGTCTCCACTTAACAGTCCGTAGAATCACTTCGCAATTAGTCCATTCGGTTTTTACCTTATGCAAAAAAAAAAAAAAAAAAAAAAAAAAAAAAAAAAAAAAAATTGTTGACAAAGGTGATGTAGAGATTGACTTGAAAAAGATACTAAAGAAGATGGTATCATAGAGAAAAATGAAAAAGGATGTGAGTGGGGGTTATGTTATGGGCAATGGTGTTGAAAATGTATCTGTTTTGCTTCTATGAATTTCTATTCTTTATACGCTTCACATGTATTGTTACATTGAGTTTTCCTTGTCCTTAATTATTAAAACGTCACATGATAATTATTGAGAATTTGTACATCAAAGCGGTCAACATGTATATTTATAGTTTCAAAATATCATTTTTTGCTTTTTCTACGTAAAATTTTGAACAATAAAAGGTGTTTTTTCCACAAAGTTTAGAGTTGATATAGGGTCACATAGTCGAACATTTTTAAGCTTTTGTCTTTATCTATATTTGATACCTTTTACATATTTGATCTTTTATTGCATATTTTTTTCCATACACATTCAATACATTTTCTTAATGACATGGAGTATATATCTTTCTTATACACATTCAATATGTTAAACGAATGTTACCTAACTACATGTTGAAGATAAAATGACAATGAAAAATCTATGGTTTAAATGAATGTTACCTACCTACGTGTTCAAGATAAAATGACAAGTTTGTTAAACTAGATGATACTCGTGCATAGTATCGATGGTGTATAGCAGTGTCAATTTGTATGTGCGTATTCACAATGATACTTCCAATTCAAATGATCTTTAGTTCATGATCATTGCAAATGTACACAGATCCGCCTCCGAAGCTTGGTTTATACTGATGAAAGTATTCTCTTCTTGTGGTTATATGAAAAGTAGCTCCTGCATCGAACAACTATACATCTATAAATCTCTTTCTGCCTTCATTTGAAATCGTTACTTCAAAACATAAAGCATTACCATGTTCTGAAGCGCTAGTGACATTTCCCTGAGGATTATAGTTATTAAGACTCCTACAAACCTTCCTCAAGTGACCCAGCTTGCCATATTTGTAGCATTTATAATTCTTCTTCCTTCCTATTTTAGATTTACGATGAATGTGACTCCCACTAGGGCCATGTTCCATTGACCTCCCTATCGTAACCACGAAAGCCTCAGCCTGTCTTGAACTGATATGTCTGTCCTCCCTATTGTTGCATTTATTTTCTTCTTCAAGAATAGCGGTTTGTGAGTGTGTTTGTGTAAGTTATATCGAATATGAAAATTGTGTGCTTAGTTCTTTTATACAACTCGAGTCAGCTGAGTTCATTTGGTGTGTCATATATATATATGGTTGCCTACATATTGTAGATCTTGGTTACATACCCAAATCCAATTTCAATTCCTTAGATAGAAATGGACGTACAGAAGATTAAACATTGAAGACCGGGTCAAAACTATTACTTATTTTTCTGCTGACGTGTGCTTTCCTTTTTTCCTCTCATTGCAATAACCAAATTAGATAATTTCTTTGATGTTGTTGTTTTGTTCTATATATACTCATCTAGTCATTTTTAATTTGAATACATTCAAGTTATGAGAAAATTGACAAATTATGATACTTTTAGATGTACTAATATTGTGTTTCTTGGTCACATATGCTAATACAACTTCAATTCAGTAACACCCCGCCTTATACACCACAATATTATCCGCTTTGCCCGTAGGCTCACGCATTTTTCTTTTGTGGCCCTCATGTGAAGACTTCCGAGAAAGGTCACCCAAGATAGTACTACTCTCACACGAGCACGCTTAACCGTATGGGCGATACCGTTAGACAACAAAACGCGTTGTTGTCGTATAACGCAAATGTTAACTTATGTCCCAGCATCAATCTAAGTTACGGCCAATGTAGGATTTGCCTAGGGTGTTACATTCACCCCCTTTAGGGGAATCCCGTCCCGGGATTCAGTTAGGTAACAACCCTGTCTAAGAGACTCGTCATCTTTGATGAGGTTTGACCCACATCCTAAACGGCTTGGAGTGGCTCTGATACCACCTGTAACACCCTGCTTTATAGACCACAGTATTATCCATTTTGCCCATATGCTCACGGCATTGCTTTTGATGCCCTCATATGAAGTTTTTAGAGAAATGTCACCCAAGCCAATACTACTCTCACACGAGTACGCTTAACCGTATGGGCGATTAACCGTTAGACCGCAAAACGCGTTATTGTCATATAAGACGAATGTTAACTTATGTCCGAGCATCAATCCAAGTAACGACCAATGTAGAATTTGCCTAGGATGTTATAAATTCCTATATAGAAATAGACGTACAGTAAAGTAAAGACTAAAGATTAGGTCAAAACTATTACTTATTTTTATGCTGACGCATGCTTTTTTTCTTTTATCTTTTTTTTTTCTTTCTTTTTTCTTTTTCCTTTTATTGCAGTGACCAAATTAGATTTTTTTTGATGCTGTTGTTTTGTTCTATATATACTCATATAATTATTTTTAATTTGAGTACATTCAAGTTATGAGAAAATCGACAAATTATGGTACTTTTAGATTACTTTACTACCCTTCACTTCACTTGTAACCATAACCTACATGTGGAGCCCCCCTTACGTCCGTTCTCAAGTTTTTAACGAGAGTAAAAGAAAAGAAAGGAAGAAAATTTTTTATAGTTTCAAATGTAGGTTATGGTTTGAACCTACCTTTGTACATTAAAGCGGTCAACCTGTAAATTTATAGTTTCAAATATATCATTTTTTGCTTTTTCTACGTAAATTTTGAACAATAAAATGTGTTTTTTCCACAAATGTTAGAGTTGATATAGGGTCACATAGTCGAACATTTTTAAGCTGTCTTTATCTATATTTGATACCTTTTACATATTTGATCTTTCATTGCATATTTTTTTTCAAACACATTCAATACATTTTCTTAATGACATGGAGTATATATCTTTCTTATACACATTCAATATGTTAAACGAATGTTACCTAACTACATGTTCAAAAATCTTTTAGGACTATGAAAAATCTATGGTTTAAATGAATGTTACCTACCTACGTGTTCAAGATAAAATGACAAGTTCGTTAAACTAGATGATACTCGCGCATAGTATCGATGGTGTATAGTAGTGTCAATTTGTGTGTGCGTATTTACAATGGTACTTCCAATTCCAATGATATTTAGTTCATGATCATTGCAAATGTACACAGATATGCCTCCGAAGCTTGGTTTATACTGATGAAACCATTCTCTTCTTGTGGTCATATGAAAATTAGCTCCTGTATCGAACAACCATACATCTACAAATCTCTTTCTGCCTTCATTTGAAACCACTGCTTCAAAACATAAAGCGTTGCCATGTTCTGAAGCGCTAGCGACATTTCCCTGAGGATTAGAGTTATTAAGACTCCTACAATCCTTCCTCAAGTGACCCAGCTTGCCACATTTGTAGCATTTATAATTCTTCTTTCTTCCTATTTTAGATTTACGATGATTGTGACTTCCACTAGGTCCATTGACCTCCCTCTCGTAACCACCAAAGCCTCAACCTGTCTTGAACTGATATGTCTGTCCTCCCTATTGTTGCATTAATTTTCTTCATCAAGAATAGCGGTTGCAACATCATCGAAGACTAGATAGTGCGAAAGAACATTACTAGTTAAATTGATAATAAGTTGATCATATGAGTCAAGTAAACTTTGAAGTAGAATTTCAGCACGTTCTTGTGGCTCTATTTTACAATTCAAATACGTAAGCTCTGAAAATGGAGTATTAAGACTTTGACGTGCTCTGTCACCGAAGTAGATTTCGTCATGTGAGGAGAATAAAGTTTTCTCCTCTATGCTTGACACAACTCCATCTGCTAACGGAGGATGAAGGTTTGAAATAGCATTTTTGTCCATCTCTTCCCATTTACTGTCATCCATGACCTCAGCTGGTCTTTCACCAATGGCCGCCAAACATTTATCCTTTCTAAGGACAACTTTCATATTTAACTTTCACAATGAGAAATTATTACCTTTGAACTTTTCGATTTCAAATTTCGCCACCATTGCTACAATCACAATCTTATTTCCGACAAAAAACTACTATTTGTTAATAATAGTAACGAACATCTTTTGAGTGCGTATAATCTTATTTATCGTTTGATGTGGAGGGTCCACTTATAAGTGGCAACCACAGAACATACGATAAACAATTGTACACAAACCCAACTTTAGCTCTGATACCACTTGTTGAAAAAAGTGATACCGAATTAAAGCGAAAACACAACTTCAATATGAAATGCAATATAAGATCACATGGATTTAACGTGAAAAACCCTAATAGGGTAAAAACCACGGGCAAAGAAAGATAAGTTTCACTATGTTAAAACTCATAGTTATAGCACTTGTATTAGGAGATAAATAAACTCTCTATCTTTCTCATAAAGAAGCTGTTAGAGATAGAAGTGGATGAGATGAGATGATGAATGAGGAAAGTTCCATTGCCTTTTATAGGCACATTTACTTTCCTTGTGAAATTATGTATGATAATGGCACCAAACAAGTTGGATACAAGTTGAAAGATTCCAATCAACTATTAAAGTTATATACAGTGTAACTACTTATATGTTAACACTAAACACTCAAAAAAAATCTACAACACGTATAGAAACTATAATACATTATGTCATATATTAATTTACATCCTCACACTCATAAGAAAAACTATACATAAATACAGTAACATAGCAAAATAAAACACATAAGAGTATCAATAACTTGGCACAACCAATTGTATGATTAAATAAAATGATGCACAGTTTAACAAGAAAATCACCAGGTAGATATTTTGATTAAAACAAAGAATATTAAGATAAAAGAGCACAAATCCTAGATGAAGATCAAATGAGATGAGAGTCATAAAAATAGTACATATCTGAAAATAAGGAGAAAATAATGAAAGAAAACCCTATATATTTAGAGAGAGAAGATGGAAAGATACACACTTAATAATGTGAGTGTGTTTGTGTAAATTATATCGAATATGAAAATTGTGTGCTTAGTTCTTTTATACAACTCGAGTCAGCTGAGTTAATTTGGTGTGTCATATATATATGGTTGCCTACACATTGTAGATCTTGGTTGCATACGCAAATCCAACTTCAATTCCTTAGATAGAAATGGACGAGAAGATTAAAGACTGAAGACCGGGTCAAAACTATTACTTATTTTTCTGCTGACGCGTGCTTTCCTTTTTTCCTCTTATTGCAGTGACCAAATTAGATAATTTCTTTGATGTTGTAGTTTTTTTTCTATATATACTCTTCTAGTCATTTTTAATTTGAATACATTCAAGTTATGAGAAAATTGACAAATTATGATACTTTTAGATTATATTACTACCCTTCACTTGTTACCGTAACCTACATGCGGAGCCACCCTTACGCTCCGTTCTCGAGTTTTTAATGAGAGAAAAAGAAAAAAAAAGGAAAAATATGGGGAAGAGAAAGGATCATAAATTACTTTATCTATTTTCTTAAGATAACAAAAGTGAAAATGAAAGGAAACATGATATGTGTTCTCGAGATAGGAAAGAACGAAATGAAAATAGTTAATTTTACAATTATGCCCATTCATGTGTAAAAGGGTCAAAGTCAACTGACAATGTTATGTCTCAACTTGATAGTATACAGAAATCATTTCGCAATTATATTGCTCAATCTCTACTTGATAATATGCAGAAACCATTTGTTGCTTGAAGATGAAAAGTTAAACAAAGTTATACTAGTATAATTGTCTTTATTCAAATCATTTTTGATGGTATGATACTAGGATTGTAAGAAAAATTACAGAAATGGTGTTGTATTTTAATTTTTGGAAGTGTGAAATGAAAAAGTGGGACAATGTGAAATGAAGGGGAAAGTCACATGGGTACAAAAATTTTCTATGTTTTCATCTAAATATCATAAGTTGCAATACTTTTTTGAACTTATTATGATGCCTATTTTTATTTATTTAAACATAATATATATATATATTTAAAGTAAGACTCATTTAATGTTATAATTGATTTAGAAATTCTAAAATTTGGTATGCTTTTTATTAGTTCTCACACATCCAGTATGATTTTGTTGTTAACGACATAAGATTTTAGCGGCTAAGCTAAAACTTGTTTTTTCTCTTGTTAGTTATATATCATTTATTGAAAAACTGACACCTAGTATATATGTGATTGTAGATTTACAACACGGTGACATTGAAATATGGTGATCAGAAGAAACACTACAATTACAAGGTTGATGTATACAACTTTGCGAGGGTCTTGTGAGAGCTCATCAACAACAACTTGCCATTTGAGGGTTTGTCACCTATGCAGGCGGCTTATGCATGTTGTTGCTTTCAAGGTAAATATAATTTCACTTATCAATTGAAATGAACAGATGATCATTGTTGTAATTCTTTTAGTAACAAATTTTTAAAGTAATAAAATATATATCAACCATTAATGCTTGTGTTGGATTTTACCGAATGAAAGGCATGGTGTAGATGATCTTCCTAGAGATCTAGCATCACTAGTAACATTGTGTTGGAACAAGGATCTAAATGTTAGGGCTAATTTCATGAAAAAAGTCTGAATCCCACACAAGGCTGGAGTACATATCCGAAAAATCCGGATATCCAAAATGAGCCATAGCTCCGGACATCTGAATGTCCACAAATGAACTACAGCTCCAGACATCCGGATGTCCACAAATGAACCACAACATCGACGCATCCTGATATTCACGGATGAACGATGCTGCTAAAATACGGACCATCTGCAAGACGTAGTAAAATCCAGGCCTAGGGAAATTCACCACTTAGCCATGAAGGGTAAAGAATATAACATGGGATCGAAAGATTAACATACGAGTGCTAATTAGGGAAAGGCAGCGACTCGTCAACAGAGGACGGCGTCCCAAAATCCCATAAGTACTATAAACGACACATAAAGCAAGTCAAAGGGCATGATTACGAGGCGAACACTGCATAAACCTTCGGGTAATAAGGTAAGCCACACCCCATGATCCCCAGAACATGACAAACTCATTCGCCTAAAAATACCAAGGTAAAATGGCACCAAGGGGTAATGCTCTAGACTTAAAACACACATACACACACATTTATTCTCTCTAGAATCTTACTCGTATGCCTGAGGTTGATCATGGGATCCCCCTCCCATAGTGAGACTAACAACGGTTCTTTTTTTAACAAGAGATCCACATATTACTATCACTTAGTCTAAACTCCCAGGATCTTCCAGAAACTTCCGTTTCTTGTATGGCTCATTCTAAATCCTGCCCTTGAATTTTGTACTAACATTCAACAACATAATACAGATGTTCGAGCGTTGCGTGTTCGTAGGCTTTCTCCCACAACCCAAACTTTCGTGCGATTCTAGTGGTCTAAGTGCCTTGGTTGTAATAACTGATGGGTCAACTAAGGAAACACAAGAAACAACAAACCGGGAACAAAGCACAAGGTATTTTTCTCGTGCTTATATGTGGGAACTTGTTTAGGTCGTGTTTCTCAACTGTTTTTATGCCGAATTTGTATAACACCACATATTATTCCAATAAACTATGTTTTGTCTTTGGACGTTTAGAGAGGCGTGCTAATCTCATTAAACTTTTTGCGATGTTACTTTATGATTAGTGACTTTATTTTACTAATAACTAGTCATAAGTTATTGATCTGCTTAGGAATCCATTTTACATGGGAAGCTCACATGTAACAAGCTAGATTTTATGATTGAAACATTGCTTAAAATCCATATAAATGACTTTATACATAATATATTTATATGATACATAAGTAGCGTCTTATACCAAAAAAGACAATATAAGGTAGTTATTTATAAATTTTATAAAATATCTATCTCACAAAAAAAATGTAATTTAAATAGCAAAACAACAAAATACACAAACATCCATTATATTAAACAATGTCATAACCCTATTGATACGACTTACGTCAAAACCTTTTGCGCGCTCGGGGTTAAAACAAGTGTTGACAAAACCAATTTTGATTTTCACTTTTATTACTACTAAAGAGTATTGGTCCAATTTGGTTTCTCACATATATTACTTTTGCACAAAAATTGTTTTCTAATCAAGTAAACTAAATAATGCATCCTTTTTACCGTATTTGTTTTGTAATTGCTTGGCAATAAATTCTTTAAATTCGCATAACAAAAAACCATAATTCATAAAAAAAAAATAAAAATAAATCATCTTTATCACGCGATTACTAATCAATTAAACTTTAACCAAAAGAACACCATTTAAACTCTTATTTAGCAATTAGCTCCACATTTTACATTTTTACCTAGGACAAAAGTAAAAAAAAAAAAAAATATGTATGAAAAAGCAAAGTCAAACCAAAGAATAGGTTTAGCAAGGGTTTTAGGCGGCCACATCTTCTACACTAAAAAACACACACACAAACTAACGCCTGTTTCAGATCACTTCAACAGAAACACTTCAATCAAGATCCTGGTATTAATATCTCTTCGCATATTGTATCTTTTATGTACATATTCACAAACCCATTAATCAATTTGCTTAATTTTATATAAATAATCCACTTTAGTATGTGGAAAACCATCTTTAATAGAGCTTATATAAAAAAGCTCAAATCTTTAGGTGATTTATCAAGTTTAAGAAACAACCCATTTGTCCTAACCCCTTATACTCAAAAGGGTATTTGTCAAAATAGGGTTTTAGGCCATACCAATGTTGGAAATTTCAGAAATCTAGGTTCTTTAGGCGCTAATTTAAGGTTTTTAGATGTGGGGTATAAGGGTTATGCTAGTTCAGCTGCGGCCGAAGAGATTATTTCGACGGAAGAGGAAGACAGTGACGAGGTTCGGGAAATGGTGCAGCATTTGAATAAGGAGATTAAGTCGGTTGAAATGAAGAGTAGTAAACAGCAGAGGTCGGTTAATGGAATTGGTCAAGGGAAGTATAATGCACTTAGGAAAAGGCAGATTAAGATTGAGACGGAAGCGTGGGAGAATGCGGCGAAAGAGTATCAGGAGCTCTTGGTCGATATGTGTGAGCAGAAACTTGCGCCGAATTTGCCTTATGTAAAGTCGTTGTTTTTGGGGTGGTTTGAGCCGTTGAAGAATGCGATTAGTGGTGAGCAGGATTTGTGTAAGGAAGGGAAGAATAGAGGAGCGTATGCGCCTCAGTTTGATCAGTTGCCTGCGGATATGATGACTATTATTACGATGCATAAGTTGATGGGGTTGTTGATGACTGGTGGTGGTCAAGGTGGTGCTAGAGTTGTTCAGGCAGCTCTTCATATTGGTGAAGCCATTGAGCATGAGGTTGGTTCATTTATATTTTTCAGTGATTATAACTGCAGTTTGTTATTTTAAGTTTTCAACTATGTATATGATATTATATTTTATTAGGAGTGTTTGGCATTGCGTTATGAAAGTGGTCATGTGATATTGAATAATCAGAATCCGTTTGTCACAAAACGGGTTGTAGGAGACTCTGTTGGGTGTGCTTGAAGTTGTCCTAATCATCTATTTGAGTTTCTTGCAACTGTCGATTATTTATGTATCCACATATAAAATAACCCCTAAATTAACCAGCTAAGTAAATTCACATTTGTTTCAGCCACTTCTAAACTGATTGTTTGACCCTTAAATAATTATACATTTATAATCACTTTCATTGTAACCAAACACTGGAAACTGAATATAAGCGGCACAAAGAGACAATAATGAGAAAATCACTTTCTCACAATGCCAAATACAGTTTGAGCTGCTGATAAAAATCATGATCGCCTCCGCTTGAACATCTGTATATGCATTATCATTGCTACTATAAATGTTTTACCATTATTATCATTTTTTTTTCCTGATAATCAGGCAAGAATACACAGATTCATGGAAAAATCAAAACGAAAGGCTTCATTAAACGAGAGCCCTGTTGATGACTCGGAAGCAGCGGAAGCAGCGAATGCCGAGCAACAAATGCAGAAATTAAGGAAAAAAGTAAATGTTTTAGTAAAAAAGAAAAAGTTGCAGCAGGTAAGGCATATTGTGAAACAGCAAGATACTTTACAGCCATGGGGACAGGATGCACAAGTTAAGGTTAGTACCCTTTTGACAAATAATATGATTAATGTCAATAGCAAATTTCATTTTCATGATTAAGTTACAGTTTTAATGTCGGTTTTTTCCAGGTTGGTTCTCGTTTAATTCAGTTGTTAATGGAGACCGCATATATACAACCTCCTGTTGACCAGTTTGAGGATTGTCCTCCTGATATTCGACCTGCATTTGTACATACTCTTAAAACTGTGGAAACACCGTAAGTATGGCCTTGTTTATGCCTCTGTAATTGTTCATCTTTGTTTCATTTCTTGTAACCGATTGTTAATTATGTGTGTTTATAGGAGAGGCAGCAGAAGATACGGAGTTATTGAATGTGATCCCCTTGTACGAAAAGGACTCGAGAAAAGTGTAAGTAATGAACTTTTAAACATTTATATATGTATGTATGTATATTTATTTATTTATTTATTTATTATTATTATTATTATTTTTTAATTTTTATTTAAAAATCAGGCTATGCACATGGTGGTTCCGTATATGCCAATGCTGCTCCCACCAGTTAATTGGACCGGGTATGCCTTTCGTGCTTATTTTATTTTATTGACTAACATATTTAAGTTATTTTTATGGTAGAAGATTAATGTGTTTTAACTACTTATTTGTCTTCTATTTTACAGTTACAACAGAGGAGGCTACTTGTATCTACCATCATATATAATGCGCACACATGGAGCAAAACAGCAACGTGATGTAGTTAAACGAACTCCAAAGAAGCAATTAGAACCTGTTTTTGGGGTGGGCACATCTTCTGTTTGGTCTTTTAATATGTAACTTCCATTTCCCATTTCTAATTTTTATATTTGTTTCAGGCGCTTAATACACTTGGTGCTACAAAATGGAGGGTAAATAGAAAAGTCCTTGGTGTTGTAGATAGAATCTGGGCTAGTGGAGGACGTCTAGCCGATTTAGTTGACCGTGATGACGTGAGTTTACCTTATTTCAAAAATCAATTTCAGGAATAAAACCATGTTTTTCCCTCACTAAAGATAATATAATGAATACACAGGTTCCTTTACCTGAAGAGCCGGATACAGATGATGAAACCGAATTAAAAAAATGGAAATGGAAAATGAAAACCGTTAGAAAAGAAAACAGAGAGAGGCATTCACAACGATGTGATATTGAATTAAAACTTGCTGTAAGTATTTATATACATGTAATGCAAAATACACATATCTTGAACAAGTTACATTCTAATTTTATTTTTCAAAAATCAGGTGGCGAGAAAAATGAAGGATGAAGAAGGCTTTTACTACCCTCACAATCTTGATTTTCGAGGTCGTGCATACCCAATGCATCCGTATTTAAATCATTTGGGGTCTGATTTATGTCGAGGTGTGCTTGAGTTTGCTGAGGGAAAACCACTTGGAGAATCAGGCTTACGGTGGCTGAAAATACATCTAGCAAATGTATTTGGTGGTGGTGTAGATAAGTTATCTCATGAGGGTCGGTTGGCGTTCACGGAGAAACATGTGGATGATATATTTGATTCTTCAGATCGACCTCTTGAAGGAAAACGGTGGTGGTTACGTGCGGAGGATCCATTTCAATGTTTGGCTACATGTATGAATTTAGCTGAAGCTTTAAGAAGTTCTTCGCCTGAGACTACTTTGTCATATATGCCTGTTCATCAGGTGAACTATTTTCTGTTTTGTATAAAATATTGTTAAGAAGTTAATTTGTGTAATTACTTTATTTAAGCCGTGGATATTCTGGTTTGAAACTTTTTAGGATGGTTCGTGTAATGGGTTACAACATTATGCTGCACTTGGGAGGGACAAGGTATGGTCTTCACTCTTCACTCATTGTAAATTTTTTCAATTTGTCTGTAGATGTTTAAAGAGCACCTGTAGATATTTTATCTAATTACTTTTTAAGTTCAAGGCTCATTTTTCAATAAGAACGTTAGGGTTTTTGGATGCCCCTTTTTGAGAGTGATTGTGATACTAAATAAAAAAAATTGGATGTAGGAGATAAATATTATGTGGGTCCATTGAAATATTTATAACTAGATATTGAATGTTTTTGCAAATTATGTTTTTATAAAGATTTGACAAGTAAAATAGAAAATATTGCATTTTCTTGTGAAAAGAAAAAGATATTATGGGAAATATGGGCTCAAGGTCTCTTCATGTTAAGTTTAAGGAATGGTAAATGGTGATTTTCATTTAGCCTCTCATAATCAGTTCTGTTGTAGCGGGTATGAAACTATAATTATTGACCTTTATTGTGATTTTAAGCTTATACAACCCAAATCCAAACACCCTTTTAAGTATATCAGTTGGATCTTACAATCACACATGAATTTTTCACTCATGCAGTTAGGAGCGGTTGCAGTCAATCTAGTTGAAGGAGATAAGCCAGCTGATGTCTACTCTGGGATTGCTACTAGGTTACCTCTTTACCTATTTTCCTGCCGTGTTATCTTTTTTAATAATTACTGATTCTTAAAACCTTTCGAGATCAATATTATATAAAAAATTTGCTGAATCAGAGTGATTGAAATTATGCGGAGAGATGCAGAGGGGGACCCAACAACCGATCCAAATGCTAAGCATGCACGAATGTTAGTCGACCAGGTATATAATCATGAAATTATGAGTTAAAATGTTATTTTTTCTGGTTATATCTATTTATTTTGACATATTTATGTTATGAATTGCATGCTTAGGTGGACAGGAAGTTAGTTAAGCAAACAGTGATGACGTCAGTGTATGGTGTCACATATATTGGTGCTCGTGACCAAATTAAAAGAAGGTTAAAAGAGCGTTGTGCCATTGAAGATGATGCAGAGTTATTTGCTGCTTCGTGTTATGCTGCAAAAGTGAGTAAATATGGATGTCTAGCAGTTGGTCGATATTATCTAATTTGCTGGTGTTTTGACTTTGTAAATAATACTCTCTTTTGCAGACCACATTAACTGCTTTGGGGGAAATGTTTGAAGCTGCACGAAGTATTATGACTTGGCTTGGTGATTGTGCAAAGGTTTATATAGAATTTTTATTCGTGTCAACTTAGTATATTTAGGATTTGATTATCTTTACCAAATTTGATTGTTTGTTTCTGTAGGTTATAGCTATGAAAAACAATCCTGTACAATGGACTACTCCTCTTGGACTTCCTGTTGTACAACCCTACCGCAAATTAGGAAGACACCTTGTGAGTTTTTTAAAGTCATACCTCTGTAATTTGACTTTCGCTGATTATAATTTTTCATTAGTTTTTTTCGTTCTTTATGTATGCAGATAAAGACATCTCTTCAAGTATTGACATTACAAAGAGAAACTGATAAAGTTATGGTTAAGCGACAAAGAACAGCTTTTCCTCCAAATTTTGTCCACTCTCTTGATGGGTCCCATATGATGATGACGGCTCTTGCTTGTAAAGAGGCTGGTTTAAGTTTTGCAGGTTGACTAGTGTTTGCCTCTTGTACATTCCCATGTTTTGCAAAGAATATATCTCATTGTGTTATATAAATATATCGCTGCAGGAGTACACGACTCCTTTTGGACACATGCGTCTGACGTTGATGAGATGAATAGGATCCTTAGAGAAAAGTTTGTTGAACTTTACGAGGCACCCATTTTAGAAAATGTAAGCACTTCGAGTTGAATTACTGTTTTGCCCTTTGGGTTACTTTGATTTTATATGCATTTATGTTTTTGAGGGTTTTTTTATGCCAGCTGTTGGAGAGTTTCCAGAAGTCTTTCCCGAAAATGGAATTCCCGCCGTTGCCCGAAAGGGGCGATTTTGACCTCAAGGAGGTTTTGAAGTCCACTTATTTCTTCAATTAAGACTAACCATATTTTTCAAGGCTGCCAATTCGTTGTTATGGCGGGTTTTGTGGTTGCTGATTGAGTGCAACAAAGTTCACTATATCACTCCCTTTTGGAGGCTCGGCCTGAACCAGATCAATGCGCACGTCTGTAAATTATGTGATATCTTGCGCATTTTATAGCAAATTTGGTTAACTCAGCCTGATCAAATGAAGCTACTACTCGAGGCTATGGTCACATCACACTGAATTCTCCTTAAGATCAAGGGCAGCTGATGAGTGGTTTGAAGTCTGGCTCGTTTTTGTCTGTTAGATGTAAACTAATTCATACACAATTTTTAATTACTTGGACTCTAGTTTTAGCTATTTTTTTGGTGTTAGTCCCGTTGTTCATCGAGTGGTATGAGCTAATAAGAGGATAGGAAATTATAGAGTTCCAAGGGTATGACCTTGAAGAACAATACTGTTATATTGACTTTTTCTACTGTAAGAGCTAACTTTTTCAAGTATATGAAAATGAGTAGTTATACTGTTTTGCATTATGAAGAAATGCACAAATATGTATATTTCAACAAGTCAATGATTTACTGCTGGAATAGAAGTTATTTGTCTACTCGAGTTTACAAACATTTCAAGATAACGGATATTGCAGTTGTAGTACAAACCGTAAAATAAAATGTGCCGATATCATGGAATAGCGCTCCATTTGATGAGCTGATGTCGCCATGATATTGTCAAGCAAGTGAATGTATAGTTACCCTTATATTATATGATTGGAACTTGTATAGGAAAACATGACACTAGTCATAATGTCATATTACTCAGAACTGGTCATAAACCAATATTTCTTATAAAATTCCATTATGCAACAACAATATCATACATCTATATTACAAATTTTGAGTTCAAATGAGGCTCTTTACACTTGACAAAAAAACCATACAACACAAAAAAAACCATACAACACAGAATCATTTTATACAAAATTGGCTCCATCTTCAACATAAAACCCAAATTGGGTCGTCTCAAATCAATCAGCAGGAGAGGATTTTTGTTGAACACAAACCCGATTGGTTGTCTCAAATCACGCAGTAGGGGACGGCTTCTTCTTGAACAAGGCATATGCATCACTATATATGGCTATCACATTTGCAAAGACAGCCAAACCAATCATCAAAACAGCCAACATCTTATCTCTTCTCGTAGCTATTCCATGAACATCTCTAAAAACACACAAATAACACATCAATTAATAAACCAGCTCTTCATAACACAGAACATACATCTATATAGAAAAAAAGATATCACTACGTACCTTATAGCAATTGAAGCAGGGAAAATAAACCCAATGCAAACAGCAGCAGTTGCTCCTGTAAACTGGAAAGCATCCCAAGCACTTGGTATGAAATTAGCACCCAAGTATATGACCAAAAGTAGACCTGCACTAATGCTAGCAAACCGCTTGTTGTCTGATTCCAAAGGTATCTGAGATGATCCAAAGAAAAGCCCATCTGCATTAAGGCGCAGAGCATAGAATACCAATGGGAAAACGAGCATTAGGTGTAGGGCGTAGCTGACACGAACTATGTCATTAAGCTCAATACTAAAAGGAACACCTAAATCAGAGTCAAAGTTTGACAATATATCTCCCATTGTGGAGTCACCAAAGAGTACAAATCCGAAAAAACTAGTCATTATGTACACGAGTGTGCATAAAACCAACGATATCTGTACAATTGGTTCGATGAGCGCAGGGTTTTCAAGCTCATTGCCAATAGAATGCACTGCCAATGAAATCATAAAAAGGGGTTAATCATTCATCTGTGAAGCAACTAATCTAATTCATGGAAAACTACAAATTTAACCATACATAGTAGGACTTGTTACAGATTGTACTAAATGAGTTAAAATTCATGATTTTCCCTTTAACCTAGTGTATGATTTGGTATTTAGGCATACCGTTAAAATGGCAGATATAGGCGGTTACAAGAACGGGGACTGCAGTGAAGAGGTTCCAGACAGAGTTAATGTCTGTAATATCTGGAAGTAACCTTGGCATCGGGAGGCTGCCATTTATTATTTTGAAGATTGATATTCCTGCTAGAATTAATAAGAAAACGACGGCTAGTGCAACGGCTAAGCTGGATGTAACACTCAGTGAATCTGCATATAGCAATTAGATTATGTATAATCGATATAGGTACTTAAAACAGTAAGAGATAGAATGTGTGTGTAATTAAATAGTGTGTACCCATTCGCTTGAGGGATGCCAATGGAACAAAGACACCGATAGTTGTGACTAGAAGAACAAAGACTCTGCCGGTCCACCAGTGTGGTCCAAACCAACCTTCTAATAGACCGGGGTGGTGCACCCCATTTGCAGATGATCCAGCCACTACATCACCTTCATTTCACAACTCAAACAAACACAAAACTAATCAACAAAATGAAAATTTCAAATCAGAAAGAAATACATTTAATTTTGAATGGTTGACTTTTTTTTGTTGAACTGGCAATTGTTGACTTAATTTAGTCAAATTTATGCTGTTCTTTTGGAACCTGGAAAAAGACCATTCAAATAAACAAATAAAAAGTGGACAAAGTGTTTGAATGTGCTTTAGTTGTTTAAAGCTCTACAAATCGGCATTTTGAGTGATCATAAGCATTCTGATTATCTAATTATTCACATGCATGATGACCCTCAAATAATAAGATAATTAAAACAACTTGTGTTACAACTAGTTCTGAACTGATTACGGAAAACAAATTCTAGTTGTATGAAATTTACGAGTAACATGACCACTCAATATACTATAAATAAGTTTTGTCGCAACTAATTATCCATTACTCAGTATATATTTGATGAACAAATATTTTTAACACGGCTCAAACGGTTCAAAGACATCGAAACACTCACACACCGATCCACAAAATGAGGATTCTACTTGATAAGAGTATGCTGAGGTGTCAAAAATGTAACTGATGTTAGTTAAGTTAGTTATTTCAGTTAGAGCATTCTGTTAGTAGTTAGTCACAGGCTCAATGTAAAGCTACAGCTTTTAAAGGCTTCTGATCATCTCATTTCAATGCAACTTATTCCGGTTATTTACAGATTTACTTGTAAAATCACCCCATACTAATACGATTATTACAACTACTCCTAAACTAATTATTCACTAATACGCATACGGCAAATAAAATCCGACAGAATTACATGTCAAATCCCTGCTTGTAAACATATAATTACATCTAATCCTCAACTAAACATGTCAAAGTTAAATAATTAAAACTTATTACAGTGTTACACCCACTTAAAAACGCAACAATCATACAACCACTTTCAGAATGGAACTTAAAAAACTTACCAATAACAATCATAATCTAAGTTTTGGTACAGATACTAAACTGATTACAACTAATATCTCCGAGTCTATGACTCATAAACACAATAATCAATTAATCTATTTCGAAAATGGTAACACAAAAGATAATGATTCAAGAATGTCGAGTTACTCAAAAAACAACAAATCAGTTTCACTATACCAGAAAACCAAAACTATTTATATCTGACTTAAACAAGCACAATAATCACTTTCAAAACGCAATAATCAGATAATCTTTCTCTACACATAACACCATAAATAATAACAATTCAAGAACATCAAAAAAAAAAAAGCCAAAACAAATCATACTTAACTTTAAAAACACGAACAAATTAATCAACTTACCAAGAATAATCATGTAGATAACAAGAACACCAAGATTATTAATCACCACACAACTTTCCAGAACCTTCTTACCAACATCACCAAAAGCATCATCCATTAAACCTGCATAAGAATCTGAACCACCACCTTTACTATACTTCAACAAGATTCTCACAGTTGCTTCAGACAACACCCCAACAAGAACTATCACAAGGATTCCAAGACCAAGTCCCAACACTTTCATGGTCGCAGGTAAAGCCATGATACCTGCTCCAATGATAGTAGTTGACAGGTTCATTATGGCACCCGACATTGATGCTCCATTGAACTCACTGTGTGCACGTTGTTTCTTGGGTACTAAGGGCGTTTTCTCGTTAATGGTGACATGGGTGTGTTTGTTTTTGTGTCTTCTTGAGGAATGTTTGTGTTTCTTGGTTTCTTGTTGCTGTGGTGGTGAAGATGGTGAGATTGTCATGGTGTGTGTGTTTTTGGAGGTGAAACTAGTGTGTGTTTTTGTTTATAAAAGGAAAGTGTTTTTGAAGGAAGAAATATACTAATGGTGGTGTCAAACGTTCTTATCATCGAGTGGCGGGCCAAAAGGTGATGTGGAAAATGGTGGCTTTATTTGTTTTGTTGTAGAGACGTGAATGGTGGGAAATTTCTATTGGTTGAGTACGTGTTTTTTATTCAAGATGATTATGATGTAATAAAACAAGAATATTGAGATATTTTTTTAAAGGAAAGATGGATTTTTTTGTCAAAATAAATATCAATTTGATCATGTTATTTTGTAAGATGATTTCATATTTCATATTGTATCAAGTTATATTAGGAATTAATAAGATATGCAAAATAGAATGCATGCATACCGGTTCTGTATTTTTGGACAAATCGGTTTTCAGTCTGGTCTGATTTCAAATCGTAATCAAACCTACTAATGTGAACTTATATAAATCGGCGAGGTTTAAGGGGTCGCACATTGCGAGTTGTCGGGGTCAATCCCAAGCCTATAGACGATATGCTTGATGATACTTGTTGTCCCAACAAAAACTTTCCAATAGAATATATGATAAATTCACGTGAATTACTTTGTGGCCAAATTAAATAAAGACAAAACATATACAAGAATTTTCTAAGTGGAAAATCCGAGAGTTTCTAGAATATCTCGTATAGAGTTTGTTTAAACTAGACTAATATTGGGTCGAAAAATGGTATAAGGAAAGTGATTTCCAAATTCCGAAAACTATACAATCTATCGATATAACTAAAATCATAACTTTGAATAACTTTTCGGGATTCTCTTTTGACTAAATATAACTACGCCAATATATATAGTTGATATGATTGTCTATAGATCTCTCTAAACCAAAATACATTATTTCTCAATCAAGACTAATGTTTGAAATGAAAAAAATATAGTTGATCATTTATTCATGTCAAACACACAAATGTTACGAAAGCAATATATTTTTTTTTTCCCTAAACGCTCGACAGATAATGTCAAGTACACCCAAGAAAAATTAGGAGAAAAAGGTTATGACGTGTGTTTGGCTAGAAAGAAAAAGGTAAGCAGGGACGGCGTCGAGTTTCATCGTATAGTCAATTTTCTCAAAGAATACTTATTTATGGGTTTTATTTATATATATTTTTATTTATTTTTATTCAAGTAAACTGTTACGGCTGCGCATCTTATCCACGACACATGCTGGTGCCCCGAGCCGAGTCGAGTCGAGTACTGACAAGCTCGAGCTCGGCTCGACATATAATACTCGAGCTCGAAGCTCGGCTCGAGCTCGACCGAGCCTCAAAATTCAAGCTCGAGCTCGGCTCGATCACTAAAACTCGAGCTCGAGGCTCGGCTCGGCTCGGCTCGGCTCGGCTCGGCTCGTATATATTAAATAAAATCAAGTTTTTGAAAAAGTCACTATAGAAAAGCTCGAGCTCGGCTCAAAATTCAAGCTCGAGCTCGGCTCGTATATTCTTGAAGGGCATATATGTAATTATAGAAAAGCTCGTTAAGGCTCGCGAGCTTCACGAGCCGAGTAACATAGAACTCGAACTCGACTCGACATCTTACACGAGTAGCTCGAGCTCGAGCTCGACTCGTTTAAAATCGAGTCGAATCGAGTATTTTTCGAGTCGATCTCGAGTTACTCGCGAGTTGTCTCGGCTCGATTACACCCCTACTGGTGCCTATCAATTTTCCAGGTTATGAGGTATGCTACATCCACATAAAATTCTCACAAAAAACTTCCACTCGCTGACGTGTCAGCGGGTGATTGGTTTTTAGTGGGATGTGGAACCCACAAAAAACCAATCACCCGCTGACACGTCAGCGAGTGAGAGTTTTTTGTGAGGATTTTATGTGGATGTAGCAAATTTCTTATTGATGTTCTTTACTTGTATATATGTGAATAAGAAAATGCATGGACTTATATGCTACTTTAAAGTACAAATTTATTTCTGATTTTAAAATTGATTTATGGAATATATACTTTGATGATCGACATGTGTTTTTGTTATATCACAAAGTGCGGAATAAGTTTTTGATGGCTTTCTTCTTTGGCATCTCTAACTTCTGTTTTAGGGGCATAAGTTAAGTATATCAAAAGTTCACAGAGAGCCACATAAAAATACATTTGTCTGTACTTTTATGTGGATTACTGTATATTTTTTGTAAGTTTTTTTGTACTTTTAAAGTGTTTAACTTGTGCTCATAAGATACAAGTTAGAAAAACCCATTTAGTAAATAACGTTTACAAATATTGATTAACGCATTTTAAAAGAAATGTAAACTTATTTGAGTGAGGTGGGCCCTTTTGAATTCCTTACCCATTCCCTACCCCCCTTAACCCCCTTACCAAGCACCCCCTTAGTGTGTTATTCTTTCTATACTAATTATGTCGTACGATACTTTTACCTTACATGTAAGTGGTAGTCGCATCAAGCTAAATCTTTTATACTTAGGTTGTAAATGAGACAAGCGAGTTATTCGGATCGACTCGTAAACTACTCGAAATTGACTCGATTTAAATGAGTTGAGCTCGAGTTCGAGCTACTCGAGTATATTGTCGATTCGAGCTCGAGCTCCAAAATAGTTGGCTCATGAGGCTCACGGGCCTTAATGAGCTTCGATTAAATTACACTTTTATCTTTTTATATATATACATTTACTTAATTTTCATACAAATCGAGTCGAGCCGAGCTTGATATGCCGAGTATTTATCGAGTTTGAGCATAGAATGTAAAAATAAACGAGCTCGAGTCGAGTTTTGAGCTCGAGTTTTATATGACGAGTTGAGCTTGAGCTCGAAATATAAAGCTCGACCGAGCTCGAGTCGAGTTTGGCAGTACTCGGCTAGTTTACACCTCTATTTATATTGTTATACATTTACAAGTAAATAGGCAAAACATATTTTCTTATAAATTTCATATCATATGATTTCTAAGATATAAGCAGAATATGGCTAATATATACTCTTTCCGTAAAAAAATATAAGTCCATTTTGACTTTTCAAAGTTGTTATTATAAGACTTTGACATTAATTATTTTTTCTCGTGTTATATAATAAAGTACTTAACGAAAAGTATAGCAATGAAAAATACATTTAAAATACAAATCCATTTATATATTTTGACATTTTGTATTAAGTATTATATAATACGAACAAAAATAATTAAAGTCAAAGTTGGAATGAAACAATTTTGAAAAGTTAAAATGGACTTGTATTTTAAGACGGAGTGGGTAATACTCTTAGTATTTTTATGATTAACAAATAAGCATACATATAAAAGTACCCAACAGATTACGGACGGAAAATTATGTAGAAACTAGAAGGGGTTGAATAGTTGCACCGCTTCTTTTAAACTTTCTAAAGCATTTCGCCGTTTTTAGGTCCTGTTAATTTACATTTGCAAACTTGTTGAATTCTACTTGTTATTTGATATCAATTTAGCTACTAGCAAATATAAACAAACAAGTAATATAAAGAGTTGGGAAATAACACAACCAAAGAGACGCGGCGATTTATAGTGGTTCGGCACGAAGCTCACTCCTCCGTCCTACTCCACTCCCCAAGTAACACACTCAAGAGTTATCAATCAATATATCAATACACTTCTTCAGGCGGAGCAATCCGTACACAAGCTTACACAAGGTTTAACGACACTAAGCGGAATGTCGAGTTCTAATCCTAGCTATAACCAATCTACACCAAGGCCCACGTGGCAACACAAACAAACACTCTTGTCCCACTTAGATCGACACACGATCTAAGGCTTCATGTGAACGAGTACTTGTCACACCTCGCCAAGGCAGAAACGCGAGTGCAACTTCATGGATATCGTCACAACACCTGGTGTCTAAATAGAGAATTTCTACATGCACAAAAGTAGAGTAAAGAACCAACACAAAGTGTCGTAACAATACGCCAAAAGAAAATAACAAATAGAACTCCAAAAATAATTCATAAGACTAAATATAGATGATAAACCACTTCCAATGCAACTAAGGTCTCGTCTAATCACATCCTTCTATCTTATCCTTAGAAAGCTCACCTGAAAATGATGCTTAAAAATGTCAACATAATGTTGGTGAGATTCATAGGTTTAAGACTCACACACAATATGCAACCAGTTCACTGTGATTATAAAATATAGCTGGACAAATAAATATAGTTATCATACAAGCTACATGTATTCACAAACCAACCAACACACATAAGGTAACCATTGGTACGGAACGTGCCCATCGATCCAATTTCCATTTCCACTATCAATTAGTTAGGACGGAACGTGTCCACCGATCCAAGATTCACATCACACATAAATTAGTTAGGACGGAACGTGTCCACCGATCCAATTTTATCATCAATTAGGTCGCATGTGCGAGCAACGGGATAAGCATCCCCCCCAATTGAATCCCATATTTTAATCACACCGCATTAGCATCACATATAGTATTCATACGATAACATTTATAAGTCCAAGCATTTAAATCACACATAATCAAAGTAACTCAAAATATTTATCACAAGCATCATTCCAATCCCAAGTTTAAAACAAAGTAAAAGTGGGACTATAAACTCACCTCAAACTTTGCAGCTTTCACAAACACAATCACAAATCTATATAACAAAAATAAGTTCAGGTTACACATGGCCAAGCTCAAAGCTATAAACCATGTAATACGCATATGATGGATGTCTAAGGTTCATATGACCCACCATGGATCTCCTAGACTCCATACTAACCATCACCAAATATTAATACTCGCTAAATCCCTTGCACTTACAAACTCAAAAAACATAGAATTTTAGGGTACATTCGCCCACAGGAAATAATAACATTAAAAGCTCAACAACTGATGCATGGAATTGCGCTCTCGCAAAAGGTTTTACCTCTCAAGGGATTTTGAGAAGCTTGCAATCCCCACCAGGCAGTGTACATGTTCGTTGTAGTATAGTATAGTGACAAGTACCGGGGGATTGATCGTTCAACTCAGGGGGATTAAAATTCTACTAAACTAGGTCTAAAGGTGAGGGATGATTCTTTTTTGTATTTTCATATTTTAAATAAAAGGAATAGTGTTCGCTAGGATTAAAATTCTACTAAACTATTATCTAAACGTTATAGCTTGTGACGCCGTCAACTCGCCGCCAAATTAAAGGTCGTATTGCCTAGATCCAATCTTGACGCCGTCATGTTGAGAATAAGCTCTGGGCCATCACGTATAAGTTGATCCTGACGGCCTTGGTGACGCCGTCAGGCATTTTTGCCTTGAAATTGTTCTGGCCTGTCATGTGTATTATCCATATCCACCTCTTTTGCCAAGCTTGACGCCGTCACTTGTATGGCCTTGACGCCGTCAGGTACTGTTCCCAGCAAGGATTTTGAGACTTTGTCATTTTCTTCACTTAATCGCTCCAAAAACGTACAAAATGCTTCCTTTTCCAGATTTCTCCTCAAAAGTACCTAAAATGACAAAATGAATGATTTAGGGTAATAATTGATCAAATAATCATGAATTTGGGCTTAAATGACCCCCTAAAAGCGGTACACTTTTCGCCTTATCAAATACCCTTACACTTGAGATTTGCTTGTCCTCAAGCAAATGCGCTTTTATTCTAATCAAAATACAAGTTAGGGGTCATTTAACACTAAGATAAAAGTAATTACAACAAATAATCGTTCCACTTAAAACCAAAAACAAGCACGGAGGTTATACACTAGCACCTCACAAATAGTGTTTAGATACTCATATCTCTCGGGTGTAATAAAGTATATATCACAATAAGGAAATGGAAAACATCTCTCACTACCTGTCATAGCAAATAGATTACCATAGGCTTGGGAAAGGATCAAACCTCCACCACTTGGCGTAAGCACCTAGGATAAACTATCAAAGAGGTCTTTTAAAGGGTTATAACGTGAGGTGTAGGGATATGATAAACACGGTTTTGTTGGATAAAGGCAATATTCACTGGTGGCGAGTTAATCATCTTGGTTAATTACATGTACAATATGGCGTTGCTAAGCCAAGACTCGACTCGACTTAAGCTAATCAAAAACTAACAAAAATATAAAACAAACATAAAAGGAAACGAGATGGTGGTCCGTATTTATTTATTTATTTATTTTTTATTTATTTATTTATTTTTTTTGCATACACTCTTGCCCTACCGTCCAAGATAATACATCATAGGGGATTTACGCCCCCCTTACACTTGAACTTTTACATACTTTACAATCAACTATTCTAATGACTCGAATCAAGATAATCAAAACACTTGGAGTACTTTTTTAAGATTAACGCACATATGGGGTAATAAATGATGTTCTTCCCCATTACTCCATAACACAAGTACTTTACCCATGAGTCCCAATCATCCCAAAACAATATGTACAAGATATGACTCGACTTAGCAACCATGTAATCAATTTAGACAATTAACTAAAGGTTTAAACAAATAACAATAATGCACTAAAGATGAGTGCATACACAGAAGGCTAAGGCAATTTGGTTGCACAATTGGGGTGGATTGTAAAAAATTCTATCTTTAAGTAAAATGCTTAAAGTTAGAAACGAAAAAGATAGGCTCGGAGGGGTGTACTAGGGGTATCGTGTACTAAAAATG
Source organism: Artemisia argyi (assembly GCA_030686995.1). Lineage (NCBI taxonomy): Eukaryota > Viridiplantae > Streptophyta > Magnoliopsida > Asterales > Asteraceae > Artemisia > Artemisia argyi. The sequence goes on along the minus strand of CM060697.1, from coordinate 56,718,345 downwards.
AGTATATCGCAAAGGTGTGGAAAAAATTAATTGACTTTACTAGTCAAGGTCATTGACTTAAATGGTCAAGTAATTATGATACGGGTTTAACACAAGGGTGATCATAATGCCTCTTATCATGTAGTAAATCCTACTACACGTATGTAGTCTCACTAGCGGTCTCGGGATGCATCACTAACACAAGTTCTAGAATCTAAGTATTACCGGTACACTCATAAGCACTAATAATGAATGCTTTTCCTAACAAATCTAAAGGCGAAACTCACATATTTGGGTGGAATTTTTTTTTGAGTGGTACGGTTTTTGTGCTAGTCACACAACTCCTATCCATGAGACGCTCCTTAAGGCTAAAGCTTCACTCCTAAATGTTGTAAAAAAAAAAAAAAATTTGGCGCTAAAATTGCACTAACGAGTATTTCTCTTAGTTTTATTACACACCTACTATTAAACAAACAAGTATTTCTCTTAATTTTATTACACACCTACCATTAAATTTGGCGCTAAAATTGCACTAACAAGGGGGAGACACGTTAAAAAAAGAGTGTGGGTATTAGGTTTATAAGCCTTATCACAAGGACGACTAGTAATTTACTCTTTTTTTTTTCTTTTTTTATTTACTTTTCTTATTTTGTACATTGCAATTGTATTTTTCTTTTGTATATTTATTTGAGTGTAAGTAAATAAAAGTGAAGGTTAGATAAAAGGTGAGGTGTGAAGGGCTTTTGATTTTTGTAACGCTCGTGAGGTTCAACGAATCTCGGGTTTATAAAAGTCCTGATATTAATTTTTTAGATCTATGCCATACTATCACGGTGTCGGCACACATACGGTTTTAGTAAAAATGGAATGTGAGCTCGTCGTAAAGTTCGTTTGATAATATTCGTTTATGCTTTACAGTTTAAATGAAAGTAAAAGTAAATCATGAGAATGTGTGAAACAGTTAAATATAACTCTCATAACTAATCTTTCGAGTTTACAGGAAATTAATAACTTGTAAATTTTCGGGTTCTTACAGTAGCAGTTGTCATCACAAATAGCGTACTAGACTTAATAAACGAACCTACTTCCAAATCGGAAACAGGAATTTGGGACTGAGCAATGGATACAGAAACCGGTGGGATATTAACACTTGCCTCAAAACCAATAAAACCACCATCCTCCTTGAACCTCTTGGCAGAAAGAGGAGAATCGACAAATGATACTTTCCTTACCTTCTCCTCTGACCCTAACACCGACGGTAACTTCAAAGGTTTTATAGTCTCGCTGACAGAAATACTACCGACCTCACCAGTGGAAATATCTTGAGATCCAGAACCTCTACTCATAACAGAAAGGTCACACGAGTCTATGCCTTTAGCATCAATTGAAGAACTAACAACAACAGACATAGGAGAGGTTATGGGACTAATAACAGCAGCAGAGCCACCAAACGTAACCACCAGTTGCTCCTCCTTGGTAGGAAGAAGCGCAAAAAGATTTGGAACATCAAGAACCATGTCCATCAGTGTGTTTATACCCTTTGGCACTTAGCCCAAGGAAAGAGTAAAATAAAAGATGAACGGTTCAAGAACGGTCCACGTTCCCCCACGATCTTAACCACCAACCAAAGGCACGGACCATGGACAAGCTACAAGCCTAGAAGCGGATCAGATAGCAAAATAGTCTAGAAGTACTCACCGCACGCTAAACAAAGAACACGTGCAACGAACACACCAGACTGGAGGGACTTGATGACGTATAGTACGGATAGTAGGCTTACTGGGCCTGGACCATCTCGAATGAACCAGGCTCCAGTCTTACAAGCAAAACGGGCTTCGGCCCAACGAGTAAATTGGGCTCCGACTGTAGGACCTTAAATAACACAACTTTATCACACACAATATAAGCACAATAAGAAGGAAAGATGGAAAGATGGTGACTTGATATGTATAAGAGTATTTCGTGTATAGAGAGAGAGATAAGAAATATGAGAGCTTTTATTCAAAGAAAACACACACAAATACACACACAAGCACATACCTCAAATGAGCCTTTGAGGTGTTTAAATAGTTCTTAACATGAGATCCCCTATGGGCTTTCTATGGGCTTGGGCTTGGACTTGGTTACATGATTAGATAACAAGGCTTATAAAACATAACACATGACATATTAGCTTGCCAAGTCCAAGGCCCAATGACTAAACTATTACTAATCTTAACAAACGACACAAAGTTACAATATGAGAATGACCATCACTTATATATATATATATTTAATGCTAACAATCTCCCCCTAAGGGGTGGTCATTCGAATGATGCTCCACTTGAGTGGGTCTTCCATGTTCTTTGTCTTTAACTTTGTGTGTCGTTGTAGAATAGTCTTAAGTCTTTGTTCCTTCATGCTTTGTGATCTTTGATAACTGATTATTCATCGTTCTTTGTTCCTTTGTGATGTGGAGTTATCTGCCATTCGTCACTTCTGCGTCTGTGGTGGTTGTTTGCTATTCCAACATGCTCATACATCTTTGGATTTTGATATTCATATGCACGTAGTTCCCTTTCTTTTACTTTGATCTTTAGTCTTCATACTTTGTAGATTCTTCTTTTTGGCGTAGAATCTTTCTTTGAACTTTGTGTTGTATAGATCTTTGAGGGAGCTTTCTTTAACTTCCAGATGTATGTATGAGCATGTGGAATCCTTCACCATGGAGATGATGTATAGCTGCATGAAAACAGTTAGCAACAAATTAACCGGTACTTACAGATAAGAATTAGAGATCGTCAACAGCATAGTGTGAAGACTCCTTCTAACCCTTACCATGGCCGTTCCCATGTCAGATACTCTCGAGAGAGCTTACAAGACCTACTAAGTAGCTCAATGACTGGGTGAGTCGCTGGGGATCACTCCACGACTGTAGACCATTTGAAACCACCGCGAACACTAAGCGTAACCCATAAAGAATTATCGAAGTGACCTGCTGTCAGGGCTGTTTGATGTTGACCCTGGCAGGAATTTCCATTCAATCATTGAGAATCACAAAAGTGAATCCTCTCATAAATGTTCTGGCAGATTGCTAAGATCTGCGTAGGACTCTTAAGTTTACATCTGGCGTCCTTAATGTTGAACAACTAGTGTAGAAATATCATGTGTTCCTATGAGATCTTTTGATGAATCTCGAGGTTCTAGACTCGATAAGTGCACATTTGGTTTCCTATGCGGAGATTAAGGAGAGGTCTCCTGCTTCAATATTAACCATCTCTAAGAGACAGGTCGATAGATTACATCGGTTCCCCGTGAGAATGAAACAAGCTCTTTTAAGAGAAGTTGAGTGGTTAAGAAGGTTTAGTGCAGTGCGTCACTGGGTCCATGACGTCTTGTCTTCAATACCGGTGTCACCTTAGTAACAACCAGTAGCATATGAGTTGAACCCGGTGTCTGCCCTAAGGTTGAACATTTGGAGGGCTATTTCTTTTCACCCTTTATCATAACTTTTCTTTTTAATTCTTCAACCCCTTCTTTCTCCTTTCTCATCTTCTCCTTTTTTCAATCATACCTAAGGACTTCTAATTCTAATCTATTGGATTTGTCCTTGGGTAGATCCCTCCGGCTCTGGCGGATCATAGGACGGTTTTTCCTAACCTTAGTCACCTTATACCTCCATGACTATCCTATCATTGCCATAAAACCATTTATTTGAAAATCTCTCAAAGTGTTTATGATAATAAAACACATTGTTGTCCACTTTGAGAGTTTTACGACTTTTGAAGGACTCCCCCTTCACATGTGCTCATGTAATTTTTAAGAAATTTGCACATGCGTGAGGAGTTTGCACTTTTTGAATTGATCCACTTTCAGTAAACATGACCGATTCGAGACACGCTTACATCACTAGTTAGACTAGCTTGAAATTATTACCCGTCCTGGTCAAGTTCAAAGAAAGTCTCTCGATATGGTACATTCTACTCAGACAAGTCCTATTTGAGACACGCTTACATCACTAGTTAGACTAGCTTGAAATTATTACCCGTCCAGGACAAGTCTTTTCGATTACTGACATTTTAAGCTTTGTCAATTCATAGGTACTTTCAAAGTCAAGCTCTTTCGAGATTCAGTCACAATCTTTAAACATCTTTGATCATATTTTAATCATGTCTTCTCCCCCTCAAAAATAGCATATTGTGATATTTTTTATATCAACTGAGTAAAAAAGCTTTTTGGAGAGAAAGACAGATTTCATTTTGCATGAATACGGAACATTTTTGTTTTTGTACTCCCCCTTAATGATAGCACATTTTAAAATCAATTAATGGTTTTGAGGGAGTTATCTTGAGCACTCATTTGAAAGATTTTGAGAAATCTTTTGAACAATCTTGAAAAAGTGCTCAAGAATTGTATTTTGAAAACGAGTTTATGCTTGAAATCTTTTTCGTTTGTTTAGACTCGAACTTTTTGAAAAAGATTTCGTCATTGAACGTACGAGTCCTTGATTTTAAAATAATCAGAAGTCATCATTTAAGTCCGGGTTTCGTACAGAAGTATACGAAAGCCATTATGAAGAAACTTTTGAGAAACAACATGTTTTAGAAAAACTTTAAAAAAAGAACTCCCGCTCAAGCATCTGTACATGTCCGTATCATTGTTGAATGACATTTCTAGAAACGTACAGAATATTGATTTATACGAGAGACATGTCATGAGAAGAATATTTTTGGATTTTTTGATTTTATATTGTTTTTGGATTTTTTGAAATTTTGTATTTTGTTTTTTCAAAAATATTTACAGCGAAGCGATTTTGAAATCATTTTTCAAGAAAATTCGAGAAGACGTTCTAGCTCCTCAGGAGTTAGGCTTCGCATGCCAATTCGTCGAACTAAATAGTCAAACCGTTCTTTTGGAAGGGCTTTAGTAAATAGATCGGCGAGTTGATAATCAGTCTTAATGAAAAATAATTCAACAGTACCCTCTTCCACGTGTTCTTTGATGAAATGGTAGCGGACTTTGATATGCTTTGTCTTAGAGTGATGTACGGGATTGCACGAGATGGCTATGGCACTTTTTGAGTCACAATACATAGGTATTTTGTCAAAAGTAAAGCTATAATCTGTGAGCTGTGTCCTCATCCAAAGAACTTGGGCACAACATGCAGATAGAGACACATACTCGGCTTCGGCGGTTGATAGCGCAGTACAATCCTGTTTCTTTGACGACCAGCTTACTAGCTTTTCACCCAAAAATTGTGCTCCACCTAATGTACTCTTTGCTGTAACTTGATCACCAGCATGGTCTGCATCTGAGAATGCTGTTAGATTAAACCCCGAATCCTTCGGATACCAAAGTCCCATGTTAATGGTGCTTCGTAGGTACCGAAAGATCCGTTTAACCTCTTTGAGGTGAAGTTCGGTAGGCTTTGCCTGAAACCGTGCTAATAAACAAATAGCAAATTGAATATCGGGTCGGCTAGCAGTTAGGTACATGAGAGAGCCGATCATGCTCCGATATTTCTTCGGATCAATAGGTTTTCCAGACAAATCAGCACCTATTTTTGGTGAAGTGACCATTGGTGTACCAACAGAATCACAATTTTCCATTCCATGTTTTTTCAAAATCTCTATCGTATATTTAGCTTGATTGATAAAAATACCACGAGGGGATTGATGTATTTGTAAACCAAGAAAGAATTTTAGTTCCCCCATCATGGACATTTCAAATTTACTTTTCATGAGATTTTCAAAATGTTTTGAATGGTTAGGATTGGTTGATCCAAAAATGATGTCGTCCACGTAAATTTGAACGATCAAAATGTCATCTTTGAATTTTTTGATAAACAAGGTGTCGTCAACCGTTCCTTTTGTGAAATTGTTTTTAAGCAAGAAAGATGATAGTTCGTCATACCACGCTCTTGGAGCTTGTTTTAGACCATAAATCTCTTTCTTAAGCTTGTAAACGTAGTCCGGATGATCTTTGTCGATGAATCCCTCTGGCTGACTCACATACACTTCTTCTTTCAGAGTTCCATTCAAGAAGGTAGTCTTAATATCCATCTGATAGACTGTGATGTTTTTGTGAGCGGCATAGGCTAAGAAAATCCGGACTGCTTCAAGTCTAGCTACAGGCGCGAATGATTCTTCGAAATCTATCCCTTCTTCTTGTGGATAACCTTTAGCCACGAGACGAGCTTTGTTGCGAATAACAGTCATTTCCTCATCCAGTTTGTTCTTCCACAACCACTTGAGATCAAGAACACGTTTATCAAGTGGTCGTTCAACAAGTTCCCAACTATCATGTAACAGGTATTGAAGAAATTCCTCCTGCATCGCTTCAATCCAAGGGTTTTCTGCCATTGCTTCCCGAATGTTCTTTGGTTCTTTGAGGCTGATTGAGCAAACGTAAATGCACAATTCGAGGTCAGTGGCAAGTTGTCTCCTTGTCTGAACTGGCTTTAAAGGTTCACCAATAACATGTTCTATTGGATGGTCTTTTGTCCATTTAAACGTAGAAGGGTACCTTGGGTGTAACGAATGTGTGTTAGATGGTTCTTGTAACCTTGAAGAAGATTCAGCAGAGTCTGTTGCAAATGGGTTTACAAATACTTCTTCTTCTTCTAACGCAACATCGTTTGAATTATTTGTTGGTTCTTCTTGAAAATTTGTGTTTTGGTTTTGCTCATCAACTCTTGGTAGAACAGTTTCAAGTACTGGAGTTGCTTGAGTAGATGTAGATGATGTTGATGTAGTTGTTGCTTTAGCTTCGATTGTTGTAGATGCATCTTGTGGTGGTGGTGGTGGTTGATGGTTTTGAGCGGGTGCAGCGGAATGTTGTGGAGATGCATTTGTCGAAGTTCCACCATAATATTCATCAAACATTAACTCGAAGAAATTTTCCAGTTCTTGTTCTAAAGGTTTATCCGTGTTTGTTGACTGAGCTCCTTGAGGCACGAGTCCTGAACTGATGTGTCCAGAAGTCTGCATGTTTGGTGCGGGTCCTAATCCGTTTTGATTAGAAGCCATCGGATTAAGCGCGGGTTCTAGAGCGAGTATCTCAGAAGCCATTTGTGAAATCTCATCAAACTTCACATTCATCGTCTCCATTATCCTTTTCGTTCGTCTATTATACACCCTGAATGCCCTCGAGTTTTCTGAATATCCAATGAAGATTCCAATATCACCCTTAGCTTTTAACTTTCCTAGATCTTCTCTATCATTCATCGGATAGCACAAAGCGCCAAACACGTGAAGGTAAGAGATGTCAGGTTTACGGTTGTTCACTAGCTCATATGGGGTTTTATTGAATCTCGGATGGACTAGGGATCGGTTTTGAGTAAAACAAGCAGTGGCTACAACATCAGCCCATAAGAATAGTGGTGCACTAGAAAAAATCAGCATTGTGCGAGCAGCTTCCACAAGAGTTCGGTTTCTTCTTTCAACTACCCCATTCTGCTGTGGAGTTCTAACAACTGATGTTTGGTGTGTGATTCCAACATCTTCAAGGTAAGTTCTTAACTCCTGGTTTGTAAATTCTGTGCCATTGTCTGTTCTTATAATCCTTACTGGAGCTTGAAGTAGAACTTGAATACGCTTCAGAAAGGTGATAATGATGCCTAGTGCTTCGTCTTTTGATCTCAAAAACTTTACCCAAGTATATCTTGAATAATCATCAACAATAACAAGAATATACTTCTTCCCATTAATGCTTTCAACTCTCATTGGGCCACATAAGTCCATGTGCAACATATGTAACCTTGCTTCTGAACTAGGTACGGTTTTGGGTTTATATGATGCTCTTTTACTTTTTCCTTGTTCGCATGATGGACATAGGTGTTCCTTGGTGTATTTGAAGTTAGGAAGTCCGGTGACGATGTTGTCTTTAGCTAACTTGTTGATGGTGTCGAAATTGAGATGGGATAAACGTCTATGCCACAGCCAGGACTTAGTTTCGGTTGCCCTTGTCATAAGACAAATTGGTGATGTGGAAGCCATTTGGTTGATGTCGATAGCATACAAGTTTGTACTACGATTACCAGTTAAGAGATCATCACCAACCAAATTTCTAATAAAAACCGTGTTTCTTCTGAATGCCACTTCTAAATCTGCATCACAAAACTGCCCGACTGAAAACAAGTTGTGTCCCAACCCTTCGACGTAGTAAACTCGAGTGATTAAAAAATTCCCAAATTGAAGATCTCCATAACCCTGAATAGCTGCTACATGATCATTTCCAAATCGTACAGTTCCCATGAATTTCTAGACGAGGTTGATCAGCAGCTTTAAATTCCCGGTCATGTGCTTGGAGCAACCCGAGTCGACGATCCAAAGACATATTTCGATAACCTGCCAAGAACAGAAGAGTTTGTATTTGGAAACCGTGTTGAATTTGGTTCCATGGGGTTAGGAGTAAAAGCAGAATTGCACTCATAGACAGTTGCTACTTGTTTAGCTTGAGCTATTTCTAATTTGCCGTCCTTAAGAGTGAACTCTCTACCCGTCGGAATCCACATACAAAACTTAAGATAGTTCCTAGGCATTCGACTAATAGTGGTGGTCCTAAATCGTGCAACTAATCTTTCTATAGATCTGGATCTAGCACTAGGTCTTTTTGAAACATTCTTCTGTTCAGGCGTAACATTCACATTCTTAGAAACACATTCATCATGAACATCATTAATTAAACATTTCTTGCATATTAAGCAAACATAGTCATTACATGCATTAGAAACAGTACGCTCGACATTACATTCAGATGAAACATGTCTCTTATTACAAAGCGATAAATTCCTAGGGTGTTCTTCTACTTCTTCAACTTTATTCTTGCTACTACTCTTAGAGACAGGCGAGACTCTATTGTTCCTTGTATTGCTCTTAGGCTTTAGTCTGCTGCTCCTAGAGGTGCTTTCTAATCCTGTAGAAGGTAAGGCACACACATTAGGATTTATATTGTTGTCCTTTTTAGCATCCCCAGATTCTTTAGAATTAGCCTTTATGCACTTGTCATTTGACTTAGATGTTGAGGCAGACGCATTAGTGGGACTAATCCTAAAAAGGCTAGGTGCTAACACTTTTGGTGTTTCGACAACCGCTTTTCCTTTATCAACAATCTTTTCATTTTCACTTTTCTTAGGCAAGGGTGTTGGAGTGACTGGTTTTGTCAAATCCTTTTTCTCATCGACTTTTGGAGCAAACCGTGAAATTGACATTTTTGGTTTTTGAACCGTGTTAGAAACATTTGGTTTCTCCGAAGTCAATGGTTTTGCAAACTTAGTTTCCTCACCCTTTCCTTTTTGACTTTCAAGCTGAGCCCTCAAAAGATCATTTTGCTCTTTCATGTTTTTTAAGTCACGCTCATACGACAATTTGTCATACTTGCATTCTTCCTTTTTCCGATCAAGTTGTTTAAAATATGACACATTTTCTTTTTCAAGCTTTATAAGAGCATTTTCATATTTTGAAACAATTGCGGAGGTCTCAGCTCTTAGTCGTTCATCGTCTTGAACAGAATATGTTTGAAAAATGATGGACATAATGGCAGTGGTCATAACAGCTTCGAAGAGAGAATCATTTAGGTTTTCCAAAACATTCATGTTTTCACGAGTATCATTAGCTTCGTTTACCAGGGATTTGTGGTCCTTGACAAAGTCGGCCGTTTCTTTTAAGAAAGCTTGTTCAAAATGGATTACCCTTGCACTGATGTTATTAAGTGGGATAGTAATTTCGTTTTGAAACACCTTTTTCTGTTCGATATGAAAACTAGAATGCCAGTTGTTAATATTGATGCTAGTTTTTGAGGCGACAATATTTTGATGTTCTTGAATTCTCCTTTTAACGTCATCCAGAATTTCTCTAGCCTCACTTGTATTAAAAGTGTTGTTAGAGGACATTTGTTCCAGTTTTGAAAGAGATTTGGAAACAACTTTCTTTTTAGACAAGAATTTCGCAAATGGTCGTTTTATGGAAAACGCAGATGGTTCAGTTTGTGGAACAAAAGTGATTCCTGAAAGTTTGTTCAATTTGTTGTAATCAATGGGTTTCAAATCCTTTTGTTTCATTTTATTTATGCTCTCTTCGACATGTTCAATCGTTAGCACAGAGTCCCGAACGACGGGAGGATCATGTTTGGTGTAAATCACATTACCATTGTACAAAACATTTTGTTCTTGCTGAGCTTTCTTGAGATTAAAAGGGGTGTTGTTACCAAGAGCCATTTTATGTTTCGTATGGTAAATCGGATTAGTTTGATTTGAAATCATTTTCATAGTTTGACTCGACTGACCCGACTTAACCACTAATTCTTCTAGATGTGCAATCATGTGTTCTGACTCTACGATTTCTTCCAAAAGTTTGTCTTCTTTCTTTGCAAAGTCCTTTTTCAACTCACCCCTTTCTTTTTCAAGATTGGTATAAGCTGTTTTTTGTTTAGAAAGTTGGTTTTGTAAGTCAGAAATTTCCGTGTTTAAAGATTTTATCTTTTTGAAAGAATTAACATCAAGTGTATCAAACTTGAGTTGCAATTGTTGTTCCCTTAAAACGGAATTTTGATAATCAGTTTCTAATTCAGACAATCTTTTGTTATGAAATTCAAAAGCTTTAACGGTTGATTTGTAACTCTCAAGCTCAGCGGTCAATTTATCATTCGCGGCCTTAACATCGCGATTGACCTTTTGCACATTCTCAATTTCAATATGACAATTATTCAATAATTATTCAAACAAAGCACGTGTTTCCTCATCATTCTCAGCATGCTGTGAAACGAAGCCTCCATTATGATTCACATCTGGAGTCACTGAAGGAGTATTGCTACTACTTAGCGTGTCTAGGTATGTATCATAAGTGGGTGCTAGCTTCTCAGAATGTTGTTCCTCATGAGGAGACATATCAAATATATCATTATTGTGACATGTGTTGAAGTTAGATACCTCAGATGGTGCATTGGTGTCATAAATAGGAAGTGTGTCAGAATCCGTGTCATACTTAGCTTCCTGAAGATTCGCCATGAATATGCAGTTCGCATCGATATCCTCTCTATCTTCCATGTCATCCATAAGAGCCATAAAGTCATTCTCCTCTGCGTTCAACTGAAATCCTGCCTCTGCCTTTTGTGCCAACATCACTGCTTTCTGAAAGTATGCTAGATCTTTCTTGTTTGGCTTAGTAGGACAGTTCCTTGCCATATGATCTACACCCTGACAGTTGAAACACTTTACCGGATTACCTTGATTCATATTTCCCAAATTCCCAACTACTGGAGCTGCAACATTTCTATTCTGATTACCCATTGCCTGATTACCAACATTCTGACCCCTCTGATTTCCAACAACCTGACCCATCTGATTCTCGGCATACTGACCATACTGATTCCCTGCAAACTGACCTGCATTCTGATTTCCTGCATACTGACCTGCATTCTGCATATTCTGATATCCCTGCGGATTCCCATAAACTCCAACCATTTGGCTTCCGTTGCCCATATTGAAACTCGGCTGAGCAATCTGCTTGTTGCGAGTGTTTGATGATATCCTTTGGTTGTTGTTTGTTGGTGTAGAATAGCGTCCTTGGAATGCCTTTGACAGAAAAGCAAACGCTTGTATCAATGCTGCAGCAGCTTCATCATTGTCAGTGAATTCTGGTTCTTGGAAGTGTGGGTATTGCTGTTGTGGAATAACTTCTTGTTGTTGTGGGTAGAACTGTTGTTGGTAGACCGGTGTTGGTTGTAGAATGCATGATGGTTGCATGTAGTTGTGAATGGATGATGATGGTTGATGAGTGTTCACTTGTAATGGTGTTGGTGTATTAGCAATTAGTGCGAGAGGATCATGATTCTTTGCAAATCTTTCTTTCCTAACTTCATTAGCCTCAGCTTGGTTTTGTTTCAGAAAATCATAGAGTTGATCATAATTCACCTGATGTAAGTCCTTTGTCTGATTAACAATTGTAACATAACGACCCCATTCTTCTGGAAGGTTATTGAGGAATTTGATGTTTGTTGCAATTGCTCGTGGTGTCAACTTGTTTCTGATTAACTCATTCATCAAAGTGCAAAACCTTGTGTAGTAAGATTCAATCTGTTCACCTTTAGTGGATGTAAAGTTCTCCCATTCAGTAAGAAGTTTGTTCTCAACATCTTGTTGTCCAATTTCTGTTCCATGACATATTCTTCTAACACGTTCCCACATAGCATAAGCACTTTCACAGCTGTCGACCGTAGCAAAGATCTCCCGTGGTAATCCAAGTTGGATTAAATGCATTGCCATATCATCAGCTTTGATCTGCGCCTTGTCTTCATCAGTGTAATCTGCTTCTGTTTGTATACGCACTAATGGTTCAGTAGGAGGTGTTGTATTTGGATTACCTTGAATTTGAACTTTCTTGGCTGAAATGGACCGTTTTCTATGGATTTGATCATAAGGTGCCCGGTATCCTTTGTTTTGATGTAACGAAGCATACGGCTTGTCCATGGGAGATATCCACCTTTTTCAAGCATTGGAGGTCGGTTTTCCGCACCGGCTGCATGAATGTCTTGCTGAGTTGCCATTGATGAAGTGTAGATGGATAAATTTGATTCTTGGATCGTTCCAACGAAATAGGAGTAGAGTTTAGAGTGAGTTGATGCAAGTTTTTATGGTGAAAATTTTGACTTAAAACCTTAAAACCTCAATAACTTCTTCTCGGAGCGTTTTTAGGCCTCGAAACTTTGCCTAAATCGATAAATCATTTAGCATGTCGTTCTCCTCTGTCTCACGGTCGTTTTGACAGCTGATTCGTCGAAAACGGAGTTACGGTTCAAAAGTTATGGCCGTTTGAAGTTTGGTCGTCAAAAACCTCACTTTTGTCAAAATTCTCGAAACTTTGCTTTGTTCTTTAAACTTAAGAGAGATTGCAAAAATTTCAGGATTGCGAAACTTCTGATTGCGAGACTTTGGTTTGCGAAACTCTGGTTTGCGAAACTTTGGTTTGCGAAACTTTTGAATTTCGAAACTTCTGATTGCGAAACTTGGATTGCGAAACTCTGTGATTGCGAGACTTTGTGTTCTCGAAAATATAAGTTCTCGAAATTTTTCAATTTTTCGAAAAAACAGTGTTCTCGAAATTTCTCAATTTTTTCGAAAAAAACAGTGTTCTCGAAATTTTGCAATTTTCGAAAACCTTGCAATGTTCTTGAAAATTGTTATTTTTTCGAAAACCCAATCACACAAATTTCGAAATTATACAATTTCGAAATTTAGCCACAAGTCGAAGTAATTTCTTTCTTATACAAGAGAGAAAATACCGAGTATCCAACTATGATCACGAACGGAGATCGTTTCTGGTGTTCTCGAAAAACAGTCAAAGGAGATTTCGAAATTAAGGAAGTGATTTCAAAATAGTGACAGTTTTTAGAATAAACTTAAAGCACACCCAAATGACTTTTGCAATCCAAGATTCTTGTACTTCTAGGCTAAAAAACACCAAAACTTGAAGAAAGTTCAAAACTTGATGATTTTTATGAAACTTTTTTGAGATCTAGAAAACAAGTACAAAAACCAAATTCGAATTTTTAAGCTTGAAATTTTCAAAAAGATTAAAACTTTCTTGTTAGATAAGGTTTATAACACTAGTTTGTAAGCAAAAACGTGTTAAAAACCAAGAAAAACAAGAAAAGTGAGAAACTTTTTATAAAAAACTCGTGTATAAAGCTTAAAAAAATGAAACACAACAACCCCTCAACCCTCCTAAATCATTGTTAGGCGATTGATACCACTTGTAGGACCTTAAATAACACAACTTTATCACACACAATATAAGCACAATAAGAAGGAAAGATGGAAAGATGGTGACTTGATATGTATAAGAGTATTTCGTGTATAGAGAGAGAGATAAGAAATATGAGAGCTTTTATTCAAAGAAAACACACACAAGCACACACCTCAAATGAGCCTTTGAGGTGTTTAAATAGTTCTTAACATGAGATGCCCTATGGGCTTGGGCTTGGACTTGGTTACATGATTAGATAACAAGGCTTATGAAACATAGCACATGACATATTAGCTTGCCAAGTCCAAGGCCCAATGACTAAACTATTACTAATCTTAACAAACGACATAAAGTTACAATATGAGAATGACCATCACTTATATATATATATATATATATATATATATATATATATATATATATATATATATATATATATATATATATATATATATATATATATATATATATATATATATATAATGCTAACACCGGCCCAACAAGCCAATAAAGCCAGACATGGCTAAAGCCCAAGCCACGAGCATGGCACGATCCGGACAAACAAAGGATGTATACGAGTGGCACTTCTGAAGTACGCCCGCAGATCGGCCCCTAGTCCGGAAAACCATCCACGTCCGCAATAATTGATTAAGTTGCGGATCCTTGCCCAACAAGGGTCCCACCTTGGCCAGTATATAAATATGCGAAATATCAGGAAACCCTAATATTTCCGCTACCTATAAAATGAAACCTCAATTCACACTTTCGAGGTATGATTTTCTCACTCATCCCAATACACTCATATCTCTCTGACAACATGAGTACTTACTCTTACGTCGGAGCTTAATCGTGGGGTACGTCCCCACGGTAAGACTAACGGTTTACTCTCATTTGTGCAGGGATCAAGCATTCACTTGGATTAGTGCAGAATTTAACTCACAAGGTGTCCGCAAAGGGTAGCCCAAGGTATCACTGAGCCCAATCCTAACCCACCACATTTTTTGCATTAACACTATGAAAGCAAGTAAATAGAGGGCGTTTTACATCCGAGCGAACAATATGTTGATTATCAAATAAAATGATGAAAACAAATAAATAACTACGATGAAAAGCAAAGATTTCTAGAGTTGAAAACAATAAGGTGTAAAGCGTGTTTACCTAGTTTTCATACTAGCAATCAATCTAATGAAGACATCTATTTGATAACCAATTCACCAATGCATTTGAGGATATCTTAAGCATTTGACTACATTTCCTCTATTCCAAATAGTCCTACATCACTTTTATGCAGCAACCCCCTCACATAAAGTAATCGAGGATGTTGGCATAACAAGGCATCATCATTAGCTTACGATCACTCAAAGTAAGTATGGCTACATTTGAAGATAAACTGGCATCACCAATACTTTGAGTTCTCACCACTAAAAAAATACATCAACTCTATGGATATCCCACAATCTTGACTACATTTCCTATTCTGAAACATAAAACTCCATAATCCTATGGTGCAGTCTTACATCCTCACGCAAACAAATTATAAAGCCTATATCCAAACGAGCATCATCAAATTTTGGGATCACATAAATCTGGAATCCAAAACATATCATAGGAAAGGGAAGTAGTCCCATCTTTCATGACTCACCAAGCCTTGAATATGACAAAAAAGACGTATCATTATAAGCCCATACTATAAAACAAGAAAATATCCTTATGATATCTACACACCATGACTAAATAGGAAAAGCATACTTCTGAATGAGCTCTAAGAACTACCTGTCCTACTTAGACGGTTTAAAATATCAAGGTAATAGCCATTTGTTATTCCACCCAAACTAAATTCAACCACCATAACCATACTAAACCGCCCATTACACCTTTATACTTTACTGAAACTACATATTCCACATATCTGCAACTTCCATAGTATGGAGAGATTTCTTCACAGTAAGACTCATCAACTACAGCATCACATTTTCAATGATATTTTGCGAAACACTCTAAAAAATTTTGGCAGTGTTATTGAATAACCTTTCATTCCCCTCCTTCCAAATGTAGTAAACAACATAAGCCAAAACGATTCTTCTAAGAATACTCCATATAAAATTAGAACAAGGTTGTGGAAAACTAGATGGGGGGTTGAATAGTTTTACCGGTTTTTCGTTAATTATCTTTTGAAACTTTCCGTTTAATCAAAGATATAAACTCAAAGACAATATATAATATGCAAGTATAAAGAAAGAAACGATCAAACTACAACACGAGTATTTATCGTGGTTCGGCTACAAGGACTCTTTTTCCTTGCCCTACGTGCACGCCCTGAGTATCCAACTCGAGAGTTTCTTTCACTAGTCAACAAGCTCCTTTCACCGGCGGAGAAAACCTTACACGTCGCTTACACGATTACCGACACTAAGCTAGATGTCGAGTTCTTTTACAAGGGTGCAACCACTCCCGTTAGTTCTTTTACAAGGGTACAACAACTCCCGTTAGTTCTTTTACAAGGGTACAACAACTCCCGTCACACTATGTATTTTAAGGCCTAAAATACTAACCGATCAAAACTGAAAACACACAATCAAATGAAGTGTAAACTACACAAAGTCTACACGATGCTAAGCTAACAAGTCTTGCAACGTTGTGTTGAATACTTGTAACTTTATATGTACTTGTGAACTTCTTTACTACAAAAGAATCTTCACACAAAAATGAATTGTTAAAGGGTTAGATGAATGATATGAATGTGTAAATGTAATAAGAAGTGATAAAGGAAAATTCTAACAAATGGCTTGGTATTTATAGCAAGACCTTCAGCAGCTCTGGCGGATACGGCGGAACCCTCAGATGGGTTCCGCCCGTGTACCTCCAAGGTTCCGCCAAGTCTGACAGAAGGTTTTGCAATAAATCATTCCAAACCAACCAAAGTCACATCAACTTATTTCTAGTCAAACACTTACTTGTGTAAGAAAACTTATGGTGAGTCAAACACACAATCTTTCCTTAAATGCATATTGATGTGTTTGACACAAACTTACCATAAATGGGATGTGACATTTCTATTTTAAGAAATATAAAAATGTTGTGTTTTATATGAAATGTAAATGTAGCTGATGAGTGTCTAAATACTCATTATTTTATACCAATCTGAGCTGCCAAAACATACAAAAACACTCAAATATGCATCATAATACTTAAAATATCTTAGAAGTGTGTTTTATATGTTTCAAATACAAAATATGCAAAAACAAATGAAAAACGTACAAAGTTTGCATAATTGGCAGTTTCAGTCCCTCAAATTTCACAAAGTGTCAAAACTAGTCCCTGAAGGTTTAAAATGAATGAAAAGTCAACTTAAGTCCTTGGGAAACCAAAAATATTCACAAATGATCCCTGGATGAAAGTTTACACAAACTGGCAACTTTTACCCCTCAAGTTACAAAATTGGCAAAAATGGTCCCTGGGTATTCAAAACTTGGAAATTTACAAATAATACCCTTGTACTATGCATGAATGACAAAATGGAACAATTTTGATAAAATTTTGAGAAATTACAACCACAGTCCCTTAAAAATCCAAATTTACATAAATGGTCCCTGGAGTTTGAAAAATTACAAAAAAGGTCCCTGGATATTTTTAAATGAAAAAAATCATAAATTTGGTCCTTGGTTTATCATATTTGGCAAAAATAGCACTTGAAACTACTTTGGGAAAATTACATATTCAGTCCCTCTATTTTGCCAAATTATATTTTTGGTCCTTGTGTACACTTTAACCAAACCGGACCCCTTATTTATTAAATAAACCAAAAACCAAACCCAACACAACACAAACCCAACCCACCCCCTTTTTCTTTTTACCCAGCCCATACCTAAGCCCAGTCCAACACCCCTAATTATATAATACGGGGTCAAACCCCGTTTGACCACCCCCAATACCGCCAAACCACCAATACTATTCACCACCCTCACCACCACCTGCAAACACCAAAACCAGGTGGTATTCCACCACCACCTCACATCTCCACCTCACCCCTTACTACCCTAACCTCACCTTTCCACCTCACAGCAAACCCACTCCTCATTTAATGCTATCCACACCAAAATTCTCTCCAAACCATACTACCTCCTCTGTTTTCATCATATCAGCCGCAACTTGCATAAAAACTATCCTAATTGTCTCCTGCCACCTCCACAACAATCCACAATTCTTTAATTGCAGAACGTTGGCTCCAAGTTAACTTGGAGACTTTTGGCGCCAAAAAGAAGATTTGAAGGTCAGGATTGAATCAGAGAAATAGAGGGTCAAGATTAAAGTGGGAAAAGCTCAGAAGATGTTCCTAACCCTAATTGAAGCTTATAAAAGGAAAGAGAAGCAGAGGAGTATGATATCTAGTTTTAATTATTAAAAGTATATGTCGTTTAATGCAATTTCCAATTTCTAGTGTAAACCTAAGCTTCTAAGCAGTGTTCTAAGCATTTTCAGTGTATTGTAACTCTTTATAAGTAATAAATTTCAAGTTTCTGTGAATGTTCAATCTTATGCAATTTTAGTTTAATTTTCTTAAATTTCAAATGATCAATTGTTGTTACTGAGAAGTGTAGTGGATTCCTAAGCTCACTTAAGCTCCTAGATAGTTTATAAAAGCTATTAGAAACTTTTAAAAACAGTTTAGTAATATAAAAAATCAAAAACACTAAAAGTCAACAAAAGTCAAACTGTATGGTTCTTGGTGATAAGCAATTGGAGCAGGGCATATTATGGATGGTCCTGGGTTAGAATCCATTGGTGGATGTTAGGAAAGGTTTCATTTTTCTTGGTTATTGATTTTGAGCAGGAAAGCATTTTGTAAGTTCCAAAAATCTCATATCTATCCTTATACTATAGCTTTGTCAATTGTTTGCTTTCTCAGTTACTATATGCTTATTCAGTCTTAGTTAGTGATAATTCAACATAAAATTGGTATCTTGTTTGTTGGAATCCATAGTTACTAAAATATAAAAGTTTCACAGTCGACTTAGTATCATAAGTAATCTTGTGTATTTGTGGTTAATTTCTGTTTTTTAGCACTTGTTTAGCTCTGTTATAACATAATAAGTCAATTTGGATCAGTATGATAAGCTCTTAAAGCCTTTAGCTTCTTAAATCATAAATTAGTCTAGTATAAGATGTGTTTGGTTTAAACTGTTTTGCTATGTTCTTGTTGTTTATTAGGATTTAAGTTGGTTCTAATAAGTTACTTAAGGTCACCTAAGGTCAGTTTGACCACTAGTTTGGTCACAATTACACTAAATAGTCAAAATCACACTTAAACCACCACCACAGTTAACTGTGGTGGAATTTGAGTCCAAAACTCATCAAGTCCACTCATAAGTTAGTGATTTAGTTTATTTTAGTCTTAGTATAACTTATTATATCATTAATCATCAGCTAGGATCAACTAAACTTCAGATAAGTCAACTGAGTTATAAATTAGGAAAAGTCAAAAGTGATACTAGTCAAAAATCTCAAAAACTCAAGGATTTATTGTGAATTTTAGGAGTGGATTCAGCCTTTGAAATTTTTAGGGATTAAAACCTACCAGCTTAACTTTAGTTTCCCATATCTGTTTCATTTTTAAGATTTTTATTGTTCAAGATAAGCTCATCCAAAAACACTTGCAGGGGAAGAAGCTCCCCTACTACACAGAATACCAGTCCACCACCACCACTTTGGTGGTTGATTGTGGCCAACTCAGTAGGTCTTAGTGTCTAATTCTTGGTTCTTACAACCCCCCTCCTACCCAGGTTCATTAGTTGACCCTTAGTTTGACCCTTAGATTAGTGGACCCCACTTAGTTTTGCATCAAAAGTCTGTCCCACTTCTGAGTCAGAAACCAAATAAGCAAGTGCTTATTTTAGCTTTCCAGCTTATCCTAGGAGCTTATCTTACCACATCTAGCTTAAATAGGTATAAGTAACTTAGGTAAACCAGATTTCATCATAGTGGACCTCACATAACCTCAACTTAGCTTATTTCTTAGTTTAGTCAACTATAGTCAACTGTATAAGCTAATAAGCACTTACAGTGCTTATTCTTGATTTCCATAGTAGTTGTCTTTGTTAAAGTTTCATTATTTAAGTATTTAAGTAGTTTTATAAAAGAAAAACCAGAAAAAACAAACATAAAAATTGTGATAGCTTCTATTTAATAGAAATTATCTATTTAACTTTCATCTCAGCTTATTAATAAGCACTTGTCCAATTTTATAATTTTATAAATTACTTAGTACCTTAAAGTAGTTAAAATAATTTTCTTAGAATTTTCCTAAGCAGTTTACTATTTATTAGATTTAAAACTAGTTTAAATAATTAAATAGGTAATATTAGTAATTAAATAGATTTTTTTAATTTTAATTAACAAAAGTAGAATTTTATATTTTTCCTAAGTTTTATAAAGTAGTTAAGACTTTTAGAAAATAGTTTCATAATTTCCACTGTCCATTTTCTAATTTTCTTATTTAAATTAATTAAATTAGTTTAAAATTAATTAATAAGTAATTAATTAGTCAATTAGCTTAAATATAATTTTTAGCAACTTTTTATAATTTTGTAGTATTCCTGTAGTGTTTAAATAGTTTTATAAATTTTATCATAATTTTCTAAGGTAATTTAGTATTAATAGTCATTTAAAATAGTTTAATTAGATTAATTAAGTTAACTAGTTTTTAATTAATAAAATACTTATAAAAAGACAAAAATATATTTTTTTTCATTTTTTATACTTTCTTCAAGTTCTTATTAAGGTTTAGAAATTATTTATTTAAGTTTTTAGGTTAATTTTTAATAGTTGTAATTTTTAGTTAATTTAAATTAAGTTTTAAATTAGATTTTAATTAGTTTTATTAATTAAATAATAGTTTAATATTATAATAATTACTTTTATAATTTCATTTTCATTTTCAAATTTCTTTTTAATTTTAAGTTTTTCAAAGTTTCACTTTTACCCCCGGTAGTTTGTAACTTGTTAAATACCACTTTTCTCTGTCTGTTATCTGATTATCTGATTTTATGCTTATATCTGTATTTCCGTTATAGTTTTATATTTTCCAAATATCAAGAAATCAGTAGTATAATCAACCCTCAAATCATCTTTGTTACTGTCCTCAGTACCACTCACTTTCCTAATCGTTTACAAATACAATTTCAATCTCGTTGGGATTTAACGACCCGGGGATTTCCCTGTACTTCCACGGTCAATATTAACTTGCACTTTCTCCCAGGTGGGCCTAATAGCTGCACACGGCTGACTGGTTGGTTTGGGAGGAGTCAAAATTTGGCGCCGCTGCCGGGGAGGTTGTTGCGTATTTCAAAACGGTAAAAGTTTAGTGGTTTTCAAAAACCCTCCTGTACAAATATCACCACTTTGTAAATTTTTAAGAAAAATCAAAATCATATCTGAAAACGTTCATTAACATTTCTCCTGAAGTGTTAACAACACCAAACAAATCATAAACAACAAAACAAACTGTGAAGTTAAATTACTTCGTATCTTTACGATTACAACCTATACAGTTGGTTTAAGGTAAGTTCTGACATTAAATTGCGAACTTGAGAGGGATCCATTTATTTCCTCCCGCCAGCCTGCGAGTAATCTTAAAGGAACGATTTCGGTTAACGAATCAGTTTCAAAAATATTGTCCAAGTTTTTTCACCCATACACGAAAAGCCAAAAACATTTTACTGTGAATATAATTACATAAAAGTTTACCACCGCAAACCAAGGTAGAACACCTATTAACTGAGGGTGTGAACATAATAAGTTCCCGAACCTAAGATTTAAAACTTACCATTGTATCCTTTTGAATAGTGTACCTTTTTAAAGGAGCTGTTCATTTGTGATTATTGGGTTTAAGTTCACTGTAGTTTTGCCTCGATCTTGTGTTGAAAAATAATTTTTGTGCATGCGCACTCGTTCACAATCAAAGAATAAAAAGAAGAAAAACGTACCCGAGTTACGTACTGTTGAAGAAGAACACACAATAAAAATGAACGACGAGCCCCCAATCCCTCCCAAGGAGGAGCCAGTTCCTGACACCCGAACTATGGAGGAACTGTGTCAACCTACCATGCAAGGGAGGGGTGGACCAATTGCACCACTCACTATTGAAGCCACGGATTTTGGATTAAAACACCACATGATACAACAGATCCAGAATACGTGCCAGTTCCACGGATTGCCGGGTGACGATGCCAACAGGCATCTCGACAAATTTTTAACTGTCACCCAAAGCATGAAACAAAATGGCGTCACCGATGACGGCCTACGTTTATACTTGTTCCCCTGTTCTCTCGCTCATCATGCGACTTCCTGGTTTGATCGACTTCCAAAGAATTCGATCCACACTTTTGATGAGATGATCACTAAATTTCTGGCCAAATACTTTCCACCATCTATGGTCACAAAGTTGAGGAATGATATCAGCAACTTCAGACAGCTTCCCGAAGAATCCTTATTTGAGGCATGGGAACGCTACAAACTTGCTATTGATCGGTGTCCTAATCATAATATGCTTCTTGTCACCATTATTGACACCTTTTATAATGGTTTGACACTCCGTCATCGTGACACCATCAATGCTGCTGCTGGGGGCACCTTTATGAAAAGGACCCCTGAAGAGTGCTATGACTTAATCGAAAACATGACTGCCCATCATAATTTTTGGGACTCCTTTGCTGAGAGGAACGACTCATTTAAGTCAGACACTCCGGCAAGCACTGAAATATCAATCCTAGCTAAAAGGATGGATGATTTGTCTACAACATTTTTGCGTATCCATCAGACAAATCCTAATCAGGTCAAAACTGTTTACCCAAGTTGTGAAACTTGCGGTGGTCCACATCTGTACACAGATTGCCAAGCCTCCGATGGCTCGGCTCGTGAAAACGTGTATGCAGCTCAAGGTTCCTATAATACGGGAGGTAATTCTTACCAACCGCAAGGAGATCGAAACCTTTTGAGCTACCGATCTAATAACTACATCGGACCACCAGGGTTTAATCAACCTCAAAACAGGAACCAGAATTTTAACCAGAATCAGAACCAGAACCGAATGAACCAAGGTTATAACAACCAAGGGAATTTCAATTCTGGTCAAAACCAGGTTCACCAAAATCAAAACCAGGGGAATTATAACAGAAATCAAGGTTAGAACAATTACCCACAGGGTAATTCTCAACAACAAAACCACTTCCAGGGTAATAACAATCAGCAACATGGGAATTTCCAGAACAATCGGGCTCAAAATCTTCCAAACCAAAATCAAGCCATTGTTCCAACTGGACCATCACATGAGGAATTATTAAAACAGTTTATGAAATCTCAAAAAGAAATGAACAAAATGCTGATTAATCAAATGTCTAATTTGCAGAAGTCTTTAAATGATCGACCCTCGGGCTCAGGTACAACTTTACCTAGCAACACGATCGCTAATCCGAGGGGCGATGTAAAGGCGATCACCACAAGAAGTGAAGTTTCTTACCAAGAACCTACAGCTCCCTCTACCTCATCTCCTATCACTGTAGAGGAATGTGAAACTGAGGATACTACGGATACGGTACTTCCTAATAATAACGGAGGTACCAATGACATCCCTCCTCCAGTTATCCCGGTCCCTGCTCCCACTAAAAGAGTCGTGTTTGAAACTACCAAAGGTCCTGTTGAATATCCAAAAGCCAACCCAAAAACAACAATTCCATATCCCTCACGATTGCAAGACCAAAAGCTCCGTGAAAAAGCTAATCATCAGATGGAAAAATTCTTTCAGATTTTCCAAGAACTACACTTCGATATTAGCTTCGCGGATGCTCTTCTTTTAATGCCCAAATTCACATCGACAATCAAAAACCTGTTGAGCAATAAAGAAAAAATGTTTGAAATGGCACGAACTCCACTCAATGAGAACTACTCTGCGGTTCTATTGAAAAAGCTTCCCGAAAAGCTAGGAGACCCCGGGAGATTCCTAATACCATGTATTTTTCTTGGGATGGTTGAATGTTTTGCCTTGGCCGATCTTGGTGCAAGCATCAACTTAATGCCTCACTCAGTTTAGAAAAAGCTCTCTCTTCAGGCACTTAGTCCCACATGCATGACTCTCGAGTTTGCAGACCGTTCAATTTCACGTCCCCTCGGTATTGCCGAGGACGTATTTGTGAGAGTGGGACAGTTCAATTTTCCGGCAGACTTTGTCGTTGTTGATTTCGATGCAGATCCAAGAGTTCCTCTCATTCTTGGGAGGGGATTCTTAAGAACGGGACGTGCATTAATCGATGTTTTCGATGAGGAAATCACGTTACGAGTTGGCAATGAAGCGATAACGTTCAACCTTGATCAAACCTCGAGATACTCCTCGAATTATAATGCTGATTCGGTCAACCGAATTGATGTCATTGACATTGCATCTGAGGAGTATGCTCAGGAATTCCTTGGATTCGCTGATAATTTTCCAAGTGGCAATTCCACTACTTCTTCTGATCCCATACTCGCTAATTCTTCTCCTTCCCTCACTCCGTTTGAGGGAAGTGAATTTCTCCTTGAGGAATTAGAGGCCTTTCTCCAAAGTGATTCAGTTCCCGAAGGAATTGATTACCAAGAGATTGACCCGGAGGGGGATATACTTCTCCTTGAGAAGTTATTAAACAAAGATCCTTCGCCCATTCCTGTTCTACATCCACAACTTCATAAAGTGGAAGTCAAATATGTTGAAAAAAATGATGACTTCCCCGTGGTTGAACTTAAGGACCTGCCTCCTCATCTAGAATATGCATTCTTGGAAGGTAACGATAAGTTACCGGTCATTATTGCAAAAGACTTAACGGATGAGGAGAAAACTGCGCTGCTTAAGGTTTTAAAGTCCCACAAGCAAGCAATTGCTTGGAAGCTCTCAGACATAAAGGGTATAAACCCGGATTTTTGTACACACAAAATCCTAATGGAAGAGGACTTTAAACCTACCGTGCAGCATCAAAGAAGGGTAAATCCAAAAATCCACGAAGTTATAAAAGCTGAAGTTATCAAACTTCTTGATGCGGGATTGATTTACCCTATATCTGATAGTCCTTGGGTAAGCCCAATTCATTGTGTTCCAAAGAAGGGTGGCATTACGGTTATCACAAATGAGGACAACGAGTTAATACCAACTCGTTTGGTTACAGGGTGGCGAGTATGTATTGATTACAGAAAGCTTAACGAAGCCACCCGCAAAGACCACTTTCCTCTGCCCTTCATGGATCAAATGCTTGAAAGACTTGCGGGAAATGAGTATTATTGTTTCCTCGACGGCTTCTCAGGTTACTTCCAAATTCCCATTGATCCACAGGATCAAGATAAAACTACCTTCTCATGCCCTTACGGAACATTTGCCTATCGTCGCATGCCTTTTGGGTTATGCAATGCTCCGGGCACTTTCCAAAGGTGCATGATGGCTATTTTCCATGACATGATTGGAAAAACCATGGAGGTATTCATGGATGACTTTTCAGTCATCGGGAATTCTTTCAACTCATGCCTCTCCCATTTAGAAAAAATGCTTCAACGTTGTGAAAACACTAATCTTTGTATAAACTGGGAGAAGAGCCACTTTATGGTTAAGGAGGGCATTGTCCTCGGCCATAAAATTTCAAAAAGTGGGATTGAGGTCGATAAGGCCAAAATTGATGTTATTGCTAAACTGCCTCATCCCACCACTGTTAAAGGAATAAGGAGTTTTCTCGGCCATGCCGGGTTCTATCGGAGATTCATACAAGATTTCTCCAAAATAGCCTGGCCCATGACTCATCTTCTTGAAAAGGATGCTCCTTTTATCTTTTCCCCAGAGTGCATCGAAGCTTTTGAAATTTTAAAGAAAAAGCTTACTGAGGCACCAATCCTTGTTGCCCCCGACTGGGACTTACCCTTTGAACTTATGTGCGATGCTAGCGATTATGCTATTGGTGCAGTTCTGGGGCAACGCAAAACCAAACATTTCCAGCCAATACACTACGCAAGTAAGACCATGAATGAGGCTCAAACACACTATACCACCACAGAAAAAGAATTATTAGCTGTGGTATATGCCTTCGAAAAATTTTGGTCTTACTTAATCTTAAACAAAAGCGTGGTGTATACGGATCATTCGGCTTTGAAATACCTGTTCACTAAACAGGATGCAAAGCCAAGACTACTCCGTTGGGTCCTGCTTCTCCAGGAATTCGATATTCTCATAAGAGATAAAAAAGGAGCAGAGAACCTTGCTGCTGATCACTTGTCCCGGTTAGAAAATCCTCATCAGGATATTCTCGAGAGAAAAGAAATAAATGAAACTTTTCCTCTGGAGACTCTAAATCTAATCTCTACCCAGGATGATCCCAATACCCCATGGTTTGCCGACTTTGCAAATTACCGTGCGGGAAATTTCGTTGTGAAAGGGATGTCGTCCCAACAGAAAAGAAAATTCTTTAAAGATGTAAAACATTACTTCTGGGACGACCCCTACTTGTTCAAAATATGTGCGGATCAAGTGATCCGACGGTGTGTCCATGGCCAAGAAGCCATGGAAATTCTAAAAGCTTGTCATGATGGACCCACGGGGGGACATCATAACCCAAATTACACCGCAAAAAAGGTGTTTGATTCAGGATTCTTTTGGCCCACGATCTATAAAGACGCCCATGAACTTATCAAAACCTGTGAGGCTTGTCAGCGTCACGGGAATATTTCCAAAAAGAATGAGATGCCGCAAAACGCCATCCAAGTCTGTGAAATATTTGATATGTGGGGCATTGATTTTATGGGGCCATTCCCGTCTTCACGAGGGAATAAGTATATACTCGTGGCTGTCGACTATCTGTCAAAATGGGTTGAGGCAAAAGCCTTACCCACCAATGATGCCCGAGTAGTTGTTAAATTTTTAAAATCTCTCTTTGCCAGATTCGGGACTGCTCGTGCCATTATCAGTGATCGTGGTACTCACTTTTGCAATGAACAATTTGCGAGAGTAATGCTGAAATATGGTGTAACTCACCGTCTTTCTACAGCATACCACCCCCAAACAAGTGGGCAGGTGGAAGTCTCAAATCGGGGTATTAAGAGAATTCTCGAGAGGGCGGTTGGTGAAAACCGTGCCTCTTGGTCGGATAAGCTGGACCATGCATTATGGGCTTTCCGCACTGCTTACAAAACACCCATCGGGTGTACTCCATATAAGCTAGTGTACGGGAAAGCATGTCATCTTCCGATCGAATTAGAACATAAGGCCTATTGGGCCATAAAACATGCAAATTTCGACCTTCAGACAGCGGGTGATCACCGTAAAGTTCAACTAAACGAACTAAATGAATTACGTGATCAAGCTTACGAAAATTCTTTAATCTATAAAGAAAAGACTAAGAAGATACATGACTCTAAAATCAAGAACCGCGTTTTCAACATTGGTGACAGAGTTCTTCTTTTCAATTCAAGATTAAAAATTTTCTCGGGAAAACTAAAAACCCGTTGGTCTGGACCATTTACTATAACCAAAGTATACCCATATGGAACTGTTGAGTTATTGCAACCCGACGGTCCCAATTTTAAAGTAAATGGTCATCGGTTAAAACACTATTTTGGAGGGGACATACAACCAATGGTTGTCCCAGATCTCCAAACTTACCCCATGGACCAATAAATTCTGGGTCGAGTCAAGCTAGCGACTCGGTTAACAAAAACAGTAGCTTCCCCAAGGACAATTTTAATTCGGGGTCGAGTCAAGCTAGAGACTCGGGAATCAAAAACAAGCTACCTCATGGACAAATCAATTCGAGGTCGAGTCAAGCTAGCGACTCGGTAATCAAAAACAGTAGCAATATGGGTCGTCACCCATATTTCTGTCTTCTCATCCCTTTCTAACACCCTAGTGTGGGGGAGACGAACCACATGTTGTACATTTGTAAAATATTTCTTCAAAAAAAAAAAAAAAAAAAAATGGCATAAGACAAATAAAAAGAAAAAAGTGAGTTTGTATGTAAATAGAGTAAAATAAAAAGGTTAATAGTATTGCCTCCTTACGTTCTAAGTCTTGGTGGGACACCAAGTACTGTGAATATTGAGGGCAATATTCAGTTCTAAGTGTGGGGGAGCGTTCTCACGAATGCAAAACACATGTTCCATCAAGAACCCCCATTTGATCAAAATTACCAGTTTTTTCACACTTAGGAATGCAAATAATGGCATCAATCCTCCATGTCTAACCCACAACAGGATTGGCTAGTCCAGGAGCAAACGGCTCTTGGTAAAGACATCTCAAAACCGTTGATGGCTTGCAATTTGCCAAAAATTGTATGGTTCCTCAGCTCCCCATATCCCATAAAGCAAATGAGTTGACTAGCCCGCAAGATTATGGCTTGTGGTAAAGGCCGTGGAAAAACCATAATTGGTAATCAGCTCACCAAGATGTTGACTATTCCATCAAGAGTTGGCTAGTCCAGAAGCAAACGGCTTTTGGTAAAGACAAATCAAATCCGTTGACAGCTGGTGGTTTGCTAAAAATCACAAGGTTATCAGGTGTGCCACAGTTCTTACACCTGGCTACTCCAGAAGTGATGGCTTTTGGAAAAGAGTAAAAATCCATTAATTTTTTCTCAAATAGATTGCTAGGGACTAGCAATAGTTTAGTGTGGGGGATTGATGAGTGTCTAAATACTCATCATTTTATACCAATCTGAGCTGCCAAAACATACAAAAACACTCAAATATGCATCATAATACTTAAAATATCTTAGAAGTGTGTTTTATATGTTTCAAATACAAAATGTGCAAAAACAAATGAAAAATGTACAAAGTTTGCATAATTGGCAGTTTCAGTCCCTAAAATTTCACAAAGTGTCAAAACTAGTCCCTGAAGGTTTAAAATGAATGAAAAGTCAACTTAAGTCCTTGGGAAACCAAAAATATTCACAAATGATCCCTGGATGAAAGTTTACACAAACTGGCAACTTTTACCCCTCAAGTTACAAAATTGGCAAAAATGGTCCCTGGGTATTCAAAACTTGGAAATTTACAAATAATACCCTTGTACTATGCATGAATGAAAAAATGGAACAATTTTGATAAAATTTTGAGAAATTACAACCACAGTCCCTTAAAAATCCAAATTTACATAAATGGTCCCTGGAGTTTGAAAAATTACAGAAAAGGTCCCTGGATATTTTTAAATGTAAAAAATCATAAATTTGGTCCTTGGTTTATCATATTTGGCAAAAATAGCACTTGAAACTACTTTGGGAAAATTACATATTCAGTCCCTCTATTTTGCCAAATTACATTTTTGGTCCTTGTGTACACTTTAACCAAACCGGACCCCTTATTTATTAAATAAACCAAAAACCAAACCCAACACAACACAAACCCAGCCCACCCCCTTTTTCTTTTTACCCAGCCCATACCTAAGCCCAGTCCAACACCCCTAATTATATAATACGGGGTCAAACCCCGTTTGACCACCCCCAATACCGCCAAACCACCAATACTATTCACCACCCTCACCACCACCTGCAAACACCAAAACCAGGTGGTATTCCACCACCACCTCACATCTCCACCTCACCCCCTACTCCCCTAACCTCACCTTTCCACCTCACAGCAAACCCACTCCTCATTTAATGCTATCCACACCAAAATTCTCTCCAAACCATACTACCTCCTCTGTTTTCATCATATCAGCCACAACTTGCATAAAAACTATCTTAATTGTCTCCTGCCACCTCCACAACAATCCACAATTCTTTAATTGCAGAACGTTGGCTCCAAGTTAACTTGGAGACTTTTGGCGCCAAAAAGAAGATTTGAAGGTCAGGATTGAATCAGAGAAATAGAGGGTCAAGATTAAAGTGTGAAAAGCTCAGAAGGTGTTCCTAACCCTAATTGAAGCTTATAAAAGGAAAGAGAAGCAGAGGAGTATGATATCTAGTTTTAATTATTAAAAGTATATGTCATTTAATGCAATTTCCAATTTCTAGTGTAAACCTAAGCTTCTAAGCAGTGTTCTAAGCATTTTCAGTGTATTGTAACTCTTTATAAGTAATAAATTTCAAGTTTCTGTGAATGTTCAATCTTATGCAATTTTAGTTTAATTTTCTTAAATTTCAAATGATCAATTGTTGTTACTGAGAAGTGTAGTGGATTCCTAAGCTCACTTAAGCTCCTAGATAGTTTATAAAAGCTATTAGAAACTTTTAAAAACAGTTTAGTAATATAAAAAATCAAAAACACTAAAAGTCAACAAAAGTCAAACTGTATGGTTCTTGGTGATAAGCAATTGGAGCAGGGCATATTATGGATGGTCCTGGGTTAGAATCCATTGGTGGATGTTAGGAAAGGTTTAATTGTTCTTGGTTATTGATTTTGAGCAGGAAAGCATTTTGTAAGTTCCAAAAATCTCATATCTATCCTTATACTATAGCTTTGTCAATTGTTTGCTTTCTCAGTTACTATATGCTTATTCAGTCTTAGTTAGTGATAATTCAACATAAAATTGGTATCTTGTTTGTTGGAATCCATAGTTACTAAAATATAAAAGTTTCACAGTCAACTTAGTATCATAAGTAATCTTGTGTATTTGTGGTTAATTTCTGTTTTTTAGCACTTGTTTAGCTCTATTATAACATAATAAGTCAATTTGGATCAGTAGGATAAGCTCTTAAAGCCTTTAGCTTCTTAAATCATAAATTAGTCTAGTATAAGGTGTGTTTGGTTTAAACTGTTTTGCTGTGTTCTTGTTGTTTATTAGGATTTAAGTTGGTTCTAATAAGTTACTTAAGGTCACTTAAGGTCAGTTTGACCACTAGTTTGGTCACAATTACACTAAATAGTCAAAATCACACTTAAACCACCACCACAGTTAACTATGGTGGAATTTGAGTCCAAAACTCATCAAGTCCACTCATAGGTTAGTGATTTAGTTTATTTTAGTCTTAGTATAACTTATTATATCATTAATCATCAGCTAGGATCAACTAAACTTCAGATAAGTCAACTGAGTTATAAATTAGGAAAAGTCAAAAGTGATACTAGTCAGAAATCTCAAAAACTCAAGGATTTATTGTGAATTTTAGGAGTGGATTCAGCCTTTGAAATTTTTAGGGATTAAAACCTACCAGCTTAACTTTAGTTTCCCATATCTGTTTCATTTTTAAGATTTTTATTGTTCAAGATAAGCTCATCCAAAAACACTTGCAGGGGAAGAAGCTCCCCTGCTACACAGAATACCAGTCCACCACCACCACTTTGGTGGTTGATTGTGGTCAACTCAGTAGGTCTTAGTGTCTAATTCTTGGTTCTTACAACCCCCCTCCTACCCAGGTTCATTAGTTGACCCTTAGTTTGACCCTTAGATTAGTGGACCCCACTTAGTTTTGCATCAAAAGTCTGTCCCACTTCTGAGTCAAAAACCAAATAAGCAAGTGCTTATTTTAGCTTTCCAGCTTAACCTATGAGCTTATCTCACCACATCTAGCTTAAATAGGTATAAGTAACTTAGGTAAACCAGATTTCATCATAGTGGACCCCACATAACCTCAACTTAGCTTATTTCTTAGTTTAGTCAACTATAGTCAACTGTATAAGCTAATAAGCACTTACAGTGCTTATTCTTGATTTCCAAAGTAGTTGTCTTTGTTAAAGTTTCATTATTTAAGTATTTAAGTAGTTTTATAAAAGAAAAACCAGAAAAAACAAACATAAAAATTGTGATAGCTTCTATTTAATAGAAATTATCTATTTAACTTTCATCTCAGCTTATTAATAAGCACTTGTCCAATTTTATAATTTTATAAATTACTTAGTACCTTAAAGTAGTTAAAATAATTTTCTTAGAATTTTCCTAAGCAGTTTACTATTTATTAGATTTAAAACTAGTTTAAATAATTAAATAGGTAATATTAGTAATTAAATAGATTTCTTTAATTTTAATTAACAAAAGTAGAATTTTATATTTTTCCTAAGTTTTATAAAGTAGTTAAGACTTTTAGAAAATAGTTTCATAATTTCCACTGTCCATTTTCTAATTTTCTTATTTAAATTAATTAAATTAGTTTAAAATTAATTAATAAGTAATTAATTAGTCAATTAGCTTAAATATAATTTTTAGCAACTTTTTATAATTTTGTAGCATTCCTGTAGTGTTTAAATAGTTTTATAAATTTTATCATAATTTTCTAAGGTAATTTAGTATTAATAGTCATTTAAAATAGTTTAATTAGATTAATTAAGTTAACTAGTTTTTAATTAATAAAATACTTATAAAAAGACAAAAATATTTGTTTTCATTTTTTATACTTTCTTCAAGTTCTTATTAAGGTTTAGAAATTATTTATTTAAGTTTTTAGGTTAATTTTTAATAGTTGTAATTTTTAGTTAATTTAAATTAAGTTTTAAATTAGATTTTAATTAGTTTTATTAATTAAATAATAGTTAAATATTATAATAATTACTTTTATAATTCATTTTCATTTTCAAATTTCTTTTTAATTTTAAGTTTTTCAAAGTTTCACTTTTACCCCCGGTAGTTTGTAACTTGTTAAATACCACTTATCTCTGTCTGTTATCTGATTATCTGATTTTATGCTTATATCTGTATTTCTGTTATAGTTTTATATTTTCCAAATATCAAGCAATCAGTAGTATAATCAACCCTCAAATCATCTTTGTTACTGTCCTCAGTACCAGTAGCAAATGTCTAATTATGCAAGTCTTTAAACTAAAATTATGTTTTTCTAAAAACTTAAGTTTACACTTTGTCGTTAACAAAACTTAGCAAAGATCATAAAATAAAAATAATGTTTTTAGGAGATATTTGTATTAACAATCTCCCCCTTTTTGTTGATGACAAAACATAAACTTTGTTTTTAAGTAACTCACAAATTTTAGTGTTAAGACTTAAAAAAAATGTTATATTAAACTTGTTTTACTTAAGTGATGAAAATCATTTTAAGTTTATAAGTTTATATATCTTTCTCCCCCTTTTTGTCGAAGCAAAAAGAAGATTAGCGAAGCGGAACTATGCACGTGCTCCCCCTTGGTCGATACTCCCCCTAAAAGGAGTGCCAAGACGGGAAACATGGATTTTGAACCTACAAAAAAATGGTTAGTTGGTGATAATGACACATAATCAAGCTTGTAGTCACCACACTATATGAGAATTTAAGTAACCACAATCACAACTCATATATGATCAACCAACAATGCAAATATGATAGTAGTAAAAGATGTCATTTCAAGTAAAATTTGACTTTAGAAATGTCAAAGACAAGAAATGAAAAATATCCTCCTACTTCTAAAAATAAAAATAAAAGATAAAAAATAACCAAGAAATAAAAGAAAAATAAAATCCTACTTCTATAAGTAGAAGTCATTCAACACATTTCCTAAATGGGGCAAAAGGCCTCCAAACTTGGTCTAGGATTGGTTTGGGTAGGAAAGAGCATCCAAACGCTCGATGATGTGTTGTATAGCAAAGCGGGTTTCATCTTGAAATTGGTGAAGCAACATCTTGATGCTTTAACCTATTTTGAGCATTTGCTCACATTGTGAGCATACATGGTGATGAGTGGGTGGATACGGGTCGTTTGATGATGGTGGTAGTGGTGGGTTGTTGTTGGTTTCTTGAGTGGAGGATGGGTTTGGTATGGAGTCAAGCAAGGTCGTTTGAAATTCCATTGCGTGATGGAGGTGATTTTTGACCAAACTTTGAATTTCCTCATAAGAAGGAAAGAAAGACTCAAAGAATTGGGATTGGGAATGTGGTGGTGTTGGGTGATCATGTTGTTCAAAGTTAGGTTCTCCATATAGAGGACCGTAGATGTCTTTGAAGATAGGGTGAAACAATAATGGTTTTGGGTGGTGGTACTCTTGTGGTGGTGGTTGGTTGTGGTCAAAAGGCTCATTTTGGTCAAGCAATGGCCTTGGTTTTTCATTTGTCAAAGGTGGTGGATTTGTTTATCTTGGTGGAAGATCATTGAGATCTTGTACAAAAGGATGTAGTGATATTGGAGGAGACCCAAATAACTCCATTGGTTCTAGTTTAGGTGGTAGTGGGGGTGATGGAGTTTTGGATGGTTGGGTTGGAGCACTTGTGGAGTTGGGTCAATGGGTGATTTTGTTGGTGGTGGAGTGGTGAGCTCATTGGGTCCTTTGGGTGAGGGAGATGGAGATGCAAGGTTTAGAAAATGTTCATTTTTGATGGGTGAGGAGAATTCATCCGAGGATGAAGAACTTAAATTGATTGTGTGGTTTGACCAAAGTGGTTTGACACTTATGCGGGCGGTTCTCCGAATGGGTCAAGATGGTTGAGAGGTGATTGTTGACTTTGTCATTGTTAAAATGGTTGATTAGAGGTTTAGGATCAGAGATTGTGATGGTGATGGTGTGATTTGAGGGTGTTCTAAGATAGTTAAATTTATAGAGGTGAAGAAGTATGGGAAGGAGTTTTTGGATTTGATGTTTAACCATACAAAAATGGAGGTTGCTAATGATTTGGAAGATTAATGAGGGTTGTCAAATCATTGGAAGTCAATCCAATGAAAATAGTGGAGGAAGAAGACAAAGATTTGCACTAAATGCTTAGTGGTTTTGGCAAATTGGTTGAAGGTATATGTTTCACGGATTGCAAGGAACCTTTGGAAGGGTTCCTTCCTTTATGGGTGAAGGTTCCTTGAGGTGGTTATGGCTAAATTTGAAATTTCACGGGAAATGGTTTTCTATGAGTTCTAGAGGCTGAGAATCAATCTAATGATGTTATAAACTAACAAGGGATGGGTTTCTTACCTAAAAGATTGTTTTGAAGTATTGTGGAAATTGAGAGTTTGAAAAATACAAGAAAATTTGCAGGT
This sequence comes from Artemisia argyi, assembly GCA_030686995.1. Classification (NCBI taxonomy): domain Eukaryota; kingdom Viridiplantae; phylum Streptophyta; class Magnoliopsida; order Asterales; family Asteraceae; genus Artemisia; species Artemisia argyi. The sequence continues at coordinate 56,683,772 of CM060697.1, read as the reverse complement.
TGTTTGGCGGAACCCTGAGATAACACAGGCGAAACCCGCATGAGGGTTCCGGCTGATCCGCTGGGCCATTTCTGGAATTCCAGAAATTTACACTGGCGGAACCCGTTTCAGGGTACCGCCAGGCCTGAAAAACAAGGCAGTCCTACATTTTGACCCGCGAGATGATTTTCAAATTTTTCGAAAACTCCTAAAAACAAAAATATAATTCATATCTGGTTAGGAAATGCAAAAATTGGACATGTAAACACGCATACCATTGGACTTTGACTAGGGGCTAGCGAATTTCACTATACTTAGTGAAATTTTTTATATTCTTGAAAATTTGACAACCTGCCAAATGTTGTTGTCCTGCATCATTGTTAGTTCATACAAGTTCCAAATGGTACCAAATATCCTACCAACACACAAATACATAACACATATTGTTTAAATGACCAAATTGTTCAAATAGCACCTTGTGCCAAACACTCCTACGCACCCGCTCTCATTGACGGTCTATCTTCTTCTTGAGCTTTCCAAGGAATCTCCCGAGATTTTTGAACATCCCCTTTGTTTGCTTGAACTTCGCTGACTCATTAGGAATATCCGGAAGTTGGGAAAGGTATTCTAGAGGTGGGAGCCTAGAGTTGGGCAAAGTCTCATCTTCACTCATTGAGGATGATGATGAGGAGGTAGGAGGATGAGAACGTTTTTCTTGGGCTTTGTAGACTCTCTTATCACTTAGTGGGACAAAAGTGTGTGGAATGAGAGAGTAGTCTAGGCAAAGACCTCTAGGGGTTGCTGGAATGGGGGAAATGAACCTAAAGAGATGGGTCAAGAGCATTCCATACGGCATAGCCGTTGTGCCTTGCACGGGAATGTCGGCCATTCTCTTGGCCATGTAGTAGGCAAGGTTGAAGGGTTGCCTAACGGACAAGGAGTAGAGCATGTAGCAAAGGCAAACATTGATATGATCCCGGTTTCCTATGGTGCTAATGACATTGGCTCTAAGGAGTTCTTCCCATTTCTTGAATTGGGGCTTGAGTTCATTGAGTTCCATACCATATGGGTCCTTTTTGACCTCATTTCCGGTACGGGTTCTCCTAGTGTTGGTGGTCCTAATGAAGAGGTGGTCACGAAGTTCAACCTTGGACACAAGAGGGGTATCATAGGGATGGATGCGGTCAATGAGTATGTCAAGAGTTGAGAGGGAATTGTAACACCCCCAATTCATGGATGCAGCGGAATTCAAACTGGGTGTTACTCGACGGCACAATAGTCACAATAATAGAAAACGAACTCTAATTGAGTCGTTTTAAAAGATTTATCATTCAAATTATATAAATATCAAAGATAACAAAATGAGGTCCCAAATGGTTCCATGTTTACAATTTACATTAAATGAATTTTGAATGATAATAAAATTTATAGCTCTCTTGAGTATCCGTGTCCTTCCGTGCCATCCTTGATCATCATGGACCTGAAATACATGCTTAAGAGGTCAACACAAAGGTTGAGTGATATTCATAGAGTTTGTTTAATGGTTGAACACAATATGTTAGTAGTATGAGTTAATTAGACTCATACTCATGGTTGGAAAACAAAATGATGGGTTACGTTATTATACGCCCATAAAATGTATTATACAATAAGCTTATGACACCAAAACGTTAACAAGTACCAATATCAATCAGCGGAGTTATCCCGGTAGGTACTTTGCTAACATACCTAAATCTCAAATATTAGTGCATTTGTTTGAACTTAGTCAAAACAAATGGGATTCGTCAATCCCAATAGGCCTATTCACAATATTCGCGCTCACTATTTCTAGTGATTAAATAGTTCATAATAAGGGATCTCGGTTTAGCATGGCTGGTACTTAGTGATAATAAAACAATCAGGCAAGCATACAATTTGAAAGCATTGTGTTCGGTTAAAATAGCATGTATTCCCCCCAAGGGTTTGTAAAACAATTAAGTAATGGAAAGTAGGGCTATGAACTCACCTTAAGTTAGATGATGTATAATGAGAATGATGGATATGCCGTGAGAACTTCTACGAGCAACCTAGAATAATTGTTGCAACTTAGGTTTGGAATAATGTCTAAGGAAACATAAACGTGCCAATGAGGAGGTTACATCCTTGACTTGTCAAAGCTTGCTCACCAAGTTGAACACATGTTCTCATCCAAGGGCTTCAAGCTTGAGATCATGACACACAAGGGTGTGAATCCCCCCCTAAGTCGGTTTGCAATGCTTGGGGAGGAAGGGTTGGCTTTTTGATGATATTATCCAAGTTATTGAGTTAGTTTTGGCTCCGTAAAATGCTAACCGTAAATGATTAAGCCACGAAACGTAAAACCGGGTATTGTAAAAATACGAAACTTGGAAGAATGGTTAAACATGTCATTATACTCCATAATAAAATATAAAATGAGTGGTAGGTTCCATTGGGGTGGTAAAACCCTGCTAAAACTGGAAACACGGGTCTAAAACGCGTAATACGTAAAATGTACGAATATTGCGTAAAATTGAGAAAAGTAAAATGTTACTTTTCTAATAGGATATAAATGATTTAAAAAGACTTATAATGTCTAGACTGGGCTCAGTCTAGTGTCGGTTGGTATTAAATGTCTTTTAGACATAAAACCGTAAGCCTAAAAATCAAGGAATGACTTATAAAATCAAGGAATGATTTTTGGTCAAAGGAGGAGGGAAAAATATGTTGACTTATTCCAAAAAGTTGAAAACTCAAATTGTCTTAGAAACGCGGTTCAAGTATAGGCTAAGGTTACGGCTGAGTAAAACGCTTAAAAATTGAAAATTCCAGTTTTTCACGGCCGAGGCTTATTTTGGTCATGTTTTTCTCAGTCATGATTAATTCTCAAATAAATCATGAGTGTCTCAAACATTTTTCTGATGCGGGGTCACTTAACGTGGTTGAGTTTCGTTGTGCGTAGAATTTTTGAATGACGTTTTACCCTAAAACGTGTAATTCCTTATTAACTTTCACGAAAATGATCTGATGAGTGTCAAACTTTTAATTTGCCATGGAAATGATTTATCACTCGAGGCCAAGAAACAAAAATCAAATTTCGGGAAAAATGAATAGTAAAAGTGAATAGTAAAATTTTCCGGGAATAGTAATTAACCTGAAATTGCGAATTGTTACAGTCTCTACCCCTTACGAGGAACTTCGTCCCGAAGTTCTATGTGTGTTATATGTTGGAGTCGTGTCGATGAAGAGGTGTGGTTACTTATGAGGACTAAAGTCTGGGATTACCGGTGATGTAGTTTGATTTGTCGTTTCAGTGTATGGTGTAGGATGAGGCTTACTTTTATGTAGGAAAGGTATGGTAATAGTCGAATATCAAAGGAAATTTATATAGGAGTCGAATATTAATAGGAATTGATATAGTAGTTGCAATCATAGCCTAGTTGGTAATCTGTTGTTGTACCTAGTGTTTATTGACTTCATACTTATATTATTTCGGATACAAATAAGCCCACTTGTTTATAATTCTTTATTTACATTGAGAGGCATCCCAAACAATGTAAATAGGGAAATATAAACTTATGGTTCGGTGATTTACAATTTCTTTATTTAAATGAAAAGGCATCCCAATCCATTCAAATAATTATAAATCATCCTACTTAAGAATTCCTAACACAACATTAGCCGGTGAGTTACAAGGTAGTGTATTACGAGATGATACTGGTGTTCCAAAAGTACAAGATGAATATTCAATCTTGTAAAGCTGATGAGGGTGCTTGTGGTGTAACTAAGGATGATTTGAGCTTTAAAAGTGCATCAAGATCTGTTAATGAGCTTGTGGTTGCAACAGTTGTGAAGATAATGATGTGATATGTTGATGAACAAAAGTGTGTAGTGTATGCTTAACATTAATATTGGTAGAGATGTCAAGTTTGCTTTAAAATTTTAAGAAATTTTAAAGGTTTATGACGGAATGGTATCCTTAGGACCTAAACAGGATAGTACTTCTACGGGATGAAGAGAGGAATTGATAACTATCCCAAGATAGTAGTTCGGATTATCTCATAAATGAAAACTTTCAAGAATGAAATTAGATAATACAAATAAGGTGTTAAGATCTCGCTGAGTGGTAAGGCACTATCGTGTCTCTAGATTGTTTTAATGAATTCTGGTGGTTTATTGAGTTCATGTAGGAAATTAACATGAACATAACCCTAGTACAACTACTCTTAGTATTTGAAAATTTTAAGTTGAATATAGTTAGTCAGACTATATTCCACTGTCCCTAGGTTAAATATAGGTGACTAGTCTATATTTAGCCAAGGTTCGATAAAATTTTCAAATACCTAAATTAGGTATACTTTTGATATGTTCGTTGCTTTCGGGAAACTGTCCACTAAACAAAGGCGATGTCAAACCCTTCAGTTGCAAGTCCCACCCATACAAGACTTGTAACCCATGTTATCACATTCCATTGCAGAGAAGATAGTACGGGTAGGTATGTGTGTGGAAAGGAAGTTTTAAGTAACAGTCCATACTTGGCCAGGATCATGAACTTTTAACAATGAAGGTTTCAGAAGAAAACTTTGATGAATGTAGAGAAACTTCAGCTTTTGTAGGTGATGGATTAGTTTATCCTTTAGAAATCTCATAATAGGTTGTGATGGGTTTTTTTTTTTTTCTTTTTTTTTTTTTTTTTTTTTTTTTTTTTTTTTTTTTGATATCATATGAAATGATATTGATGAGGTGATGGAATAATTCCAGAGACCATTGCGCAAATCACAATGTCTCGGAAGCGGATTAGACCATTGTGCAATCCAAAATGTCTGGGAAGTAGATTAGACCATTGTGTGACTCAAAACATTTGAGAAATGATTAAGACCATTGTATCATACAATGTCCGGTAAATAGAAAAGACCATTGTAATTAGTTACAATGTCTTGGACATAAAATGTTGGAGTAGGAACATGATTGGGAGAATGTGGTTGTGCCGAAATGCCCTAGAATAGGCATGTGCAGATATGTTTAGTCCATTGTTTAGATAAAATGATTGAAAATAAATAGAGTGTATATATCAATATACTTATATATGTTCGTGTAGTGTAAAATGCCTAGTGTGTATATATCAATATACTTATATGTTCATGTAGCATAAAATGGTTACGGGGAAATGCTCAATTATGTTAAGGGTACATATATCAATATGCAATTATGTTTGTGTAGCATAAAAATGTCTACGGGGAAATACTCAATTATGTTAAGGGTACATATATCAATATGCAATTATGTTTGTGTAATATAAAATGCTTACGGGGAAATGCTCAAAATGGGTATATATCAATATACTAATATGTTTGTGTAGCATAACATGCTTACAGGAAAATGCTCAAATGTGCTAAGGGTACATATATTAATATGCAATTATGTTTGTGTAATATAAAATGCTTAATAAGTCCATAATCGTCTAGAGGATGGAAGACACGGAGAGCGGAAGGCTATAAAAATGTTTTTGCTTGTAATTGTAGTTATAGTTTAGGTCTCAATTAGACCCGTTTCTCTATAACCATGGCTCTGGTACCAATCTGTAACACCCCCAATTCATGGATGCAGCGGAATTCAAACTGGGTGTTACTCGACGGCACAATAGTCACAATAATAGAAAACGAACTCTAATTGAGTCGTTTTAAAAGATTTATCATTCAAATTATATAAATATCAGAGATAACAAAATGAGGTCCCAAATGGTTCCATGGTTACAATTTACATTAAATGAATTTTGAATGATAATAAAATTTATAGCTTGAGTATCTGTGTCCTTCCGTGCCATCCTTGATCATCATGGACCTGAAATACATGCTTAAGAGGTCAACACAAAGGTTGAGTGATATTCATAGAGTTTATTTAATGGTTGAACACAATATGTTGGTAGTATGAGTTAATTAGACTCATACTCATGGTTGGAAAACAAAATGATGGGTTACGTTATTATACGCCCATAAAATGTATTATACACTAAGCTTATGACACCAAAACGTTAACAGGTACCAATATCAATCGGCGGAGTTATCCTGGTAGGTACTTTTCTAATATACCTAAATCTCAAATATTAGTGCATTTGTTTGAACTTAGTCAAAACAAATGGGATTCGTCAATCCCAATAAGCCTATTCACAATATTCGCGCTCACTATTGCTAGTGATTAAATGGTTCATAATAAGGGATCTCGGTTTAGCAAGGCTGGTACTTAGTGATAATAAAACAATCAGGCAAGCATACAATTTGAAAGCATTGTGTTCGGTTAAAATAGCATGTATTCCCCCCAAGGGTCTGTAAAACAATTAAGTATTGGAAAGTAGGGCTATGAACTCACCTTAAGTTAGATGATGTATAATGAGAATGATGGATATGCCGTGAGAACTTCTACGAGCAACCTAGAATAATTGTTGCAACTTAGGTTTGGAATAATGTCTAAGGAAACATAAACGTGCCAATGAGGAGGTTACATCCTTGACTTTTCAAAGCTTGCTCACCAAGTTGAACACATGTTCTCATCCAAGGGCTTCAAGCTTGAGATCATGACACACAAGGGTGTGAATCCTCCCTAAGTCGGTTTGCAATGCTTGGGGAGGAAGGGTTGGCTTTTTGATGATATTATCCAAGTTATTGAGTTAGTTTTGGCTCCGTAAAATGCTAACCGTAAATGATTAAGCCACGAAACGTGAAACCGGGTATCGTAAAAATACGAAACTTGGAAGAATGGTTAAACATGTCATTATACTCCATAATAAAATATAAAATGAGTGGTAGGTTCCATTGGGGTGGTAAAACCCTGCTAAAACTGGAAACACGGGTCTAAAATGCATAATACGTAAAATGTACGAATATTGCGTAAAATTGAGAAAAGTAAAATGTTATTTTTCTAATAGGATATAAATGATTTAAAAAGACTTATAATGTCTAGACTGGGCTCAGTCTAGTGTCGGTTGGTATTAAATGTCTTTTAGACATAAAACCGTAAGCCTAAAAATCAAGGAATGACTTATAAAATCAAGGAATGATTTTTGGTCAAAGGAGGAGGGAAAAATATGTTGACTTATTCCAAAAAGTTGAAAACTCAAATTGTCTTAGAAACGCAGTTCAAGTATAGGCTAAGGTTATGGCTGAGTAAAACGCTTAAAAATTGAAAATTCCAGTTTTTCACGGCCGAGGCTTATTTTGGTCATGTTTTTCTCAGTCATGATTAATTCTCAAATAAATCATGAGTGTGTCAAACATTTTTCTGATGCGGGGTCACTTAACGCGGTCGAGTTTCATTGTGCGTAAAATTTTTGAATGACGTTTTACCCTAAAACGTGTAATTCCTTATTAACTTTCACGAAAATGATCTGATGAGTGTCAAACTTTTAATTTGCCATGGAAATGATTTATCACTCGAGGCCAAGAAACAAAAATCAAATTTCGGGAAAAATGAATAGCAAAATTTTCCTGGAATAGTAATTAACCTGAAATTGCGAATTGTTACAGGAATGCTTGTCGGAGTAGATGCAAGTACCACGGTTTGGGACATCTAGGATTTGAGCAAATTCATCGAGAGTGAAGGAGTATTGATGACTACTAGCCATGAAGTTAATAGACATGCGACCATACTCATCCGTGGATAGAGTGACGGATGCATAGAATTCTAAAATAAACCTAGGACAAATAGGCTCATTTATCTCTAAGAGACACTCAAAATTGATGGTGACAAGTTCCGTGTGAAGGTTTGTACCTTCTAGGAAGGATGGGTCAATGGTTCTACCCTCATGGACATATCGTTTTTCTAAGGCTTTGAAAATGTTGATTTGAGCTTCCGTCAGACCTTTGGTTTTGTGGTGTTTGGGTAGGTACTTAATGGTGTCCTTGTGGTCGTAATGGGTTAGAGGAGGCATGATGATTCCTAGAAAAACAAAATTTCACATTTTAGTCTAAGTAAACGACTATTGTAATGTGGAGGTTCTAGTGTTTGCCTATATGTCACACCCCCAATTTACCTGAATGGCAGCGGAATAGAATACCTGGGGGTGACTGCCATAGCATCACAGTTACAGTTACATTGAACGACCTAAAGTGTCATTTAGAAAATACGCCGTTTGATCATTAAAACATTCAGAGTTTACAAAACATAGGTCCCAAAAGGTGTTGCAAGTTTATAAAAAAAATAAGTTATGCTAGATCAAACGTTTCATAAGTGCAGAAATATAGTGAGACGCGTCGACCCCGCGACTCCATGAAGATCCAAATGCATGCAACATGAGCTACCTTAATAACCTGAAAATACATTGCTAAAACGGTCAACATAAAGTTGGTGAATAATCATAGGTTTATAAGTTAAATCGGATGTACAATAGCCATAAGTAAAAAGTAAAGTAATAAGATTTCAGTAATAAAATTTACATTGGCTCTTAAGTTCATGACCCCGAAGCTAGACGCAATTAAATTGGCCCTAAATGAGTGTTTACCAGACACTCTAAATATATTAGACATGAAATGCATCCGTAATCCCGTTGGAGCAACCCAAACACGGATGGAGGAGTCACTCTCAATAGATCTATTCACTCACTCTCGCTTGTAGATTAATTAACGGTCCATGATAATAAAGGGGACTTGTCGTGACGTGGTAATAAGGCAACTTAAGCAATGTAAGGAATTTATACTTTGGCATGTACAAAAATAAGTGATGCAATGTATTCTCCCCCGTGGGATTTGAAATCAAAATATTGAATTAAAACGGGGCTATGAAACTCACCTGAAGTGATGATACTATGACGTGAAATGATAGGGACAACAAGGAACGAATACCAACCGCAACCTAAGATGAATGATAATAATCTACTTTAAATCATGAAATGATGTAATGAATGTACATGCACATGATACCTATACCACTCTTAGCTTGAAAATACTAGTTATTGTCAAAATAAAACATTTTCCATACTTAGGAAAAATAAGTCTAACTAGACTTATAAAAACTAGTCGTAATATATCGTATATAAAACGTTAGTGTTATATTCATCGCCTTGTAAACCTTAAAATAACGTCAATTAGTCGTAAAAATAAGCTTTGGGTCATACATACTTCATTGGTTAAGAATATAGCTCTTTAATAATATTTCTAGAAAATATAGTATTTAGTACGTAGTTTTATTATTTCTATTAGTGAATACTAATATATATATAGTTTTGACGATTTTGAAACGTGTATATCTTTGTCGTTATAAGTTCATTTTCCTCGTTCTTTATATCCACGGATTCGTCTTAACATGTATTAATATATTTTTGATAGCTCGGCTCCTCTAGGTTACGTCTAACGCCTCTTTTTGTCCGACGAAAATCGTCCAACAGCAAGAATATTTTCAGAAAAATAGTTTTCGTCGTTAAACTTGCAAAAATCATATCCCCTTCGTTATAAACTCGTTTTAATCCGTTCTTTCGCCAAAAATTCGTTTTTGAAAGTAGTTTCTAAATCTTTGGTTAAAAATTACCCCTGAGTTCCTGAGTTTTCCAGGTTTGGCATTTTGGGACAGTAGGTTCCTAGATAGGTTCTAAACTCATTTCTAATGTTCCAAACTAGTTTTTAATCCACCCAAATCACTTCCAACCACCACAAATCTAGTCTATTCCTACCATACACCTTCTTAAGGTGTCATGGGTTCTTAAAGATCATCAATCAAGTAGATCTACCAAGGGTTTCCATTTCTAGGGTTTAAAAGATATAAAAGTTTAAATAGAGTGGTATAAACTAGCATATGCATGTAGATCTTGTATAAAAATCATATGAACATAAAAATAACTTGAAGAAATTATGAAAAAGAGTTTGACAACTTACTTTGAAAGATTTGATAGCTTGGATGAGTAAAACCTAATAAACCTTGAGTTTTTTATTTCAAAACTCTAACAAGGATCACCAAAGGAACTAGAAAATAGCTTGATCTTGAAAAATCAATGGATTTTGCTCTTGTTTGTGTTCTTGGCCGTGGGTTTAGAGAGGAGAGGAAGAGAAAATGGTTTGCTTTTTGATCTTGTAAAAATGGATTATGTTAAAGTCTTGGTGTTTTATAAATATCTAGTTTTAGGGTAAACTTGTAATTAAGTTATCAAATGGAAGTAACCATGTGACATGTATGTATTTAAGGTAGGAAAATGGTAGTTTGCTTGCTATTTAATTTGTATCATTAGTTATTAGTGTATATAATGTGTTATGTTATAAGTTTTGGGTACCGGGTTAACTAAAAATAAATCGTGACGAGTTGAAATAAATTTTTACGAAGTTAATCGGGACATAATAAAGTCATAAAAGTTGTGAAAGTATCTCGGGTACAAGTATTGGGTGTTTGGATGATTATTTTTTAGTTTCTACGAAAACCGTCATAATTATATTAAACTTACAATATAAATTAAATAAATTTCCAAAATACCGGGTAAGTGAATTTTATAATCTTTGTGATGTTGTAAGGGGTTTAAAAATATATCGGGACCATTGTGGGGATTGTTAGATATGTTAGTCATATTTATTAATCGTATGTTAACGTTTATTTAAAAATAAATAAATATACGTAACGTTAAATATATCATAAATATAAATATGAATATTCTACGAGTGGTATAGTATGCAAATGCTATTATGATGATATGTAGACTATTTCTAGTCCGTATAAAATGTCCCTAGTGATAAAGCATGAATTCGCACCTGAACCAATTCGGTTACGCGTATTTAAATATCCGTAAACTAAATTTATGATGAAATGAGCAATGCACATGAATAGTGTTTTCTTTCCGAAAATGAATAGTGTTTTGTGAATAATAAAATTTTTGAACGCTTCTCAAAATATCAAACTGACTTCAAAAATGATGAATAGTAAATGTCGAAGTTCGGAAAATGACCTGAAATGGTGAATTGTGACAGTCCCTGAATTCAGCTGGTGTTGGTCTCGGAAATAGACTTGGTGAAAAGATGTGGATACTTGAGTCGCATTTGGTCTTCCCGTTCCCAAGTAAACTCGGGACCTCTTCGAGAATTCCAACGAACTTTCACGATCGGAATTTGACTCTGCTTCTACTGTTCGACCTAACTGTCTATGATTTCTACTGGTTCTCTTACTAGGTTTACGTTGGTCTTTGGGTTCGATTCCTTCCAATGGAATCATGAGTGACTCATCTGAAAGACAATTCTTGGGATTTGAAAATGTGAAACATGTTTATATAACCTTCTGTTCTCTAACAAGGCTCAAGTCTGACGGCTACTAGGCCTACTCTGTCTGAAATATTAAATGGTCCAGTGTATATCGGGTTTAACTTCCCAAACTTTTCTGAATGGTATCATTCCTTTCCTAGGCAGAACCTTCAACATGATCCTGCCATTATTTGAGATTCTAAGGGTTTACAACTGATGAGTGCTCAAACACTTATCATTTTTGGTCATTCTGAACTGCAAAAACATACAAAACACTTAGAAATGCATCAAAATACTGAAAATATTCCAGGAATTTTGTTTTATATGTTTTAGATGCAAAATGAGTAAAAACAGATGAAAAATGTACAAAGTTTGCATAATTGGCAGTTTCAGTCCCCCAACTTTAAAAAATTGGCAAAAATAGTCCCTGAGCACTTATTTGGAAAGAAAAGTCACCAAATGTCCTTTTGAAATCATAAAATGTCATATTTAGTCCTTTGGTGATAAATTTCAAAAGTTTTGAGAATTTGCAAATTAGTCCCTGGAGTTTCAAAATTGACAGATTTGGTCCCTGGTGGGAATTTTTGGATGAAAAATCATTTTTGGGTCCTTGGGAAATCACAAGTTGGCAAATATGGTCCTTGGGTAAAATGTTTGGAGAAATTACAATTTTGGTCCCTGTACTTTCAATTTTGGCATAATAGGTCCTTGGGATTTCAAATTTTGGAAATTTAACATTTACGGTCCTTGTGGAATTACAACTTGGCAGGAATCACCCTTGGAACAATATTTTGGAAATTTGGCAGAATTAGCCTTTAAACTTTCAGTATTTGCACAAATGGTCCTTGTATTTATCCAAGCTAAAAACCAAATGGACCCTATACTATTTCCACAAACCAAAATACCAAACCCATCCCACCCTATCCAATCCATGTACCCCTGGCCCAACTCCAAGCCCAAACACAAATAATAAAAATCACCCTATCCCGTTTATTACTCCCTCCAGTCAACATAAGTCAACACCACCACCTCCCTCCACTTGGCCTGTAAACACTGCACCTCCATTCCCCCTCCTCACCTCCAGCTCACCATACCCATACCATGTTCCCCCAACCTCCTAATACCTCCAGGGTGCATTAAATGCCCTAAATCATTCACAAGCAAACCCCAACTGCTAATTTTGACCTTTCCCGCCAAAAGCCATTTAAATGGCTATGATTGATTTCAGATATCCAACGGACACAAATGGAAGTGGGAAAACACCTGGGACCCTTTGTGAAGCATATAAGTCAAGAAAGAAGGAGAGGCAGGGGATATAGTTAATGTAGAATAGAAGTAGTGTAGCTTAGCTCATGTTTTAGCTTAATTTGCAAGTTTTATTGTAATTTGTAACTGAAAACCTTTGTATTAAGTACTCTTAGTTTATTTACTCATTCCAATTGCCAATTTCAAGTTTTCAGATTTAGAATCCAAAATTGCAATTTCAGTGGAAAATTTTCAACTTACTGCCTATGCATTAAGAGTTATTGATTTGTGTTTGTTCAAGCTAATTTTAGCTCATTTATATGTTATCTTAAGTATTGGAAGCATTAGGTTCCATTTTTACTCAGTTGCTAAAAATCATAAAAATACCAAGAAAAATAGGTCATAAATTAAAAATCAGTGTGGAGAAGGGTATATGCAAAGATCAAGGTGAATTGTGGAAGGTCTTGGTTTAGTAGCTTAATGGGAAGCCTTAGGTAATAAGATTGGTTCTTGGTTCTCAGTTCTCTACCCTAGAAGCTCTTGTAAGCCAATTTCTTATTTTTGGCGTTTTACTGTAGAGTAAGTCATTGGGTGTTTATATTTGGATAAATTGCTTATGGTGTGTATTTGAGTATGTTTGTTGCTTAAAATAACTTGTTTGTTCATTAGAATCTCATAGTTGCTTAGTAATTAGATTTCACAGTTAAATTGCATAAGCTTGATTTATAGGCATTTGTTGGAATTATTGATGTTTCTGAGGATTATTAATCTTACTAGATCATTATATGTGCTTAGGAGTCAGTATCATGGTGTGAATTTCTCATCTTGCTTCTTAAAATCAAGTATTAGCACATCTAAAAGGGTGTTTGGTTTAAGGGTTCCCACTGAGTTCTAGTGGGAATTGGGTCTTGTTTTAGGTTCATACATGCCACTTTAGGTTGTTATAGCTCAGTAAAATCTTAAAACACCACAGGTCATTGTCAGAAAGTCAAAGTTATCTTGGATTCATCCTCACAGTCCACTGTTGGACTTTTTGAATCCAAGCTCATCAATACTGATTCATAAGTTGTATTTTTAGATTGCTTTAACTTTATTTTAGCTTATTGTATCTTAATTAGTCCTTAGATTAATCCTAAAGTTCAAATAAGTCAAAGCTAGTAGTTCATATAAAAAGTCAAATTTGCCCATTTGTGTAGAATCTCAAAATTTGCAAGAATTCTTGTGATTTTTATGTTTAGTTTCAAGACTTGTGGTTTTTACATGTTTTAGTCCCTCAACTAATCTCTTGATTCCACCTTCTAGCTTATTTTTGCAATTTTTCCTGTAGGCCCCACCATCCCCTAAACATGGCTGCAGGGATAACACTTCCCCTGTGCAGCTGCTGATCCAGTCAACCACCACCACTTTGGTGGTTGCTACAGCCCTCCACAGTGGGACCCACACCCCCTATTTGGTTCTTTGAACTCACCAACTGGCCCCCAATCCATTTCAAGCAATTTTTGAGCCTCAAGCCCTGTGGACCCCACCTGAATTCACCCCTAAACCCTGTCCCATTTTCAGTGTAGAAATAAGAAAATCAATTGCTTATTCTAGCTTATGGGCTTATCCTATGAGCTTTTCTGATCAATTCTAGCTTAAACTTGTCCAACAAACTCAGTTGAACCAGATTCCACCCTTGTGGACCCCACATAAGCTCATTTGAGCTTAATTTCTTGTTTGGTCAACCAAAGTCAACTGTGCAAGCTTTTAAGCTTGCATTTGGCTTATTTTTAAGTTTTGAAAATGTTGTCTTCATGAAAGTTAGTTGTTTTCAGTATTTAGATAGTTGTGTAAAAGAAAAATAACAAAAATCAAATTTATTTATAAGTGATAGTTTCTATTTAATGTAATTTAACTTTTTAATTTTCCTTTTTAGATTTTATTTAAGCACTTTGTATTTTTATATTTTTCTTAATTTTCTTTTATATTAAAGTATTTTCAGTACTTTTTCCAGATTTTTATTTTGTCATTTAGTATTAATTAGATTTAGTATTAGTTTTATTAATAATTAATTAATAATTAAGTATTAAATAGCAAAATTAGTTTTTATAAAGTAAACCCTAGTTTTTATATTTTTCCTAGGTTTTATAAGTTATAAAATAATTTTAGGAATTTTCTTATAATTTCTACTGTTCATCTTCTAGTTTTTATAATTTAAATAGTTTAATTAATAATTAATTAATATTTAATATAATAATTAGTAAAATAGTGTAAAAATATATAAAACAAAATTTTTATAATTTTTTAGGATTCCTGTGATGGTCAATTAGCTTTATAAATGTTTCTATAATTTTCTAGTCACTTTTAGTATTATTAGTAATTTATAATAGTTTAAATAGTTTAATTAATATAATTAGTAATTAATTAATACAAAAAGACAAAAAGACATATTTTTAATTTTAAAATTTGTTTTTAGTTATTTTATAATTTTAGAAATTTAATTTTCATTGTTCTAGTATTAAATTAATATCACATTGTATTTAGGTTATTTAAATATTATTAATTAGTATTAAATAGTATTTAATTAATATTAATTATATAATTAGTGTAAAAGTTTATTTTCTTTTTCTAAAAAATTTTCTTTTATCCTTAGGTTTGTAAAAAAGTCATCTTCACCCCCTGGGGGTTTTCAGATTTCAGTTTTCACTTTTTATTTTGTACGTTCGCGTAATTTTAAACTGAACGTACACGTTTTTAGGTTTTCACGTTTCTGGTTTTTCTGATTTCACAATCTTGTTATAATAACTTATTTAAGTTATTTCCTTTCAAAATTCCTTAGTGTAATCAATCACAACCCTTTTTTGTCCAAATTCACCCGATCACATATCCGTTTGATAACCATTCACACCTCGTCGGGACATAACGACCCGGGGAAACCACTATATTCCGCGGAGCATTGACTCTAGGCTGTTTACTTGGTTGACCATTCCCTGGTCAATTTAGGTTGACCGTTTGGAGCCAATCAACAACTTATCAAACTTGTAACTGATTCTTGATTTGTAGGAAATTCCTAGTTATTTCATGAATGCCTACTGGACTAGTGAGTTGGGCTTTTCCAAATTTCGATCCGTCAATGGATATTGGCACTTCGACCATAGAGTGCATCAAATGGTGTAGTCTCTACTCTCGCACGATAATTATGTTTGCAAATGATTTTGATTTATGGTAACTGGTTAGTCCAACCATTTCTAGAGTCAATCACTCATGCTCTGAGCATATCTTTCCTATGTTTGAATTGTCCTTTCGCTTTGACCATTGGTCTGAGGATGGTAGGCGATGTTTACATCTAAATGGGGTTCCGAAGGAAATCTTAAAATGATTGCTAGGAGTCTGAGGTGATTCGATTACCTTTATCAGGAATAATTGAAATGGGTACAATAAATCTTGTGACTAATTCCACAATGTTCTATCTTTCGAACTTGGCGTTATCTGAAGGAGAGAGAATATGGGTAACAATCTTTGATTCCTTTTTTTTTTTCCAACGGATGTTAAGACATGTGTCTTTCTTTGCCTATTGGGCTAGGTCTCCATTACTAAAGTTCGTAATTGATTTATGGTGTCCCTCCTAATTTCCTTCATCACATATTCCAAGGTTCTCTATTGTCAAGTCACAAAATCCTAAATGCATAAGCGATGTAGTATGGTGATTAGTTTTGGAAATTTGTCACGCGATTGTGGGTTTTGGTTTAAATCTTTTTCTGAATAAACGAATTTAGAAAATGGAGCTAATGATTTACTAGGTAATATCCTTCTTGATGGTTCAAAATTCAGTCGTTATGAAATGGGAAACGGTTTTCAAACATGTTGTGATTAGGACTGTTTACCAAAGTTTGATGTTATATATATATATATATATATATATATATATATATATATATATATATATATATATATATATATATATATATATATATATATATATATTCATTGAACGATGGTTTTGTTAAATATTGACCAAAAAGGATCGTACTTGTTCAAAATAGGAATTTCAGAAATTATTTTCTACATGGTATGTGATTCGTATAAACACAATTTTTTTATTTTTTATTTTTTATTTATTTTTTTTATTTTTTAAATCAACTTCATTCAAAAGTGAAAGTATTAACAAGGATAAAATAGTAGGATATATAATATTCGCATAAATGCATAGATGTCTAACGTTTAGTTCCTGAGGTTGGATAATGCCTATTGGTGGTTATCAGACAAAACTACAAGTCTAGGTATTCAAACTAACTTAAGTCCTGAAATGGTTTATCGTTGAAATTATCATCATGTTGGCAAAATATATATTCGGGTCGGATCCCTTTCTTGGTATGAAAATGAGGTTATTTGAAATTTCTAGAGAACACAATACCTTAGGGGAATCCATATCGATATTCTTAATTTAAACAATTATCCTTGGTGAAAACTCATTACAGGGAAGTTTGCATTTAGATGAGGCCATGTTTAATCAAAACACTCTACAATATCGGTTAGGAGGCTTGGTTTATTTCTATAGTGTTACTTAGCGTACCTTCACAATGTGTTCGATCCTGTAGCTCAGTCTAGCTAGTACCTTTGAATAATAAAATTGGACAACTAGGTCAGAGATGGTGAATCGGATGGTCTCGTGATATCTTAGGATTGTTGTTGAGTTATGAATTTTCTTAGTCTAGGTTTAGTAGTTCCGTAATCCTTTTATTGTTTTTCTTGCATCGAGGAATCCTCCTAGTACTTGATATGGAAAGTCTCTCCTAGAGAAGTCAATGGAAAGTTCTAACTTAATGGCTGAGTGAGTGACAGGTGGGGTAAGTATCCAGGGAGAGTTTGTCAGAAAGAGACGATTATAAAAGAGTTTACTTGTTTAAAACGCTTTTAAATGATGATTGTTATTAGCAATACTTTAAAAAGGTAATTATTTCCTTCATGGCATAATTCTTCCTGAATTATACATAGGTGATCAGGCTATGTATAACTGAGGACTAATGATGCGATGCTTGATTTTGTCAAAATAGTATTACTTTTCTCAAAAGTTTTTGATGGTGTTCAATGCATTGTTATTAAAAATGGTATCCTGATATTTCCTTTCAAGTAACATGAAAATTGTTTCGCGTAATAATAGTAAATACTTGGTGTAATGACGAAAAAATCAATTTATAGAGTGGTAACAAAATAGCTTATTTTAGAAATTCTGTAAAACAATTTCCCCATAGGGTAGTGAAATAGCTTGAAGTAAAATTCGTTGTAAAGTTTATTGGATACATGGGTGTATCTTATGGAATGGTAATGGTCTACTAATCTGTCAAAAACGAAATCGGCCTAATTCCTAATAAGACAATGGTATAATGTTGTGAAACGATTAAAGATTGAGCGATTGGAATAGAAAACGGAATAAACGAAGGTTACGATTATCACTGAGATAACAAAGGATGGATATTACATTGGATAAAAGAGTGCTTAATACAACTAGGTTATTTCAACGTACTAACGGAAAATACAAAAGAGAAGTACAACCCTAAAGGGCTCGAACTATGGTTTAAAACATGAACTTCTTCCTCCAGTTCGGGTCTCTCAACTCCGGGCATTCACTCTTGAAGCGTCCAACTACACCACATATTGATGGTTTCTAATTATCACCCACAATTGGAAACCTGCAATCCCTGGTTTTGTGATTAACCTTCTTACAGTTGCCACATGGTTCCGGGCAACGGCCTGGGTTATGATGATGTTGACACTTTTCACACATAGGTAAAATACCAAGGTAATCGTTCTTTTCCTTTAGACCTGCAGCATATGGCTTAGCAACTCCTTGTCTCTTGTGTGGTCCTTGTGTGGCATTCCCACCTCGATTGTTGTTCCACTTCCTTTTGTTGTCGCTATTGTTTCCTAATGTATTGGTGTGAGCTATGTATTCCTTTGCTTCGATCGCCATTTTGATTGCTTCAGACATGGCATCGGGTTTCAATGAGACGACCAATGTACGAATTTCAGGGGAGAGTCCCCCGATGTACCTTTCAAGTTTCTTGCTTTTCGGTTCATCCATTGCAGGGCCTACTCTTGTTAATTCATAAAAACGGGTAGTGTACTTGTCAACATCGTCTCCTACCATGGTAAAGTTTAGTGTTTCCTGTTCTATTGCTCGTAATTCACTTCTTACACAAAATGTTATACTCATCATCCTTCTTAGTTTCTCCCAAGAGTGTGAGTAAGCAGCATCAACTCCCACTATCTTAACATGTTTGGTCCACCATTCCTGGGCATGATCCTGAAAAGTGCATGTGGCGAACTTAACCTTGTCTTCCTTACGACAGTCGCCACATCGAAATATTGTTTCTATTTCTTTGAACCATTTGAGAAATTCCTTTGTGTCTCTAGTTCCGCTAAAGGAGGGGGGATTACAACCCATAAATTCAACGTGACTAAGTTCCTTGGTGAGGGCAGTGGCTATGTTCTTGGCAATGACTTGTCCAATAGCAGCTTGCGTCATGCTTGGAGTGGTTTGCTTAAATCTATCTTCATCAAATCATAAGAGACCATGAGAATATATAGTTAATAAAAATCATCATATTCACAATACATGAATATAATACATGAAAATTTCGGTCTACGTGAACCGATATCATAAATAGCACAACCATTCCTTACATAGTAGAGTCACACTTGATGTATTTGTCTGTACAACAATCAAAAGACAACAAGTTCTTTAGACTATGTCCCACACTCTCTGTGGCTAGGATAATAGTAAAAGCTAGAAAAGATATAAGTCTAGTCCAGAGACTTTCTGGTGTCCCTCTGAGTGAAACCAGGGTTTATGGCATCATAAGGTCGAGATAGTCCTGAGGTGGTGTCTGTAGTTGTGTATCGATCATATCCTAGATAGTGTAGGTTCCAAACCATTCTTGAGGAATCTGCGGATGTTCCTGTTGAGTCCGTGATATTGGTATTATCTACCAGATGTTAACTAATTCGTGGCAAGTGGGAATGGAAAAAGAAAATGACAATGGTGGTACTCTAGATGATGAGAATAAAATTGATGACGATAAGATCCTAGTGGTGAGTTAGGAGATGATGGTGATAATAGTGAATGGAATACTACCCTCTTTCGCGCTATCTCGCGACATCTAAGAGGTAAAACTGAAGTACGCATTTTGGGATGACCAATAGTGTAATAAGTAGTTGATGGTGGTGGTAGTACCTGAGTAGTGAGTGCTCTACTAGTGAAGAAAAGAAAACATATAATCTTCCTTGCAATAAGCATCCTAATAAGTCCATTAAGATTAAGTCTGAATACTCTGCCAAACGGCACTCTATGTATGGGCTGAATGATAGGAAAACCCTGTTCCTATGACAAATCAGTGATGCTAATGGTGGTGTAAGTGCAACTGGTGGTATAATGGTAGTGGAAGATGACAAGGCATCTTCAATGTCGGAATCTGATAAAAGGATGACAGGGTGGATATCTGAAGGCGTGTCACTTGTGAATGATTAGCTCCAGACGGTCAATTAAATTGACCAGGTAAATGGTCAACGAAGTCAAACAGCCTAAGAGTCAATCTCCGTGGAAGTATAGGGGTTTCCCCGGGTCGTTATGTCCCGACGAGGTGTGATGGTATTAAAACGGGTTTGTGATCGGGTGAATTTGAATGGGAAGTAACCAGATAAAGATTTGGATTTATTTACCCTACTGGAATGATTAGGAATAACAGTATTAACAATCACGGGAAACAGAAATGTATAAACGTAAACCAAATAAAAATCAGACACGATTGCGTGCTGAGAAAAAGGTGAGTTTTAAGGAAAATAAACTACAGGGGGTGAAAATGACATTTTTACAAACTTAAAATTAAAAGAAAATGAAATTAAAAAGAAAACTATTTTTAGATTATTTTATTATTATTATTATTTTTATTAATTAAAAACTAATTAAACTATTTAATAATTAATAAAACTATTTTAAATCTACTTTTTAATTACTAATAATACCTAAATGACTTAGAAAATTATTAGAAAATTTATAAATCTAATTAACCATCACAGGAATCCTAAAAAATTATAAAAAGTTTATAAAAATTATTTTTAAACTAATTTACTAATTATTATTCTAAATATTAATTAATAACTAATTAAATTATAAAAACTAAAATATGAACAGTAAAAATTATAGAAAAATTCTTAAAATTATTTTATAACATATAAAAGCTAGGAAAAATATAAAAACTAGGTGCTACTTTATAAAAACTAATTTTGCTATTTGACACTTAATTATTAATTAATTATTAATAAAACTAATATTAAATCTAATTAATACTAAATGACAAAATTAAAATCTAGAAAAATTACTGAAAGTACTTAAAGATAAAAGGAAATTAAGAAAATTATAAAAATGCAAAGTGCTTAATAAAAATCTAAAAAGGAAAATTAAAAAGATAAATAAAATTAAATAGAAACTATCACTTATAATTAAAATTGGATTTTCTGGATTTTTCTTTTACAAAACTTTTTAAATACTTAAAACATGAAACTTTTATGAAGACAACATTTTCAGAACTTAAAAATAAGTCAAATGCAAGCTTAAAAGCTTGACAGTTGACTTTCTTTGACCAAACAAGAAATTAAGCTCAAATGAGCTTATGTGGGGTCCACAAGGGTGGATTCTGGTTCACCTAAGTTGTGTGGACATGTTTAAGCTAGAAATGATCAGATAAGCTCACAGGATAAGCCCATAAGCCAAGATAAGCACATTGATTTTCTTATTTCTATACTGAAAATGGGACAGGGTTTAGGGATGAATTCAGGTGGGGTCCACTGAGCTTGAGTTCAAAAGCATGCTCAAAACTTGAAGGTGGCCAGGAGGGGGACTGAAAGGACCTAATTTGGGCCAGTGGGACCCACTGAGGTGGCTAGGATGAACCACCAAAGTGGTGGTGTTGGAGACAGTTGCTGATGCAGGGGAGAACACTCCCCCTGCAGGTGTGTTTGGAGGGGTGTGGGGCCCTCAGAAAAATTTAAAAAAATAAAAAGGAAGTGAGACCTCAAAGTTCAGCTGAGAGACTACAAAATGTAAAAGTTTCAAGGTTTATCTCTGTATACAAAAATCACAAAAAATCATGTAAGTTTTGGGTTTTTCTGACTAAGGCAACTTTGACTTTTCAAGAAAACACTAAGGTTTTGACTATTTTGAACTTTAATCTATCCTAAGTGACTGAAAATTATATATTAATATACTAAATGACTGAATTAAGCAAAGATTACAACTAATGAACACATAATGGTGATTATCTAATTGATTATTCTCACAGTGAACTGGAAATTGAGGTTAAAAGTTAATTTTTGACTTTTATCAAAAGGAGTACTGGTTTTATTGCATAAATGAGCTATAAGAACCTGGTGAGACTTGTCTCAACAATAAACAACAACAAAAACAACTTTGAACACAGTGCAAACAACTGAACCAAACACTATATTATTATGACTATATTCTGATTTCCAAAGTAAATGACAAATTTAACCTATAAAACTGATGAAAAAAGACTTATAAAGATACAATAGGCTGAAAATAGCATATAAACACTAACAGTAACCACTAAAACTCAGAGATAATTAACATACTATTTTTGGCAGTCAAAATGGAAATATGAGCAATATTGAAAATAAATGAACAAGCAACAAATATTAAGCACTATTATAACTAAACTGCACCTAAGAAACACAGATAACCATATATAAGTAGATAATAAGCTATTCTACAGTGAAAGCATAAATTTGACAAAGAGGCTTACAAAAGGACCAAGCATGAAACTGATGAACCAAGGACCATTAATACAACCTATTACTCCCCTTGGAGTTCTAATACCCAAGACATCCCTTGTCCAACTGGCTTCTTGCTTCCTTTTTTTCTTTTTTTTTTCTTGATTTTATTTCTATTTTTTTTTGTATTTTTGGTTTTTAGAGTAAACTGAGTGATAATGCTCTCTAAGCTTTGATAAGCTTATAAATGAGCAAGAATAAACTTGCTTTCCCTTAAACAACAACTTTTATCTTAAATTAAGCCAAAGTGAAAATCTTGAGCAACTTAAGTTGAAAACTGAGTTGAGCTTGAAATGCTTGAATTAATGATTGAAATGTGTTTCTATTGAACTGAGAACATGAAAATTACAACCTGAAAACTAAAATGAACACTGGAAAATTAAAATTTAACTAAATCGACATACTAATCTAAATTAAAAACTACACACCCTTCTCCTTGCTTCCTTTTCTCTTTTGTAGTGATTTCTGTGACTCAGTGGGTCCCAAGGGTCAAATCCAACCTTGAATCTCAGCCCTTGGATTAGGAATGAGCAATCTTGGCCTTTAAGAGTTTTGGCGCCAAAAATAATTTAATCCAGTGGATGGATTTGGGCGGTGGGTTTGTTTGCTAGCTTCTTGTTTGTTGTTTGTGGAGGGATAAGGAGCAAGTGGAGATGGAGTGTGATAATTTTGGTGATGATTGCTAGCTATGGTGGTAGCTCTGAGTCTGTTAGCCAAGTGGGGAAGAAAGGGCGCGGTCAAACATATGTTTGACCGTTTATTTTTTAAAACGGTTATTAGGAGGGTGGGTTGGGCTTTGGTTGTTTGGGCCAGCTGGATTGGGTAGGATAGTAAGTGTGTTGGGTTTATTACTAGTAGTGGCCCGTTTGGTGTAATAAGTAATACAAGGACCATTTTTGAAAGTTCGGGGACTGAAACTGCCAATTATGCAAACTTTGTTCGTTTTTCATCTGTTTTTAAACATTTTGCATCAGAAACATATAAAACACAATCCTGGGATATTTTCAGTATTTTGATGCGTATTTGAGTGTTTTTAAATGTTTTTGCAGATCAGATTGACCAAAAATGATAAGTGTTTGAGCACTCATCAATCCCCCACACTAAACTGTTGCTAGTCCCTAGCAATATAGAATCCAAAAAACAACCCGTTTTGATAATTTAATGGATTTGATATCTCTTTACCAAAAGCCATTACTTCTGGAATAGCCAAATGTTTTAGTTCAAGTAAGAACTATGGTCCACCTGATAACCATGTGATTTTGAGCAAACCACCAGCTGTCAACGGATTTGATTTGTCTTTACCAAAAGCCGTTTGCTTCTGGACTAGCCAACTCTTGATGGACATAGTCAACATCTTGGTGAGCTGATTACCAATTATGGTTTTCCACTGCCTTTACCACAAGCCATAATCTTGCGGGCTGGCCAACTCTTTCACTTTTTAGGATATGGCGAGTTGAGATACCATACAATTTTGGGCAAATTGTAAAACATTAACGGATTTGATATATCTTTACCAAGAGCCGTTTGCTCCTGGGTTAGCCAATCCTTTTGTCTGTTAGACATGGCGGACTGATAACCACAAAAATTTTGAAACTCAAGTGAAAAATTTTTAAAATTTTTGCCAAAAACGGGGGTACTAGAAGATATAATGTGATAAAATTCGCTAGAATTTTGTAATCTCCCGTAAATTTCCCTATAAATAATAAAAGTAAATCAAAGACTAATATATCATCTCGTTAATTAATAACGTTTTTACCAATAACAATTTTTTTTATATATATTTTATTATCAAATATGCTATCTTACTTAAAATCACTACGATATTCATGATTCTTTTTGCTTGGAACGATGCTCACACATGTACCACTATAGTCTAAAATCGCGAGAATATTAAAAATTTCTTTTATTCGTTACGAACCTGCATTTTCTGACATTTTTCAAAAATTACTATTCATCGGTTACTATTCACAAAACACTATTCATCATTTCACTATTCATCGTTTTTGGAGTCGGTTAGTGATATTGAGATGTTTTTCAAAAATTTTACTATTCACGAAACACTATTCACAAAACACTATTCACTCTCGGACTCACGTAAACGTTTCACTAAATATTAACTAAACTTTCACTAATCACAAATTTAATTTTTACTAATCCTAACTTACACCTAACCGGACCCTTAATTAAGTTTCCAAGCCCAAAATCTTATTCGGCCTGCTACTATTCACGGCCCAAAACCAATTTAGCCCATTGACCTTATTTTGTTTTTGAAACCATTCGAATAGACAAGCTAGAAACGCATCTCGTACTCCCAACTCTTACACACGACTCACACATATTTTTGTACAATCTCGATCCTCCCCTAGCCAACAATTAGAGTGTCGACTTTTAGTTTCTCACATCGAGTCTAGATACGTTTTTACTAAGCAAAGCTCATGTCCCAAAAACGATTTCATAAAATTTCAACTAATCCAAAACTAAATCATTTTTACTCTAGTTTGTTTCTAAGAAGTTCTAAAAATATTCCTAAACACAATTTAAAGTCTAAATATTAAATTTGATCAAGCATCACCAAGTCATACATGAAATTCCAAACCGTGTATCAAATGAAATAAGTGTCGACATGTAGTTTTTAAAACAAAAGTGTACTTCCTCTTTTCATGCACACACAACATCTATTTTATAATCTTAGGCAAGTACTACATTTTTTTTTTTTTTAAAATCAAACTAGACGTACAATCCTATATATATAATACTATCACACGTTTCCTTTTGATCTTGGTGATGTCGACATGCACTTTTCCAAACAAATGAGTACTTCCCTATTTCAAGCTTACACACATACATATTTTATTCATCTAGGCCAAGTACTACACTCTTTTAAAATGTATTTGACAAGTACCATGCCATTTTATATTTGCAAAACACACGTTCCCTTTGAAAATTTAGATGTCGACATGCATTTGTAAAACAATTATGGTACTTCCCCATTTCAAGCTCACTCATGTGCATAAAATATTCACCTAGGACAAGTGCTATAATCTTTTAAAAGCCATTTCACAAGTACAATACCCTTATAATATTTCATTACCCACGTTTATTTTGGAAATGGAGATGTCGACCAAGCTAGAAACAAAACATGGAGTAACTTGTTACTCTTACACTTTCATGACTTATGAATGCAAGTAACCATCACATCACCTTAAATTTTAGATACTATCATACACTAGACACCATATATAAACCCATGCATGCACATTTTCGTTTCTACTTCCATGCAAAACCAAATATCCACCAAATATTCTAAGTAGTGAACTAGGCTTGGGTCGAAGCATTTGGGTAGGAAAATCAAGGAATTCGTGTGAGTTTAGGAGAAACTAATTATTGTTTGTGAACCTTGGTCGAGCACACATGCACACTACGTACTCATCTCACTCACTTCTCGATTCTACGTCTTGTTTTACCCACCATTTGGTGTCGTAAGTTACTAACAAACTCTTTTCAATATTTATATAAAACTTTCATTTGCATTAATTTTTATACGCGACACAAACAAATACACCTTAGTATTCGAAAACTAATTAAACAACATATATATATATTTTACGTTCGTCTATATATTTTACACCCTAACAATCGAGTTATGTAAAGTTTTGAAACTAAAAAGCTACGTACAACCTATTTTAGAATACATTTCTAACGTATACAAACAAGTATCGAAAACTCTTAAAATATTTCTAAGTCTTTTTCTTATAAAAACTCGTTCCATGCTACCCATTAAACGCACGTATATTTTTAAATTTTACTTAACAAGCATACCTTTTTATTTTACAAACTAATAGACCTCATGACAAACATTCATTTTCGTATAAAAACTTATAATAAAAATCGCGTTTTGAATCTATAAAAGACACCAAGCAAATCGATTTGGAAACTAGTTTTGGAAATTAATTAGTATCGACTGGGCCTTAAGGCCCAATCATTTCAAAATAAGCCGATCGTATAAGCTAAGGAAATAAGCAGTTTGACAATGTTTTTATAATCCTAACCTTAGCCCAAAACAAGGCCCAAAACTCCCGTAGGCCCATTGGATCTAAAAATGCTAACGGGCCTTACATTTCGTTAAAAGCCCATAAGCTATCAAATTAACTTTTCGAACTAATAAGCTGGTAGAATAAGCTCAATAAGTTGTTTTGAAACTATTTAAGAAATAAAAACATTAAGTTTTGAAAATTGTGAATTTTGGACTAAAATTGGAAATTTTATGAAAAGCGGGTTAAAAGTGTCAACTTTTCAAAGTTTCGGTATAAAATGTCATTTCGTAAATTAAAGGGTGAAAAATGATTTTTATAAACTCTAGGGTGAAAGGTGTAAGAAATATAAAGTTTTGGACGTAAAATGTAAATATATTTAATTTTGGACTAACGGCGAAACGCTAACGCCGTTAGGGTAAAAAGTGTAAATTTATAAAAATTACAAGGGCCATATATATAAAATTAATATTTTTATTTTCTATTTTTACGAGTTCACGTCACGACGTTACGTTTATTTTCAAACTATTATTATTAATACTATTATTATTATTATTATTATTAAACGTTACATTATTTTCAAACTATTATTTTTATTACTATTATTATTATTAAACGTTGCATTATTTTTAAACTATTATTTTTATTACTATTATTATTATTATTAAACACTACGTTTATTTTCAAACTATTATTATTATTACTATTATTATTATTAAACGCTACATTATTTTCAAACTATTATTATTATTATTAAACGTTACGTATATTTTCAAACTATTATTATTATTAAACGATACGCTTTATTTCAAACTATCGTTATTATTTTTATTATTAAACCTTACGTTATATATATATATATATATATATATATATATATATATATATATATATATATATATATATATATATATATATATATATATATATATATATATATATATATATAACTAAACTAAACGTACGATATACGATAAAATCCAAAAGTTTTACTAACGACAAATTAGCAAATCATGCATTCAAAAACTATTCGCGATTAGGACATTAGGACTATCAAACACTAAAACTTGCCATATATTATCTAGGTCGTGTGTGGAGCCGTTCCCATTATTGCAAACTGAGTATCAATATTTTTATTCACTAAACCACTAAGGTGAGTTCATAGCCTCGCCTTTACTTGTTTAAATGTTTTATAAACCCTGCGAGGGGGATACATGCTAGTTTTTACAAACTGAACACAAGTAATTTTCTTGGTATGCTTACCTGATCTCGTTATTGCTTAAGTACCTTTTTGCCAAAAGCCCCTCATATCATGAGCCTTAGTCACTTGTAGGGTGAACGTAAATAATTGTGGATAGATCTATTAGGGATTGACCATCCCCGTTTGGGAGTTGAGAAAACAACCAAACGCACTTTATTTGAAATCTAATAGGTTACTGGCAAGTACCTATCTCGAGGGCAACTGTTACCTTAATCCATCATTTATGATGAGATCTGTTAATCGGATGAGCGTCATGAGCTTAATGCAATAACAACTATTTTTAACTTATAATTGTATGACGGTGCAATTATCACTTATAGCTTGTGTTCAATCTTTTAAACTTAAACCTATGAATATCACTCAACTTTTGTTGACTTTTAGCATGTTTATCTCAGGTCTAAAAGGAGCAAGGACGGGACGGAAGAGCTCGAAATTCTTACAAAGGCTATAAAATTTTTATTATCATTCGAAAACCTATTTAACAAATTTTAAAACCACTTGGACCTCATTTTTAAAACTCTGATATTTAGAAAAATTCGAATGATAAATATTTTTAGAAAATCATTTTCTACTGAAAAACTATGAGCTGTGAAGTAACACCCAATATTTATTCCGCTGCAAATATTTTAAAATTGGGGGTGTTACAGATTGGCATCAGAGCTTTGGTTATAGCGAAACAGATCTATTTTGGATCTGAACTATAACCGTTTTTACAAACAAAACATTTTATAGCCCTACACTCTTCGTGCCTTCCGTGCCTGCATACTACCTTGCTCAGTACATTATCTGTTAAGATTAGTCTGCATGTTTAGAAATTGCGCTTACATAATTTTTATTTCATCCGTACTATTATATCTATAACGTAAAAGTAACTTATAAAATACTATTCCCGGTTACTACAGTAACATGTCTCCAAAAACTTCTTTGAACGCCAAAACTACTCTCCGTAATACTAATACATCCCCCGTCAATCAAAATTCTCCGAATACTGAAGACCCATACGTACAAATATCACAACCCCAACTTAATATAGGAATCACTCAGAAATCACTCTCCTCGTCACCTATTTCTTCACCCCTACGTCAAAAACTTAGGAGAACTACTGAATCATGTGAAGATGTGATTGGTGGTCAGGCAACATTCGAAGTTGGACAAAGTTCACGTCAAGAGAGGCCGTGGACGAATGTTGAGCCAAATTCTCCGTTACCCTACACTTTAGATTCCCCAATACCAGATATCCCAAATACCTTATCCTCACCTAATTCCCCCCAACTACGATATAAGCACACCTGATTCAATATGGACTCTTGTTTATCAACAAGCCAGCACATTAGAGGCTCACACTGAACAGCTGAAAGGTTTACGACCAACAAAAATTTGAATGGTACGACCGTAACCTTGACGCATTGTTCAAAAGAGTGGATGGCTAGAGAGACAGCCAAGAGCCAACGTCAAAAGATTGCCGCATTAGAGAGTATGTTGGCAAACCAAATGAACATGTGTCAGGAACGTTTCTCAAACATGGAAGCAGCACAACTTGAACTTGAGAAAGAAATTAGATATTTACGTCAGAGGCGTAACTAATTTTAAGTTTACAAGTATCCCTGTTGCATCTACTAAACCAGACAGACTTGGTTAGTATTTCATGTAATGTTCAATAAATCTGAACCTTTCAGAATTCGTAATCAAATCATAATATAACCTCCTCTTCCGTTACATCTCTCCGTTATAAATCAACCATTTCTTTCGTATCAAGCATGCATACTATGAATCCTCATACTTTCATGCAAAAATCTCATCATTTGTTACCTCCCTTGGTAAACAAATGACTCCACGTAGATACATGACATATTAATAAGAGACCTTGTACTAATCGTTTTACAAAGACGATTAGTCAAGTTATTAATATTATGATAACTTCTACTATACTATTCAAATCTACCGCGAGATTTCTTACAATTGTAAGAAATTCTTAAACATACTATAATTGACCAGAAACCAAAGGATTGTCTAAAAATAAATTTTCAAGAGAGAGAAAATTTATTTTAAGGGACGAATCGGTTTGTTCCTTAGTAATCTCATATCAAGAGTTGATTATCTATCTATGATACAACACAGACATATCTTGAAATTAGATTACAGTAAGGAGTCAATTCAGTCTATCATCAATGAAATAATTAGCTTCATTTGAATTATTCTGACATCAGAAGGATTCTAAGTTGAGTTTCATTAATGATTTCAGAAGATGTACAACGTAAACAATACATGTACTCTATCTTCATCAAAAACCACCATGACTACTGAAGCCGTCAGGAAATTGGTAACCAACATCGTATCAGTAGTACTCAAAGGAACTACCATAGTTGATCCAAGGGGAGAAATGGACATATCAAATAAGCATGAAAGCTACATGGAATATAGGCCAACCCACTTTAAAACGCCAGAAGGAATGGCTAACCCTACCATCACCCATAACCGAGGAATTAGGCAAGGAGCTATACCTAATGGAAATAAATAAAAGCGAAAACTCTTAGAAATAAGGAACCTTTAAAGACTTCGATAGTATCAAAGGAATGATGACTAGATTGAAGCAGATGAATAAATTCCTGTTGTAAATAAATAAATCCTAGTTCGACAATTTTAGAGATTGTATCTCTTCCCCGTATTTTACTTTAAGTTAAGATGGATGTAACTTAAGTAAAACAATTATCCTTCTACTGTATCGAAAAATCTACCTTGTAATATTTCCGTAATAATTATAATCTACGTCAATTTCAAATTCCTATTCCATTAGCAGTATACTATTATTTCCCTAGAAATTTCTGACTCATCATATATATATATATATATATATATATATATATACACATAAAATAAATAAATAAATCAATGAATAAAGTTCCTACTTTATTCTTAAAAGAAATTACGTATTATATCATAATAACAAAACATTGAATACCATCTAAAACAACTTGAAGAAAAACATAAATACCACTGTGACTAAGCCAAACATCACATCGTTTAGTCCTCAGTTATAGATAGCCTGATCAACTATGTCTAATTTAGGAAGAATCATGTTATGAAGGAACAATCATAATGTAAAATTTTATCAATAACAATCTTCATTTAAAAGCAACAAATAAAGATAAACTAAACTATTCATAAATATTACAAACTACCATAAATACCTATCCTATTCCTTCGACATTAGGACGAGAAGCCAACAAAAGTACAAATAAGAAAACCCTAGTAATTCGCAAAGACTAACAGAAAACTAGCCGTTAGATCACTATTACGGACCGTTAGAATCACTATTCATGACCGTTGGGTACGGTACACCTAGCCGTTATTTTACTATTCAAAACCATTACCTTCAATATTCACAACCCTTAAATACACCAGTTACTAGATCCTGTCCAGCACAAATAAGTCTAACTAAACCACGTCTCCCAAATCTTAATCTCTCGACAACCCTCTGATCGAAATTTTTCTAATAAAGAAATTTCGTTAAACTTGAATTCCGGGACAAAATTCAGACTGAGGAGTAGGTACTGTAATCTCCCGTAAATTTCCCTTTAAATAATAAAAGTAAATCAAAGACTAATATATCATCTCGTTAATTAATAACGTTTTTACCAATAACAAATTTTTTTTTTATATATTTTATTATCAAATATGCTATGTTACTTAAAATCACTATGATATTCATGATTCTTTTTGCTTGGAACGATGCTCACACATGTACCACTATAGTCTAAAATCGCGAGAATATTAAAAATTTCTTTTATTCGTTACGAACCTGCATTTTCCGATATTTTTCAAAAATTACTATTCATCGATTACTATTCACAAAAACACTATTCATTATTTCACTATTCATCGTTTTGGGAGTCGGTTAGTGATATTGAGATGTTTTTCAAAAATTTTACTATTCACGATCGGACTCACGTAAACGTTTCACTAAATATTAACTAAACTTTCACTAATCACAAATTTAATTTTTACTAATCCTAACTTACACCTAACCGGACCCTTAATTAAGTTTCCAAGCCCAAAATCTTATTCGGCCTGCTACTATTCACGGCCCAAAACCAATTTAGCCCATTGACCTTATTTTGTTTTCGAAACCATTCGAATAGACAAGCTAGAAACGTGTCTCGTACTCCCAACTCTTACACACGACTCACACATATTTTTGTACAATCTCGATCCTCCCCTAGCCAACAATTAGAGTGTCGACTTTTAGTTTCTAACATCGAGTCTAGATACGTTTTTACTAAGCAAAGCTCATGTCCCAAAAACGATTTCATAAAATTTCAACTAATCCAAAACTAAACCATTTTTACTCTAGTTTGTTTCTAAGAAGTTCTAAAAATATTCCTAAACACAATTTAAAGTCTAAATATTAAATTTGATCAAGCATCACCAAGTCATACATGAAATTCCAAACCATGTATCAAATGAAATAAGTGTCGACATGTAGTTTTTAAAACAAAAGTGTACTTCCTCTCTTCATGCACACACAACATCTATTTTATAATCTTAGGCAAGTACTACATGTTCTTTTTTTTTTTTTTAAATCAAACTAGACGTACAATCCTATATATATAATACTATCACACGTTTCCTTTTGATCTTGGTGATGTCGACATGCACTTTTCCAAACAAATGAGTACTTCCCTATTTCAAGCTTACACACATACATATTTTATTCATCTAGGCCAAGTACTACACTATTTTAAAATGTATTTCACAAGTACCATGCCATTTTATATTTGCAAAACACACGTTCCCTTTGAAAATTTAGATGTCGACATGCATTTGTAAAACAAATATGGTACTTCCCCATTTCAAGCTCACTCATGTGCATATAATATTCACCTAGGACAAGTACTATAATCTTTTAAAAGCCATTTCACAAGTACAATACCCTTATAATATTTCATTACCCACGTTTATTTTGGAAATGGAGATGTCGACCAAGCTAGAAACAAAACATGGAGTAACTTGTTACTCTTACACTTTCATGACTTGTGAATGCAAGTAACCATCACATCACCTTAAATTTTAGATACTATCATACACTAGACACCATATATAAACCCATGCATGCACATTTTCGTTTCTACTTCCATGCAAAACCAAATATCCGCCAAATATTCTAAGTAGTGAACTAGGCTTGGGTCGAAGCATTTGGGGTAGGAAAATCAAGGAATTCGTGTGAGTTTAGGAGAAACAAATTATTGTTTGTGAACCTTGGTCGAGCACACATGCACACTACGTACTCATCTCACTCACTTCTCGATTCTACGTCTTGTTTTACCCACCATTTGGTGTCGTAAGTTACTAACAAACTCTTTTCAATATTTATATAAAACTTTCATTTGCATTAATTTTTATACGCGACACAAACAAATACACCTTAGTATTCGAAAACTAATTAAACAACATATATATATTTTACGTTCGTCTATATATTTTACACCCTAACAATCGAGTTATGTAAAGTTTTGAAACTAAAAAGCTACGTACAACCTATTTTAGAATACATTTCTAACGTATACAAACAAGTATCGAAAACTCTTAAAATATTTCTAAGTCTTTTTCTTATAAAAACTCGTTCCATGCTACCCATGAAACGCACGTATATTTTTAAATTTTACTTAACAAGCATACCTTTTTATTTTACAAACTAATAGACCTCATGACAAACATTCATTTTCGTATAAAAACTTTATAATAAAAATCGCGTTTTGAATCTATAAAAGACACCAAGCAAATCAATTTGGAAACTAGTTTTGGAAATTAATTAGTATCGACTGGGCCTTAAGGCCCAATCATTTCAAAATAAGCCGATCGTATAAGCTAAGGAAATAAGCAGTTTGACAATGTTTTTATAATCCTAACCTTAGCCCAAAACAAGGCCCAAAATGTAACAATTCGCAATTTCAGGTTAATTATTATTCCCGGAAAATTTACTATTCACTTTTACTATTCATTTTTCCCGAAATTTTCCCGAAAGTTGATTTTTATTTCATATTCTCGAGTGATAAATCATTTCCATGGAAAATTAAATGTTTGACATTCGTCAGATCATTTTCGTGAAAGTTATTAAGGAATTAGACATTTTAGGGTAAAACGTCATTCAGAAATTCTACGCACAACGAAACTCGACCGCGTTAAGCGACCCCGCATCAGAAAAATGTTTGACACACTCATGATTTATTTGAGAATAAATCATGACTGAGAAAAATAAGATCAAAATAAACCTCGGCCGTGAAAAACTGGAATTTTCAATTTTAAGCGTTTTACTCAGTCGTAACCTTAGCCTATACCTGCATCGCGTTTCTAAGATGATTTGAGTTTTCAACTTATTAGAATAAGTCAACATATTTTTCCCTCCTCCATTGACCAAAAATCATTCCTTGATTTTATAAATCATTCCTTGATTTTTAGGCTTACGGTTTGATGTCTAAAAGACATTTAATACCAACCGACACTAGACTGAGCCCAGTCTAGACATTATAAGTCATTTTAAATCATTTATAACCTATTAGAAAAGTAACATTTTACTTTTCTCAATTTTATGCAATATTCGTACATTTTACGTATTACGCGTTTTAGACCCGTGTTTCCAGTTTTAGCAGGGTTTTACCACCCAAATGGAACCTACCACTCATTTTATATTTTATTATGGAACATATGGACATGTTTATCAATACTTTCAAGTTCCATAATTTTACGACACCCGGTTTTACGTTTTGAGGCCTAATCATTTACGGTTGGCATTTCCCGGAGTCAAGTTTCATCCTAATACTTAGGATATTATCAAGACCAAGCACACCTCACCCCCTAGGCTTGTGAACCGCCAATAGGGGGGGGGGGAGTCACCCCATGGTGTGGCTTGATCTTGTGCTAAGTTACCTTGGATGAGATACATGTGTTAAGCTTGTCATGAAAGCCTTTGACTAGTTCTATTTTGTAACCTCCTCATGAGCATATAAATACCCCCCTCCCTTTGTTGCCGTGCACATCCAACACCAAAACCATACACACTTAGCTTTATTTCTTCCAAATTCTAGCAAGGTTCAAGTGCAAGTTCAAGATAGAAACCCTAGTTTGATCTTAGGTTATCAAAACACTTCCATAACCTCATATACTTGGTGATTTCTCTTGAGTTTGAATCCACTCAAGTCACCTCAACCTTCATCATCCATCTTTCAAGATTACAAGAGTAGAAAGATTGCATGAAGTGAAGTGGGTTGAAGCAAGTCTATCAAAGTCCTTTTCCTTACTTGCTACTTTCCTTTCTTTGTTGAAAGCCAAAAGTTGTAAGCCAAAATCTAACATGCTTCTTGTTAAATAATCATGTTCATATCATTTACATGTTATTCATGCTATATTATGTCTTGTATTCATGTTCATGATGTATAAAAATGAGTAAAACATGTTGTTGTAATTGATTGTTAAGATAAGTTATAAAACAAGTAAACTAGTGACTTTCTTGGTAAGACCTGATCAAAATGGTAAAATTATGATATTGGATCATTACAAATTGTAGTAGAGGACCTAACAAGGAAACCGTAGCAATTTGAACCACCTAAAACGAGTATACGAGTCAAAAGTTATGACGATTTGAAGTTACCAAAACTTTCCGGCAAAACTGCCAAAATAGTTTCTGTGACAGAACCTAAAACACGCAAAAAGAGGCCTTTCTGGTCCGTTTCATGAAAAAGTTAAAGCACGAAAGTTGTCCGGAATCACGTTTTCTTCAAAAACTCAGGAGCACGTCTCCAGAAAATCAATAACGAATGAGATATTTCTCAGTTTCTTAACAGCTATTTACATATATATAACTCACTATATTATGGTTATACTTTAAAAGGAACAAGAGGTCTTATGACCTATAATCAAGACCACAACCATGGATAGAGCCAAGATTGAGTCTCATGACCATGGAACAAGGACCAAAGGTCATGGCAAGGCCATGACGAAAAGACCATGTAAGCTTACTTAGGCGTAAACATGAAACAAGGAATTGGCGATAACTTGAACAAACAATTTGGATCTACTTCACTTAAAAGAACCATGAGATAATACAAAGAAAAATGGTCATACAAGACTTATGAAACTTACCCTAATAACAATCTTCATGTAAAAATAAACATTCCTAAGTTTATTCAAATATCGGACATGTAACTTTTCGGATCGAAACTTATATCTATATATTTTATCAACTACTACAATAGTAGGGAGCCTCATGTGAGGAGTCCATTATGTAAGCCGTCGAGATAAGTTGTGGATTTACGAATTAAAGTGTCCTGGCTCCTCGAACGCTTACTAACATGACTTCTGAATTATGTCGGCCCGAACAGTAGTAAACGATAGATAAAACATACATGTTCATAAATCTTTTCTTTCAAAGACTTACAATATACATCATACCACATCATGGACTAAATGCAAGATATTTATATAGGCACTTATGCATATTCTTTACTCCGATCCTAAGTCGCAACATTCTATTATAGGTTGCTCGTAGAAACCTTCACGATCCAACCATTACCTTCATTACTTGCTATCTTACTTAAGGTGAGTTCAGAGCCCCACTTTACATTACTTCAATGTTTTACAAACCCTTGGAGGGAATACATGCTATTTTAAACCGAACACAATGCTTTGAAACTGTATGCTGCCTGATTGTTTTATTATTACTAAGTACCTACCTTGCCAATCCTAGGCCCCATATCATGAACCATTTAATCACTAGTATTAGTGAGCGCGAGTATTGTGAATAGGCCTATTGGGATTGACGAATCCCATTTGTTTGAGCAGATTAGTTCAAACGAATGCACTATATTTGAACATTAAGTATGACGGCAAAGTACTTACCGGGGCAACAAAATCGCCGATTGATATTGGTACCCGTTAACGTATTGGTTGCATGAGCTTAGTATATAATAATAACTGTTTTGTTTTCCAACATAAGCATGAGTCTAATTAACTCATACTACCAACATATTGTGTTCTACCGTTAAACAAACTCTATGAATTTCACTCAACCTTTGTGTTGACCTCTTAAGCATGTATTTCAGGTCCATGATAATCAAGAATGGAGCGGAAGGGCACGTACCAAAGGAAGAAGGCTATAAACTACTATGTCATTCGCTAAAAACATCAAGGACTTTATATTGATGTATTTTGAATCGTGGAACCTTTTTGGGACCTTACTATGTAAACTCTGATATATTTGAATAAATATGAATGACAACTCTTTTTAATACGACTCGGTTAGAGATCGTTTTCTATTATTATGACTGTTGTGCCGCCGAGTAACACCCAAGTTGAATTCCGCTGCATCATGAATTGGGGGTGTTACAGATTGGTACCAGAGCCATGGTTATAGAGAAACGGGTCTAAGTGAGACCTAAACTATAACTACAATTACAAGCAAAAACATATTTATAGCCTTCCGCTCTTCGTGCTTTCCATCCTCCAGAAGATTATGGACTTATTACACATGTTATGCTACATGAACATATTTGTATATTGTTATATGCACATTGCCATAGTTTGAGCATTTTCCATAAACATTTGATTTATTTTGACATCGAAATACTAATTGTAGACATCATGTCCGCACCTCCATCTCCCGATCATCTTCCTGCTATGCCCGAGTATTTACCAATTCTTCCTGGACCTAATGATCCTTACTTTGAAGCAATTGACTACCACGATGAGGAAGAACCTTACGAGGATCTAGACAATGAAATAGATTCGGACGAAGATCCTGAAATGGATATGGACATAAACATCGATGATTACGAAGAAGATCCTGAAATGGATATTGACATCGAAGGCATCGATGACATTGAGGAAGCAGAGGAACAAATAGTGGTGCCACATCTATCACCATTAACATCTCCACCTCCTGTTTCACCAATTTCATCCGAATCTAACCGTACCACTCCAGCTCAAGTTCCGAAGTCTACTTACCAAGTCGGCGGAACATCTACATCTACACATATGTTCGTGAACTCTACTCAATACGAAATCTACTCTTAGAAACAAGCCCTCAACCTAACCCAACTCAAAGTTCAAAGCATGGCAAGTCAAATGAACGAATATATGTCCAAGGTAAATTCTGCCAAAATGGATGCCATGAATGCTCGAGATGACCTCTATTGGTTTAAGCTTGACATGAGCTATGTCAAGAAAGACTTGACTCACGTTGGGGAAATAGTCTTAAATCCCTTGACCGGCTTGGACGATGTCAAGGATAGACTTACCTTGGTTGAGAGGGCCCAAGAACAAGATGCGGTACAAATTCACAAACTACTCAACCGCCTAAATACCGCAGAAATCCGGTTAGATGTTGCAAACTTTGACAGGTATCAACTTAAGAATGATTTGTGTGGAATGCAAACTCAAATGAGTGCCATACAACAAAGGCTATACCAAAAGGATGTCAAAGAATACCGTCCCAATGAAAGTGTGGATGTGTTAGCAACACATGGAAAAATAATCCGTCTGGACTACAACAACCTTCCAACCGATGTTAGACTAGTATTTTAGTACTAGTTATCTTTTGTACTAATCCATGTAATAGCGATAGTAGAAACGTTGTAATTACTAAACTGAAAGTATCAGTTAGTAAGTTTTGAAGAAACTTGTAATAGGTTTCGATTTTGTAAATCAATCAACGTTATATGAATAAAACTCTTGTTTTATATACTATCATGTGTTATGCTTTTAAGTTTCAACATTATTATCATATCATTCTTATCAAATTGTGCTCATTTCACAACTCTCTAATTACAACGTATCTTTTGAACAATAGAATCATGGCGCCAAAGAAGAAGACACCACCAGCAATGACTCAAGCTGTCATTCGCAAACTAGTTAAGGACAGTGTCAACGTAGCACTCACCACGGAACGAGCAGCCATAGATGCAGCAGCTGCAGCAGCTGCCGAAGCCGCCACAGCTGCTGGTGCTGCAGATGCTACAGCTGCTGATGCTGCAACAGCCGCTGAAGCCGCCACTGCTGCGGAAGCTGCCCGAATTGCCAGCCTTAACATTGGAGGACCAAACCCAACTATCCCTCTAGTGACAAATGTTGCTTCAGTACCCAAGGGTTGCTCATTCATTTCCTATTTGAAATGCGAACCCATAAAATTCAAGGGTACTGAAGGAGCTGTAGGTTTGACCCGCTGGTTTGAAAAAGCGGAGTCGGTATTCTTGGTCAGTAAATGTACTGAGGGTGATAAAGTTCAGTATGCCACGAGTACTCTGTTGAATGAGGCATTATCATGGTGGAATTCAATAGCTCAACCAACGGGCATTGAAAATGCTTATAAGATTACTTGGGCTAATTTGAAGCAAATGATGATCAAAGAGTACTGCCCTCGCAGTGAAATGCAGAAGTTAGAGGTGGAATTCTGGGATCATGCGGTTAGGGGAAATGATATCATAACCTATAACCGTCGATTCCAAGAATTGAGGATACTTTGTCCAACAATGGTTTCCACAAAAGAAAAATTGTTGGAAAGGTATATCTGGGGACTTCCATCAAGTATACAAGGGAATGTAACTTCAGCAAATCCCAAGGAACTTGATGAAGCTATGCGGATGTCTCGCAGCCTCATGGATCAGGTGGTACGTATGATCGAAACCCGAAAGCAAAACAACACCAACAACACCAACAACGCCAACAATACCAATAACACCAACAACTCCAACTACCGTAACAACAAGAACAACAACAACAAGCGACCATGGGATGGTAACCGTGGAAGTAACAACAACAACAACAACAACCAAACCCGAAACAACAACCATCACAATCAGCAGAACAAAAGACAGGAAGCCGCGACGGCTTATGTTGCTGCACCAGCCGGTGGTAAATACATTGGTACTCTACCACAGTGTACCAAGTGCAACTACCATCATGAAGGTCCCTACCCAGCCAAGTGCAACAAGTGTCAAAAGCCCGGACATCTTGCCAAGGATTGTAGAGGCAAGGGTGTAGCTACTGGGGCTAACACACAGCCCATAGTTACATGTTTTGGGTGTGGTGAAAAGAGACACTTCAAGAACAACTGTCCTCAAAACCAAGGACCCCAAGGCGGAGGTGCTCGCGGTAGAGCCTATGTCATGGGAAATGGAGAACCACACCAAGACCCGAACGTGGTTACCGGTACGTTCTTACTCAATAACATTCCTGTTAAAGTCTTATTCGATTCTGGTGCTGATATGAGCTTTATATCTACTAGAATTGCGCCTTTACTTGATATTCCATCAATTACTTTAACCACTAGTTATAATATTGAACTAGCTACCGGTGACTTAGTAAATACCAATACCGTAATCCCAAACTGTACCCTTAATCTCTTAGACCACCCCTTTAACATCAATCTTATGCCAATCGAACTCGGAAGTTTTGATGTTGTTATTGGCATGGATTGGTTGTCTAAACATCAAGCTAACATCATTTGTGGTGAAAGAGTTGTGCACATTCCATGTGACAATGAAACTTTGATCATTCGTGGTGATCAAAGTGGAACTCGAATAAACATCATCTCATGTATCAAAACCATGAAGTACATTGAGAAAGGATGTTATGCTTTCTTAGCCCACGTAACAGAAAAGAAATCCGATGAAAGACGTCTCGAAGATGTTCCTATTGCCCGTGAGTTTCCTGAAGTCTTTCCGGAAGATTTACCCAGACTACCACCAAATCGTCAAATAGAATTCAGAATTGATTTAATACCAGGAGCGGCGCCAGTTGCCCGTGCACCATACCGGCTAGCACCTTCAGAGATGCAAGAGCTATCAAATCAATTACAAGAACTTTCGGACAAGGGATTTATTCGACCCAGCTCCTCACCTTGGGGAGCTCCAGTTTTATTCGTGAAAAAGAAAGATGGGTCATTACGAATGTGTATTGACTATCGTGAACTAAACAAATTAACCATAAAGAACCGATACCCACTACCAAGAATTGATGATTGATGAGGCGAAAAATGATCCGTTTTTAGGGGGTCATTTAAGCCCGAATCCGACTTCATTTGATCAAATATTGCCCTAAATCGTTCCTTTTGTGATTTTAGGTACTTGGAGAGTGAATTCTGGAAAAGGAGCCGTTTCGGACGTTTTTGGAGCCTAAAAGTCAAGAAAACGGCAAAGTCTCAAATTTCAAGCTGGGAACAGTGCATGAAGGCGTCAAGAGTTGCTCTTGACGGCGTCAAAGTCCCAAGAATAAAATACCGTGGTTGATGACGGCGTCACATAGGCCGTCATAAGTAGATCAAGGCCATCCGAGGAAGTATTTGGCGGCGAGATGACGGCGTCACACCCTTGCTCTTGACGCCGTCACCCTTGTTTTCCTATATATATTTTTCTAGTTTTTTACATTTAAGGAGAAGTTTTGGTGAAACCCTAAAAACGATCTTGGTGCAACTTTTACAGGTTTTTCAAGGGTTCCAAACCCTTGATACCTTGCATTGTAATTGAGATAAGTGTTCTTCTAATTCAATCAATATGTCTATGTGTTGGTTGTCTATATCTTGTTCTTGTCTCAATTCCATTATGCTAGGCTAGATCTCTTTTGTGTTTGCTTAGATCTAATGAAACCTAGATATTGATTATGTGTTGATTACTTGTTTATTCTTGTCTTGGATGAATGATTTTATATGTTAGGCTTAAGAAAACTGGCAGATCTCCAAATGGTAACATGCTTGAACGTCTTAAGAAACATGAACCGAGGCGTACTAGGTCTTTATTGGTTGTATTTAATGCATGAGCCACTGTTTACAATCCCTATAGTTGTGCTGGGTCATGGTGTAGGAGGAGATAAGAGCTCATAGAATTGGGGAGTTATGTATGCCACCCCATGAATGGTATTAAGGAATACAATCCGTCATCCATACAATTATAACAAGTAATTAACGTGTAAAAGATATCCAGGGAGTAGTGAAGTCTAAGTAAACACATTTTCTCCAAATACTGCTCACAACCTTAGTTTAATTAGTTTAATTTCATTTTTTTTGTTATTTTACTTTGATTGCATATTAGTTTTGGGTTAGTTGAATAGCAACTAATTCCGCCAACTCTTCCAAAAAACCGATATTTTAATTGCTTTCTAAAAAATATAAAAACACAAAAATAATCTTCCGTCATCTTTAGAACTAGTAATTAGGTTTTCTAATCCTAGCGACACTATTCCTAAGCTGAACGATCAATCCCCCGGTACTTGTCACTATACTATACTACAACGATCAGGTACACTGCCTGGTGGGGGTTGTAAGCTTCTCGAGATCCCTCGAGAGGTAAAGCCTGTTGCGATTCCCACGCATCAAGTTTTTGGCGCCGCAGCCCGGGAAATAGTTATTGTCTAGGTTAGAATTTCTTTTTATTAGGTCTACTTGCTAGATTCCTTTCTAGTAAGATTTTATTTTTATTTTTTTTGGTCTTCTTTAGTCTATCTTAATTCTTCGTGTCTTTGTTCGTAATCTTTACCGTCCGACATCATGGAAGGTGGTAACATCTTTGAACCCATCATCCCACCACAACAAAACCCACCATTAGAACCCCTTAGGCCCCGAACCTTAGGAGAGTATTCCCGACCTAGCCACCAAGGCTACCGAAACACCATTGAGCTCACCGGAGCCAATGTGACCCCCTTGCGATCCGACACCATCCGGTTGGTGCAAAGCGGATGTGCATTCCATGGACTTCGTTCCGAAGATCCAAACCAACATCTTAAGGACTTTCTCAAAATCATAGATTCCATAGACCTAGGTGTTGAAACTAGAGAGACTACCCGTTTACGCCTATTCCAATTCTCTCTACGGGATCAAGCTAGTCAATGGCTTGAGCGTTTACCCGCGGGATCCATCACCACATGGGATGATCTCACCACTCGTTTCCTTGCTCAATTTTTCCCACCGGGGAGAACTACTAAGCTTAGGAATGACATCTTGATGTTCCAACAACATCAAAATGAATCTCTTTATGAAGCATGGACTCGTTTCAAGGACTTACTCCAAAAAGTCCCTCATCATGGCATAGATCTTTGGCTCCAAGTCCAAATTTTTTATGACCATATCAATATCTCCACGAGGCGAGCCATTGACCAATCGGCCGGTGGTAAGCTACGTGATCTTAGTGCAGAACAATCATGGGAACTCATAGAAGATCT
This sequence comes from Artemisia argyi, assembly GCA_030686995.1. Taxonomy (NCBI): domain Eukaryota; kingdom Viridiplantae; phylum Streptophyta; class Magnoliopsida; order Asterales; family Asteraceae; genus Artemisia; species Artemisia argyi. Next base: position 56,641,029 of record CM060697.1, on the reverse strand, counting down.
CGCTCTCTATGACAACGAAAGTTGGAATGATCCCCGTGATTTGAACAAAACGGTCAAGGCAATATCTTTGCCTTCGAACAACTCTAGCACTCCCGACCGTAGGATCATGGAACTTGAGGACCAAGTCAAGTTTCTCATGAAATCTTACGATGCTCCTAAGCCTTCAAGCCAAGTGAACAAAATCACTTCTTCATGCGAATTATGTAGTGGTCCCCATGACACTCGTGATTGTGTGGAACTCCCCGGAACAGCTTTTGCGGACTACGCATCCACGCGTACCGACGAAGCGGGAGATAAGTGGTACACTTTCAAGCCCGAGCCAAACCCTTACGGTGATTCATACAACCCCTCATGGAAAAATCACCCAAACCTTAGGTGGAAACAAAATCAACCTAATTCTTCCAATCCGCCTAATCGTTACCAACCAAACGGTCCACCATCCAACCGTACTTTCAACAACAATCCTTCTAACAACTATGGTAGTACCAAAAATCTTGAAGGATTGATGTCAAAGTTCATGGCATCTCAAGAAGCCCGCATAGCTAGGTTTGAAACCGAATTCAACCAACAACAAACGGAGATGACCAACAAGATTGACAACTTGTTGAAAGCCCTCAACAACCAATCGTTAATCACACCTAGGAAGGACACTAGGGACACCAATAGTGGAAGCCAAATTAAGGATCCCTTATCATCCAAACATGTCCACTTTGTCAATGTTGTCACCATTAAGCCGATAGATAAGGAGATAGAGGAGAGTGACAAGGATGAAGTTAGAGTAAAAGCCGATAGTAAGGATGAGAGTAGGGAAGTTGAGGTTAATAAGGATGAGGAATTAGAGGAGGTAAAACCTATAGAAGAATACTTTGATAAGTTGCCAACCAAGGAAGAACGGGAATACCATAAGGATTTATTCGATAGTCCCAAGAGAACATATATCTTTGGCGACCCCCTTATCAAAATGGGAGACCCCTCTAACATTAACATCCCATGTAATATCGGGTACATGCATATATGGAAAGCTTACATCGACCTTAGATCCCCCGTGAACATCATGACTAGGACCTATTACAATTGGGTGATGAAGAAGCAACTCAATTTTAGGATGATGCCCGGTAAAAATTGGATAAGTAATTTTGTAGGAAGAGTGAAGGGATTACATGTGATTATAGGGAATCTCACCTATGAGATTGATTTTATGATAGTGGAAGACACTCGTCCGGTGATAGATGCTTGCCTAAGTCAAATAATATTTGGAAAACCATTTGTTGAGGCCACTAGGATGAGTTATGATCCGACTTTAGGGATAGTTAGATTCAAGACGGAGAATGATGAGGTTGCCTATCAAATGCCCCACAAGATTGAACAATACCGCCTTCTCTCTAATTTCGAAAAGGAACACAAGCAAGCGGCTTATTATAGGAATGAGGAGGATAGACGTAGGGGAGTAGAGTATGTTAGAAATAGAATGCTTGGTTTCTACAAAGAGTGCTTGCAACTAGGTCCGGAATACAAAACTGGTTTAGAAGACGACCTAGAGAGTGGAACCAATGATGGAATCACGTAGTAACCAATGACCTTGAGTCTAGCTACAAGACTCGTAAATAAAGAAAAGCGCTTCTTGGGAGGCAACCCATGTTTTGTGTGATTTTATTTGTTTGTTTGTTATTTGCTTCCGTATATATGCTTTATTTTTATTGTTGGTTGATCATGTTTCTCAATTAAAATGTGGAAATACTTTACTATGTTGTTTTGGCCTAGTCTTAACTCCAACCTAAAAGTATTTTTGCAAAAGATAAGTGTAAGGGGAAACCCCAAATATGTTTTTAAGAAACAAACCGATCATGATTCTCCACAATATTAAATGAACATGTATATTCGTATTTGTTAGAGTCAAATGCTTGTATTGAGTCATAATGAAGTTTTGCAGGATTTTCCAGGAAGTAGGACCAAGTTTTTCCAGAAATTTTCCGGAAACTTAACATAAGAATTTCTGCAGGTCCATTCTGACGGCGTCAGAGGTTTACTCTTGACGGCGTCAGGAGTTAAAATCCGGAAATTTTACCGGTTTTGTTTTTCTAACGGAGTCTTATGGTTTTTGTGAATTATTAAGTTTTATAATCTCCAAGAAATCTGCAAACTTCATTCCACAAGCATTATATCTTACTTTGTTTTCTAGGATTTAGTAACTTATATAGGATGCCGCCGATTTTACGCGAGGTTGTCTTGTCTATTTTCTCAGGTTTTACAGGTTATGTATGACAAGAAGATGATTTATATTCTTGAAGGGAAGCGTTGATTGTTCATTTTCTTGGAGGAAGATCTAACCTGGCCAACCTATAATCCATACCGAGCGAATCAGGGGAGTATTTGATTTCATTCTTTTTACTTTTTAACTTTTACATTCTTTACTTGAACATTGGGGACAATGTTCATCTTAAGTGTAAGGGGAGGGTAAAAAGATGATACCTTACATATGCACTTTCGCTTGAGTTTGTTTTGTTTAATAGTAGATGTGTAATAAAACTATGAGAAATACTTGTTAGTGCAATTTTAGCGCCAAATTTAAATTTTTTTACAACATTTAGGAGTGAAACTTTAGCCATAGCAAGCGTCTCATGGATAGGAGATTGTATGACTAGCACATAACCGTATATTCAGAAAAATTTTCCACCCAAATATGTGAGGTTCGCCTTTAGATTTGATAGGAAAAGCATTCATTATTAGTGCTTATGAGTGTACCGGTAGCATTTAGATTCTAGAACTTGCGTTAGTGATGCATCCCGAGACCGCTAGTGAGACTACATTCGTGTGGTAGGATTTACTACATGATAAGAGGCATTAGGATCACCCTTATGTTAAACCCGTATCATAATTACTTGACCATTTAAGTCATATTACTTGACTATTTAAGTCAACTAATTTTTCCCACACCCTTAGCGTTGTACTCATTTTTAGTACACGATAGCCCTAGTACACCCCTCCGAGCCTATCTTTTCGTTTCTAACTTTAAGCATCTTACTTAAAGGAAGAATTTGTTACACCCCACTTAAATGTACAACCAAATTGCCTTAGCCTTCCGTGTATGCGCTCATTTTTAGTGCATTATTGTTATTTGTTAAACCCTAAGTTAACTTTCTAATTGATTACATGGTTGCTAAGTCGAGTCATATCCTTGTACATATTGTTTTGGGACGATTGGGACTCATGGGTAAGTACTTATTTTATGCAGTAATGGGGAAGAACATAATATTATTACCCCCATATGTACGTTAATCTTAAAAGTGCTCCAAGTGTTTTGATTTTCTTAATTCGAGTCATTAGATTAGTTGAATGTAAAGTATGTAAAGATTCAAGTGTAAGGGGAATGTTCATTTCCTATGATGTATTATTTTGGATGGTAGGGTAAGAGTGTATGCAAAAAAAAAAAAAAAAAAAAAAAAAAAATCGAAAAAATCAAGAAAAAGAAAAAGAAAAAAAAATAGAAAAGAAAAAGAGAGAAAAAACATACGGACTACCATCCCGTTTTTATTCTATGTTCATTTTATGTTTTTGTTATTTTTCATTTGTTAGCTTAAGTCGAGTCTAGTCTTGGCTTAGCAACGCCATCTTGTTCATGTAATTAACTAAGATTGTTAACTCGCCACCAGTAAAACTTCCTTTATCCAACAAAACCGTGTAATTCATATCCCTATACCTAACGTTGCAACCCTTTAAAAGACCTCTTTGATAGTTTATCATAGGTGCTTACGCCATGTGGTGGAGGTTTGATCCTTTCCCAAGCCTATGGTAATCTATTTTGCTAAGACAGGTAGTGAGAGATATCTTCCATTTCCATAATGTTATATTACTTTATTACACCCGAGAGATGTGAGTATCTAAACACTATTTGTGAGGTGCTTCTGTATGACCTCCGTGCTTGTCTATTGGTCTTTAGTGGAACGATTATTTGTCGTAATTACTTTTATATTAGTGTTAAATGACCCCTAACTTGTCTTTTGAGTAGAATAAAAGCGCATTTGCTTGAGGACAAGCAAATCTCAAGTGTAAGGGTATATGATGAGGCGAAAAATGATCCGTTTTTAGGGGGTCATTTAAGCCCGAATCCGACTTTATTTGATCAAATATTGCCCTAAATCGTTCCTTTTGTGATTTTAGGTACTTGGAGAGTGAATTCTGGAAAAGGAACCGTTTCGGACGTTTTTGGAGCCTAAAAGTCAAGAAAACGGCAAAGTCTCAAATTTCAAGCTGGGAACAGTGCATGAAGGCGTCAAGAGTTGCTCTTGACGGCGTCAAAGTCCCAAGAATAAAATACTGTGGTTGATGACGGCGTCACATAGGCCGTCATAAGTAGATCAAGGCCGTCCGAGGAAGTATTTGGCGGTGAGATGACGGTGTCACACCCTTGCTCTTGACGCCGTCACCCTTGTTTTCCTATATATAGTTTTCTAGTTTTTTACATTTAAGGAGAAGTTTTGGTGAAACCCTAAAGACGATCTTGGTGCAACTTTTACAGGTTTTTCAAGGGTTCCAAACCCTTGATACCTTGCATTGTAATTGAGATAAGTGTTCTTCTAATTCAATCAATATGTCTATGTGTTGGTTGTCTATATCTTGTTCTTGTCTCAATTCCATTATGCTAGGCTAGATCTCTTTTGTGTTTGCTTAGATCTAATGAAAGCTAGATATTGATTATGTGTTGATTACTTGTTTTTTCTTGTCTTGGATGAATGATTTTATATGTTAGGCTTAAGAAAACTGGCAGATCTCCAAATGGTAACATGCTTGAACGTCTTAAGAAACATGAACCGAGGCGTACTAGGTCTTTATTGGTTGTATTTAATGCATGAGCCACTGTTTACAATCCCTATAGTTGTGTTGGGTCATGGTGTAGGAGGAGATAAGAGCTCATAGAATTGGGGAGTTATGTATGCCACCCCATGAATGGTATTAAGGAATACAATCCGTCATCCATACAATTATAACAAGTAATTAACGTGTAAAAGATATCTAGGGAGTAGTGAAGTCTAAGTAAACACATTTTCTCCAAATACTGCTCACAACCTTAGTTTAATTAGTTTAATTTCATTTTTTTTGTTATTTTACTTTGATTGCATATTAGTTTTGGGTTAGTTGAATAGCAACTAATTCCGCCCACTCTTCCAAAAAACCGATATTTTAATTGCTTTCTAAAAAATATAAAAACACAAAAATAATCTTCCGTCATCTTTAGAACTAGTAATTAGGTTTTCTAATCCTAGCGACACTATTCCTAAGCTGAACGATCAATCCCCCGGTACTTGTCACTATACTATACTACAACGATCAGGTACACTGCCTGGTGGGGGTTGTAAGCTTCTCGAGATCCCTCGAGAGGTAAAGCCTGTTGCGATTCCCACGCATCAATGATTTATTCGATCAATTGCAAGGTTCAACCTATTACTCAAAAATTGACCTACGATCAGGTTACCATCAAGTTAGAGTTCGTGATGAAGACATTCCAAAAACAGCCTTTAGGACACGATATGGTCACCATGAATTTCAAGTGATGCCATTTGGGTTAACAAATGCACCGGCAGTATTCATGGATCTCATGAATCGGGTGTGTAAGCCATATTTGGACAAATTCGTGATTGTATTCATAGACGACATTCTCATATATTCCAAAAACGAAGAGGAACACAAAGAACACCTGAGAACAATTTTAGGATTACTCAAGGAAGAGAAATTGTATGCAAAGTTTTCCAAATGTGAATTTTGGATTCAATCAGTACAATTCCTTGGGCATGTGATTGACAAGACCGGTTTACATGTCGATCCCGCTAAGATTGAAGCTATCAAAGATTGGCCAACACCTACGACACCTACAGAAATTCGTCAATTTCTGGGTCTAGCCGGGTATTACCGAAGGTTTATTGAAGGATTTTCCTCAATAGCAAAATCTTTGACTAAGCTAACTCAGAAAGACAAGAAATACGTGTGGGATGAAAACGAAGAAAAAGCTTTCCAAACCCTCAAACAGAAACTTTGTAGTGCTCCTATCCTAGCATTGCCAGATGGGATAGAAGATTTAGTAGTCTATTGTGATGCATCGCACCAAGGGTTAGGTGCCGTGTTGATGCAACGCGATAAGGTCATGGCTTATGCATCAAGACAACTCAAGGTTCATGAGGAAAATTACACCACTCATGACTTAGAGTTAGGAGCTGTGGTCTTTGCACTAAAAATCTGGAGACACTATCTACACGGTACTAGATGTACTGTGTACACCGATCATAAAAGTCTACAACACATTTTGAACCAAAAAGAACTAAACATGAGACAACGTCGTTGGTTGGAATTACTAAGTGATTATGACTGCGACATTCGTTACCACCCAGGAAAGGCAAACGTAGTAGCCGACGCCCTGAGCCGAAAAGAACGGGTTAAACCACTACGAGTCCGAGCCTTAGTTTTAACCATAAATTCAAACTTTCCTACTCAAATCCTTCACGCTCAAGCCGAGGCAGTGAAACAAGAAGACATCCAAAAGGAAAATTGGGATGGCATGATACAAAAGAAATTCGAAACCCGTTCAGATGGAACTCTATGCTTCCAAGGTCGAAGTTGGTTACCACTTTATGGTGGCCTACGAGACTTGATCATGCATGAATCACACAAGTCTAAATACTCCATACATCCAGGATCTGATAAGATGTATCATGATCTTAAACTACTCTATTGGTGGTCGAACATGAAGGCCGATATTGCAACATACGTTGGCAAATGTCTTACATGTTCCAAAGTAAAAGCCGAACATCAAAAACCATCCGGTCCATTGCAACAACCAGAGATTCCTATGTGGAAATGGGAAAGAATTACTATGGACTTCATTACCAAGCTCCCAAAGACATCAAGCGGTTATGACTCCATCTGGGTCATAGTTAATCGTCTCACAAAATCCGCACACTTTATACCAATCAAAGAGACTTACAAAATGGAACAATGATGCGTGGGAATCGCAACAGGCTTTACCTCTCGAGGGATCTCGAGAAGCTTACAACCCCCACCAGGCAGTGTACCTGATCGTTGTAGTATAGTATAGTGACAAGTACCGGGGGATTGATCGTTCAGCTTAGAAATAGTGTCGCTGGGATTAGAAAGTCTAAATTACTAGTTCTAAAGGTGAGGGATGATTATTTTTTTGTATTTTTGTATTTTTATGAAAGCAAGTAAAATCTCGGGTTTTTGAAAGAGTGGGCGGAATTAGTTGCTATTCAACTAACCCAAAACTAATATGTAATCAAAATAAAATACTAAAAAATGAAATTAAACTAAATTATACTAAAGTTGTGAGCAGTAATTGGAGAAAATGTGTTTACTTAGACTTCACTACTCCCTAGATATCTTTTACACGTTAATTACTTGTTATAATTGCATGGATGACGGATTGTATTCCTTAATACCATTCATGGGGTGGCATACATAACTCCCCAATTCTATGAGCTCTTATCTCCTCCTACACCATGACCCAGCACAACTATAGGGATTGTAAACAGTGGCTCATGCATTAAATACAACCAATAAAGACCTAGTACGCCTCGGTTCATGTTTCTTAAGACGTTCAAGCATGTTACCATTTGGAGATCTGCCAGTTTTCTTAAGCCTAACATATAAAATCATTCATCCAAGACAAGAATAAACAAGTAATCAACACATAATCAACATCTAGGTTTCATTAGATCTAAGTAAACACAAAAGAGATCTAGCCTAGCATAATTGAATTGAGACAAGAACAAGATATAGACAACCAACACATAGACATATTGATTGAATTAGAAGAACACTTATCTCAATTACAATGCAAGGTATCAAGGGTTTGGAACCCTTGAAAAACCTGTAAAAGTTGCACCAAATTCGTCTTTAGGGTTTCACCAAAACTTCTCTTTTTTTAATGTGAAAAACTAGAAAACTATATATAGGAAAACAAGGGTGACGGCGTCAAGAGCAAGGGTGTGACGCCGTCATCTCGCCGCCAAATACTTCCTCGGACGGCCTTGATCTACTTATGACGGCCTATGTGACGCCGTCATCAACCACAGTATTTTATTCTTGGGACTTTGACGCCGTCAAGAGCAACTCTTAACGCCTTCATGCACTGTTCCCAGCATAGAAATTTGAGACTTTGCCGTTTTCTTCACTTTTAGGCTCCAAAAACGTCCAAAACGGCTCCTTTTCCAGAATTCACTCTCCAAAGTACCTAAAATCACAAAAGGAACGATTTAGGGCAATATTTGATCAAATAAAGTCGGATTCGGGCTTAAATGACCCCCTAAAAACGGACCATTTTTCGCCTCATCATATACCCTTACACTTGAGATTTGCTTGTCCTCAAGCAAATGCGCTTTTATTCTACTCAAAAGACAAGTTAGGGGTCATTTAACACTAATGTAAAAGTAATTACAACAAATAATCGTTCCACTAAAGACCAATAGACAAGCACGGAGGTCATACACAAGCACCTCACAAATAGTGTTTAGATACTCACATCTCTCGGGTGTAATAAAGTAATATAACATTATGGAAATGGAAGATATCTCTCACTACCTGTCATAGCAAAATAGATTACCATAGGCTTGGGAAAGGATCAAACCTCCACCACATGGCGTAAGCACCTAGGATAAACTATCAAAGAGGTCTTTTAAAGGGTTGTAACGTTAGGTATAGGGATATGAATTACACGGTTTTGTTGGATAAAGGAAGTTTTACTGGTGGCGAGTTAACAATCTTAGTTAATTACATGTACAAGATGGCGTTGCTAAGCCAAGACTAGACTCGACTTAAGTTAATAAATGAAAAATAACAAAAACATAAAATGAACATAGAATAAAAACGGGATGGTAGTCCGTATGTTTTTTCTCTCTTTTTCCTTTTTCTATTTTTTTTTTCTTTTTCTTGATTTTTTCAATTTTTTATTTTTTATTTTTTTATTTATTTATTTTTTTTTTTGGCATACACTCTTACCCTACCATCCAAAATAATACATCATAGGGAATGAACATTCCCCTTACACTTGAATCTTTACATACTTTACATTCAACTAATCTAATGACTCGAATTAAGAAAATCAAAACACTTGGAGCACTTTTAAGATTAACGCACATATGGGGGTAATAAATGATGTTCTTCCCCATTACTCCATAAAATAAGTACTTACCCATGAGTCCCAATCGTCCTAAAACAATATGTACAAGGATATGACTCGACTTAGCAACCATGTAATCAATTAGAAAGTTAACTTAGGGTTTAACAAATAACAATAATGCACTAAAATTGAGCGCATACACGGAAGGCTAAGGCGATTTGGGTATACATTTAAGTGGGGTGTAACAAATTCTTCCTTTAAGTAAGATGCTTAAAGTTAGAAACGAAAAGATAGGCTGGGAGGGGTGTACTAGGGGTATCGTGTACTAAAAATGAGTACAACGCTAAGGGTGTGGGAAAAATTAGTTGACTTAACTAGCCAAGTAATATGACTTAAATGGTCAAGTAATCATAATACGGGTTTAACACAAGGGTGATCCTAATGCCTCTTATCATGTAGTAAATCCTACCACACGAATGTAGTCTCACTAGCGGTCTCGGGATGCATCACTAACGCAAGTTCTAGAATCTAAATGCTACCGGTACACTCATAAGCACTAATAGTAAATGCTTTTCCTATCAAATCTAAAGGCGAACCTCACATTTTTGGGTGGAAAATTTTTTTGAATATACGGTTATGTGCTAGTCATACAATCTCCTATCCATGAGACACTTGCTATGGCTAAAGTTTCACTCCTAAATGTTGTAAAAAAATTTAAATTTGGCGCTAAAATTGCACTAACAAGTATTTCTCATAGTTTTATTGCACATCTACCATCAAACAAAACAAACTCAAGCGAAAGTGCATATGTAAGGTATCATCTTTTTACCCTCCCCTTACACTTAAGATGAACATTGTCCCCAATGTTCAAGTAAAGAATGTAAAAGTTAAAAAAAATAAAGAGAATGAAATCAAATACTCCCCTGATTCGCTCGGTATGGATTATAGGTTGGCCAGGTTAAATCTTCCTCCAAGAAAACGAACAATCAAAGCTTCCCTTCCAGAATATAAATCATCTCCTTGTCGAACATAACCTGTAAATCATGACAAAAATAGACAAGACAACCTCGCGTAAAATCGGCGGCATCCTATATAAGTTACTAAATCCTAGAAAACAAAGTAAGATATAATGCTTGTGGAATGAAGTTTGCAGATCTCCTGGAGATTATAAAACTTAATAATTCACAAAAACCATAAGACTCCGTTAGAAAAACAAAACCGGTAAAATTTCCAGATTTTAACTCCTGACGCCGTCAAGAGTGAAACTCTGACGCCGTCAGAATGGACCTGCAGAAATTCTTATGTTAAGTTTTCGGAAAATTTCTGGAAAAACTTGGTTCTACTTCCTGGAAAATCCTGCAAAACTTCATTATGACTCAATACAAGCATTTGACTCTAACAAATACGAATATACATGCTCATTTAATATTGTGGAGAATCATGATCGGTTTGTTTCTTAAGAACATATTTGGGGTTTCCCCTTACACTTATCTTTTGCAAAAATACTTTTAGGTTAGAGTTAAGACTAGGCCAAAACAACATAGTAAAGTATTTCCACATTTTAATTTAGAAACATGATCAACCAACAATAAAAATAAAACATGCGTACGGAAGCAAATAACAATCAAACAATTAAAATCACACAAAACATGGGTTGCCTCCCAAGAAGCGCTTTTCTTTATTTACGAGTCTTGTAGCTAGACTCAAGGCCATGGGTTACTACGTGATCTCATCATCAAACGTCACATCCTCCTCACTAATCATTTCATTGTTATTTTCTTGGTAGTGTTTTACACGTTGTATGTTAACCGTGAATTCCCTACCTTCATCATCAATTAACACTACCGCTCCAAATTTAGAAGAATTCTTTACCGTGAACGGTCCATACCATCTAGACTTAAGTTTTCCCGGAAATAATCTCAACCGAGAATTGTATAATAGGACCTTGTCTCCCTCTGAAAAATCTTTGGGTTTCTTAATTCTCTGGTCATGCCATCTTTTAGCTCTTTCTTTATATGTGATGGAGGATTCGTAGGCTTCTAGTCTAAGTTCATCAAGCTCGTGCAATTGCAAAAACCTGTTATTTCCAGCAGTTGTGTAATCTAAGTTGCATGCCTTAAGTGCCCAATAAGCCTTGTGTTCTAATTCCACCGGTAAGTGACATGCCTTACCATACACCATGTGGAATGGGGTTGTTCCAATAGGTGTTTTGTAGGCAGTTCGGAATGCCCATAAAGCTTCGTCGAGTTTAAATGACCAGTCCTTTCTGTTTTGATTAACCATTTTTTCAAGTATTCTTTTAATAGCTCTATTGGTGTTTTCGACTTGGCCATTGGTCTGTGGATGATAGGCGGTGGAGAATCGATGGGGTACTCCATACCTTTTCATGACCTTTTCCATTTGTGCATTGCAAAAATGTGTTCCCCTATCACTGATGAGAGCTTTCGGAATCCCGAATCTTGCGAAAAGCTTTTTCAGGAAATGAATGACTACTCTTGCATCATTGGTCCTAAGGGCTTGTGCCTCAACCCATTTTGAAACATAGTCAATGGCGACTAAGATGTACTCGTTTCCCCCTGAGGATGGAAAGGGTCCCATGAAGTCAATCCCCCAAACATCGAATACCTCACAAACTTGTATAAAGTTCTGAGGTGCCTCATCCCTACGTGATATATTTCTGGCTCGTTGACATGCATCGCACGCCTGCACCATTTCTTTCACATCACGGAAAATTGTGGGTCAATAGAATCCTGCATCGAGAATCTTTCGGGCGGTAACGTTTATCCCATGATGCCTGCCAGAAGGACCAGAGTGACATTCCCTCATAATCTTAGCTGCCTCATTTTCCGAAACACAATGCCTTATAATGTGGTCAGGAAACCTTCGGAATAAAAAGGGTTCATCCCAGAAGTAGTATTTTAGCTGGGAAAAGAACCTCTTCCTCTCGTACTTAGTCAGGTGTTCTGGAACAAGTCTACATCTACTTACGAAGTAATTAGCGAAGTCGGCGTACCATGGCTCCGAATCAATCATTGACATTAGTTGTTCATCAGGAAACGAATCCCTAATCTCACTTCTATCGTGCTTATCCAAGGGGTTTTCAAGACGAGATAGATGATCTGCGGCTAGATTCTCTGCCCCCTCTTATCGCGAATCTCAACATCGAATTCTTGTAACAACAAGATCCACCGAATTAGTCGTGGCTTAGCATCCTGCTTCGCGAAGAGGTATCTAAGAGCCGAGTGATTAGTGAAGACGACTGTTTTTGAAAGGACAAGATATTGTCGGAATTTGTCGAATGCAAAAACCACGGCCAATAGTTCTTTCTCGGTGGTGGAGTAGTTCTCTTGAGCGGGATTCATGGTTTTGCTAGCGTAGTAAATAGGTTGGAAAAGCTTGTCACGTCGTTGACCTAATACAGCCCCGACAGCGAAGTCGCTAGCGTCGCACATGATTTCGAATGGTAACTCCCAGTTGGGTGTGATCATGATTGGAGCTTGAGTGAGTTCCCTTTTTAAGAGATCGAATGCATCCTTGCATTCTTGGGAAAAATCGAACGGAGCATCCTTCACAAGTAATTGAGTCATTGGCCGAGCGATTTTAGAGAAATCTTTGATGAATCTCCGATAAAACCCGGCGTGTCCCAAAAAGCTGCGTATTGCCTTAACCGTCATGGGGTATGGTAACTTAGATATAGCTTCAACTTTAGCTTGGTCCACCTCTATTCCGTTCCCTGAGATCTTATGCCCTAACACAATCCCTTCCTTTACCATGAAATGACACTTTTCCCAGTTTAACACCAAGTTGGTTTCCTCACAACGTTTGAGCATCTTTTCTAGATTAGCGAGACAGCGGTCGAAGGAGTTCCCGAAGACTGAAAAGTCATCCATGAACACTTCCATGCTGTCTTCCATGAGTTCGTGAAAGATTGCGGTCATGCAACGTTGGAAAGTAGCGGGGGCATTACATAGCCCAAAAGGCATCCTTTTGTAGGCAAATGTTCCATAGGGGCAAGTAAACGTGGTCTTTTCTTGGTCCTCGGGTGCTATAGGGATTTGAAAATATCCAGAGAACCCATCCAAGAAACAATAGTACTCGTGTCCAGATAATCTCTCTAACATCTGATCAATGAATGGTAAGGGAAAGTGATCTTTCCTCGTGGCATCATTGAGCTTCCGATAGTCGATGCATACCCGCCATCCAGTGACAGTTCTCTGGGGTACCATCTCACCCTTGTCATTCTTTACTACAATCATTCCACCCTTTTTAGGTACAACCTGCACAGGACTGACCCATGGGCTATCCGAGATCGGGTAAATCAGTCCTGCATCCAAAAGCTTGATACCTTCTTTCTTTACTACTTCCTTAATGTTAGGGTTCACTCGCCTCTGGGGTTGCACAGTAGGTTTATAATCTTTCTCCATAAGAATCTTATGTGTGCAAAAAGTTGAGTCAATCCCCTTAATGTCGGCCACACTCCATGCGAGTACCCCCTTGTATTTTTTTAGGACCTCTAAGAGTTTAACTTTTTGTTCATGTTCCAAGGAAGAGTTTATGATTACCGGGAGTTGGTCCTCCCCCTGAAGGAAGGCATACTCCAAATGGTTAGGAAGCTCTTTAAGATCAACATTAGGAGGTTCGATAATAGAAGGCTTGAGCTTGTTTTCGGGCTTTCGGAGCTCGAGATGCTCCGTTGCCTCTTGTCTGGGGTAGAAGAAGACTGCATTAACATCCTCCGTCTTTTCCACCTCTAGCAAAGGCAGAAAACTCTCGTCCCGTAGCCAGACTTCATCGATTTGTTCATCGACGCAACTATCAATAACATCTGTGAGTTCATCTACTTCCCCGATAAAGTAGAGCCGGTTGGCTGCTTCGAGGGATAGGTCCATAGAATCCTTAATGTCGAAGGTTGTGCTATCGTCTCCCACTCGTAAGGTCAATTTGACATCGTAGACATCAATGACTGCACGCGCGGTAGCAAGAAATGGTCTACCTAAGATGATAGGTACCAAGCCATCCTCCTCCATATCCAGGATTACGAAGTCGACCGGGAATTTGAATTTCCCAACTTTGACTAGCACATTCTCGCATATCCCTACGGGGTACTTGACTGATCTATCGGCTAGTTGGATGTTCATACGGGTAGACTTCAATCTAGAATATCCTAGTTTACGGAACATAGAGTAAGGCATGAGATTGATACTTGCTCCCAAGTTGGCAAGAGCATTCTTGATTGATAGAGGTCCTATGGAGCAAGGCAAGGTGAAGCTGCCCGGATTGTCTACCTTCTTTGGTAGCCCTCGATGGGTCACCACTGAGCATTCTTCCCCCAGGGTCACAAGACCCTCGAGTTTCTTCCTGTTAGCGAGTAGCTTCTTGAAGTATGTGCTATACTTTGGCATGTGATAGCAAGCATCAAGGAGAGGTATGGTAACAACTGAGTCTTTTAGGTATGACAAGAACCTCTTGTTATCATTCTTAGTTTTCTGGTTTCTTAATCGGGACGGGAATGGGATTCTCACAGGTTGGTTAGGCAAGGCCGATGGGGAAGGGGTCGTTACGGGCGGTTGGTCTGAGGTGCCGATGCCGACCTCCTGCTCCTCCTCCTCAGGTTTGTCTGGATCGGGGGTGACGGGGGACGAGTTTGGGTAAGGAGGGTCCTTGGTTGTCGTTCCAGCTCGTGTGGTTATCGCGAGCATGGGGTCTTTTTTTCTTTCTAATGGCGTTTGGAGGTTATCTAGGGTTGAGTTAAGCTTGTTGAAAAATTCTTCAATACCCTCCTGCTGCTCGTCGAAAAGCTCATTAAGCCCTTTCATTTGCAAGTCTTTTTCTTGAGTGAAGTGACCAAGGTCATCTTCGAAATTGCTCCTGATTTTGAATTCAGGGCCTTCCTCCCCTTCTCTTCTCTTTACCAGATTTCCCCAAAGGGTGTAATCGTCATTTTGGTAGAAAGGCAAAAGGGAGGGATCAGCATAAATGTCCCCTCCTGACAAGCATGCATGTTCAGTTGTGGCTGCTCCTCCGCATTCTTCTACCTCATGCGGGCCTCCACAGTAATCGCAGATCAAGTAAGGATTCGACAGCTGTTTAGGTAATTGCGATCCAGCTAGGTATTCCACTCTTTTGTGAACATTGCTCAACCGAACCGAGGTGATCTCAGAAATGCTGACAGTCGACTCAGGTTCATCCCAAGTGTCATCCTGGTCTTGAGCATATTCTTCAATCCTATCCCATCCTTCCTCGGCACTAAGATTGGCCAATCTTCCTTTCCTAGATTGGTTAATTCCGTTTCGGTCATTAGAGGAGATATTTTCGTAGAAGATTTGGACCAAGAGCCAAAGCTCAATGCCATGATGGGGAACTTGTCTTATTGAATCTTTGAATCTAGTCCACGATTTATAGAAGGGTTCGTCCTTCTCCTTCCAGAAACGGAGGATCCTATCTCTAAGTGCTGAGGTTTTTCCAGGTGGAAAGAACTTCTCATAGAACTTGGATATGAGTTGCTCCCATGTGAAGATAGATTTAGAAGGGAGTTTGTCATACCATTCTTGGGCTTTTTCATATAAGGTGAAAGGAAAGAATCGCAATCGGGATGTGTCTCTAGTAGCCCCATCCGTATGGATGGTGTCCACTATTTTCAGGAAGTCCTTGATGTGTTGGATTGGATTTTCCTCATCTAGTCCGTGAAATTTACACACACTTTTGACAAGCCAAACATCGTTTACGTGCAAGACCTCGTTGGTGTGTTCGTTTGGGTAGACAATGGCGTTTGAGAAGCCACGAGAGGTTGGGGAGGAGTAATCTTTGAGACGCTTAGGAATGGGGGTTGCGGGAGTACTAGTGTCGTCGTTGGGTTGGGAGCTAGGGGTTGAGACATGGTTTTCTGAATTTTCTTCAGAGAGAGGTGCATCAAAATTGATAGCAATGTTGGATGGTTCAGGAGTTGAGTGAGTTCGTCTTAACCTATACATTTCTCTTTCGGGTTCTGCATAAGGCAAGACAAGATCTCTGGTGGTACTACGACTCCTAGTGATCCTAAGGCTGGAGAATTCGTTGGTTGCCATGATGGCGGACGGTGAAGAGTCACGAACAAAGGCACGAAGAAATAAGATAGACTAAAGAAAACCTAAAAATAAAAATAAAATCTTACTAGAAAGGAATCTAGCAAGTAGACCTAATAAAAAGAAATTCTAACCTAGACAATAACTATTCCTCGGGCTGCGGCGCCAAAAACTTGATGCGTGGGAATCGCAACAGGCTTTACCTCTCGAGGGATCTCGAGAAGCTTACAACCCCCACCAGGCAGTGTACCTGATCGTTGTAGTATAGTATAGTGACAAGTACCGGGATATTGATCGTTCAGCTTAGGAATAGTATCGCTAGGATTAGAAAGTCTAAATTACTAGTTCTAAAGGTGAGGGATGATTATTTTTTGTATTTTTGTATTTTTATGAAAGCAAGTAAAATCTCGGGTTTTTGAAAGAGTGGGCGGAATTAGTTGCTATTCAACTAACCCAAAACTAATATGTAATCAAAATAAAATACTAAAAAATGAAATTAAACTAAATTATACTAAAGTTGTGAGCAGCAATTGGAGAAAATGTGTTTACTTAGACTTCACTACTCCCTAGATATCTTTTACACGTTAATTACTTGTTATAATTGCATGGATGACGGATTGTATTCCTTAATACCATTCATGGGGTGGCATACATAACTCCCCAATTCTATGAGCTCTTATCTCCTCCTACACCATGACCCAGCACAACTATAGGGATTGTAAACAGTGGCTCATGCATTAAATACAACCAATAAAGACCTAGTACGCCTCGGTTCATGTTTCTTAAGACGTTCAAGCATGTTACCATTTGGAGATCTGCCAGTTTTCTTAAGCCTAACATATAAAATCATTCATCCAAGACAAGAATAAACAAGTAATCAACACATAATCAACATCTAGGTTTCATTAGATCTAAGCAAACACAAAAGAGATCTAGCCTAGCATAATGGAATTGAGACAAGAACAAGATATAGACAACCAACACATAGACATATTGATTGAATTAGAAGAACACTTATCTCAATTACAATGCAAGGTATCAAGGGTTTGGAACCCTTGAAAAACCTGTAAAAGTTGCACCAAATTCGTCTTTAGGGTTTCACCAAAACTTCTCTTTTTTTAATGTGAAAAACTAGAAAACTATATATAGGAAAACAAGGGTGACGGCGTCAAGAGCAAGGGTGTGACGCCGTCATCTCGCCGCCAAATACTTCCTCGGACGGCCTTGATCTACTTATGGCGGCCTATGTGACGCCGTCATCAACCACGGTATTTTATTCTTGGGACTTTGACGTCGTCAAGAGCAACTCTTGACGCCTTCATGCACTGTTCCCAGCATAGAAATTTGAGACTTTGCCGTTTTCTTCACTTTTAGGCTCCAAAAACGTCCGAAACGGCTCCTTTTCCAGAATTCACTCTCCAAGTACCTAAAATCACAAAAGGAACGATTTAGGGCAATATTTGATCAAATAAAGTCGGATTCGGGCTTAAATGACCCCCTAAAAATGGACCATTTTTCGCCTCATCAAACAACTATCCCGACTGTACGTCAAAGAAATAGTCTCAAGACATGGTGCACCGATATCCATCATATCCGACAGAGATGGTAGATTTACTTCCAATTTCTGGCAGTCACTCCAAGACGCCTTTGGAACAAATCTAGACATGAGTACAGCATATCATCCTCAGACCGATGGTCAGAGTGAACGAACCATTCAAACACTTGAAGACATGCTTCGGGCTTGTATAATAGACTTTGGAAAAGGATGGGATACTCATCTACCATTAGTCGAATTTTCCTACAACAACAGCTATCATACAAGTATTAAAGCAGCTCCATTCGAAGCACTTTACGGTTGAAAGTGTCGTTCACCTGCTTGTTGGGCTGAAGTGGGAGAAGTTCAACTCACTGGACCAGAACTCATCCGTGAAACAACGGATAAGATTGTACAAATCAAAAGTCGACTACAAGCCGCAAGAGATCGACAGAAAAGTTATGCCGACACACGACGCAGACCCCTAGAATTCCAAGTGGGAGATAGGGTTATGCTAAAGGTATCGCCTTGGAAAGGCTTGATACGATTCGGTAAACGAGGAAAACTAAACCCAAGATACATCGGACCATTCAAAATCCTAGCCAGGGTTGGCCCTGTGGCGTACAGACTTGAGCTTCCATCAGAACTCAGTAGTGTACACCCCACTTTCCATGTATCTAACCTAAAGAAATGCTTGTCGGATGAATCACTCGTGATTCCACTCGATGAAATTCAACTCAATGACGCTCTTCAATTTATTGAGGAACCCGTAGAAATCATGGACCGAGAGGTCAAACAACTCAAGCAAAGCCGCATTCCAATTGTCAAAGTTCGTTGGAACTCACGACGTGGTCCTGAATACACATGGGAATGAGAGGACCAGATACGTAAGAAATACACACATCTTTTTAGCAACGAAGCTTCAACTCCCAACGCAAATTGATCTCCGGGACGGAGCTCTCATATGGGGTGGAGACTGTAACAATTCGCAATTTCAGGTTAATTACTATTCCCGGAAAATTTACTATTCACTTTTACTATTCATTTTCCCGAAAGTTGATTTTTATTTCATATTCTCGAGTGATAAATCATTTCCATGGAAAATTAAATGTTTGACATTCGTCAGATCATTTTCGTGAAAGTTATTAAGGAATTACACGTTTTAGGGTAAAACGTCATTCAGAAATTCTACGCACAACGAAACTCGACCGCGTTAAGTGACCCCGCATCAGAAAAATGTTTGACACACTCATGATTTATTTGAGAATAAATCATGACTGAGAAAAATATGATCAAAATAAACCTCGGCCGTGAAAAACTGGAATTTTCAGTTTTAAGCGTTTTTACTCAGCCGTAACCTTAGCCTATACCTGCATCGCGTTTCTAAGATGATTTGAGTTTTCAACTTATTAGAATAAGTCAACATATTTTTCCCTCCTCCATTGACCAAAAATCATTCCTTGATTTTATAAATCATTCCTTGATTTTTAGGCTTACAGTTTGATGTCTAAAAGACATTTAATACCAACCGACACTAGACTGAGCACAGTCTAGACATTATAAGTCATTTTAAATCATTTATAACCTATTAGAAAAGTAACATTTTACTTTTCTCAATTTTATGCAATATTCGTACATTTTACGTATTACGCGTTTTAGACCCGTGTTTCCAGTTTTAGCAGGGTTTTACCACCCAAATGGAACCTACCACTCATTTTATATTTTATTATGGACATGTTTATCAATACTTTCAAGTTCCATAATTTTACGACACCCGATTTTACGTTTTGAGGCCTAATCATTTACGGTTGGCATTTCTCGGAGTCAAGTTTCATCCTAATACTTAGGATATTATCAAGACCAAGCACACCTCACCCCCTAGGCTTGTGAACCGCCAATAGGGGGGGGGGAGTCACCCCATGGTGTGGCTTGATCTTGTGCTAAGTTACCTTGGATGAGATACATGTGTTAAGCTTGTCATGAAAGCCTTTGACTAGTTCTATTTTGTAACCTCCTCATGAGCATATAAATACCCCCCCTCCCTTTGTTGCCGTGCACATCCAACACCAAAACCATACACACTTAGCTTTATTTCTTCCAAATTCTAGCAAGGTTCAAGTGCAAGTTCAAGATAGAAACCCTAGTTTGATCTTAGGTTATCAAAACACTTCCATAACCTCATATACTTGGTGATTTCTCTTGAGTTTGAATCCACTCAAGTCACCTCAACCTTCATCATCCATCTTTCAAGATTACAAGAGTAGAAAGATTGCATGAAGTGAAGTGGGTTGAAGCAAGTCTATCAAAGTCCTTTTCCTTACTTGCTACTTTCCTTTCTTTGTTGAAAGCCAAAAGTTGTAAGCCAAAACCTAACATGCTTCTTGTTAAATAATCATGTTCATATCATTTACATGTTATTCATGCTATATTATGTCTTGTATTCATGTCCATGATGTATAAAAATGAGTAAAACATGTTGTTGTAATTGATTGTTAAGATAAGTTATTAAAACAAGTAAACTAGTGACTTTCTTGGTAAGACCTGATCAAAATGGTAAAATTATGATATTGGATCATTACCAATTGTAGTAGAGGACCTAACAAGGAAACCGTAGCAATTTGAACCACCTAAAACGAGTATACGAGTCAAAAGTTATGACGATTTGAAGTTACCAAAACTTTCCGGCAAAACTGCCAAAATAGTTTCTGTGACAGAACCTAAAACACGCAAAAAGAGGCCTTTCTGGTCCGTTTCATGAAAAAGTTAAAGTACGAAAGTTGTCCGAAATCACGTTTTCTTCAAAAACTCAGGAGCACGTCTCCAGAAAATCAATAACGAATGAGATATTTCTCAATTTCTTAACAGCTATTTACATATATATAACTCACTATATTATGGTTATACTTTAAAAGGAACAAGAGGTTTTATGACCTATAATCAAGACCACAACCATGGCTAGAGCCAAGATTGAGTCTCATGACCATGGAACAAGGACCAAAGGTCATGGCAAGGCCATGACGAAAAGACCATGTAAGCTTACTTAGGCGTAAACATGAAACAAGGAATTGGCGATAACTTGAACAAACAATTTGGATCTACTTCACTTAAAAGAACCATGAGATAATACAAAGAAAAATGGTCATACAAGACTTATGAAACTTACCCTAATAACAATCTTCATGTAAAAATAAACATTCCTAAGTTTATTCAAATATCGGACATGTAACTTTTCGGATCGAAACTTATATCTATATATTTTATCAACTACTACAATAGTAGGGAGCCTCATGTGAGGAGTTCATTATGTAAGCCGTCGAGATAAGTTGTGGATTTACGAATTAAAGTGTCCTGACTCCTCGAACGCTTACTAACATGACTTCTGAATTATGTCGGCCCGAACGGTAGTAAACGATATATAAAACATACATGTTCATAAATCTTTTCTTTCAAAGACTTACAATATACATCATACCACATTATGGACTAAATGCAAGATATTTATATAGGCACTTATGCATATTCTTTACTCCGATCCTAAGTCGCAACATTCTATTATAGGTTGCTTGTAGAAACCTTCACGATCCAACCATTATCTTCATTACTTGCTATCTTACTTAAGGTGAGTTCATAGCCCCACTTTACATTACTTCAATGTTTTACAAACCCTTGGGGGGAATACATGCTATTTTAAACCGAACACAATGCTTTGAAACTGTATGCTGCCTGATTGTTATTGGTACCCGTTAACGTATTGGTTGCATGAGCTTAGTATATAACAATAACTGTTTTGTTTTCCAACATAAGCATGAGTCTAATTAACTCGTACTACCAACATATTGTGTTCAACCGTTAAACAAACTCTATGAATTTCACTCAACCTTTGTGTTGACCTCTTAAGCATGTATTTCAGGTCCATGATAATCAAGAATGGAGCGAAAGGGCACGTACCAAAGGAAGAAGGCTATAAACTACTATGTCATTCGCTAAAAACATCAAGGACTTTATATTGATGTATTTTGAAACATGGAACCTTTTTGGGACCTTACTATGTAAACTCTGATATATTTGAATAAATATGAATGACAACTCTTTTTAATACGACTCGGTTATAGATCGTTTTCTATTATTATGACTGTTGTGCCGTCGAGTAACACCCAAGTTGAATTCCGCTGCATCATGAATTGGGGGTGTTACACAAAACTCCCGTAGGCCCATTGGATCTAAAAATGCTAACGGGCCTTACATTTCGTTAAAAGCCCATAAGATATCAAATTAACTTTTCGAACTAATAAGCTGGTAGAATAAGCTCAATAAGTTGTTTTGAAACTAATTAAGAAATAAAAACATTAAGTTTTGAAAATTGTGAATTTTGGACTAAAATTGCAAATTTTATGAAAATCGGGTTAAAAGTGTCAACTTTTCAAAGTTTCGGTATAAAATGTCATTTCGTAAATTAAAGGGTGAAAAATGATTTTTATAAACTCTAGGGTGAAAGGTGTAAGAAATATAAAGTTTTGGACGTAAAATGTAAATATATTTAATTTTGGACTAACGGCGAAACGCTAACGCCGTTAGGGTAAAAAGTGTAAATTTATAGAAATTACAAGGGCCATATATATAAAATTAATATTTTTATTTTCCATTTTTACGAGTTCACGTCACGACGTTACATTTATTTTCAAACTATTATTATTAATACTATTATTATTATTAAACGTTACATTATTTTCAAACTATTATTTTTATTACTATTATTATTATTAAACGTTACATTATTTTCAAACTATTATTTTTATTACTATTATTATTATTAAACGCTACGTTTATTTCCAAACTATTATTATTATTACTATTATTATTATTAAACGCTACATTATTTTCAAACTATTATTATTATTAAACGTTACGTATATTTTCAAACTATTATTATTATTAAACGATACGCTTTATTTCAAACTATCGTTATTATTTTTATTATTAAACCTTACGTTATATTTATATATATATAACTAAACTAAACGTACGATATACGATAAAATCCAAAAGTTTTACTAACGACAAATTAACAAATCATGCATTCAAAAACTATTCGCGATTAGGACATTAGGACTATCAAACACTAAAACTTGTCATATATTATCTAGGTCGTGTGTGGAGCCGTTCCCATTATTGCAAACTGAGTATCGATATTTTTATTCACTAAACCACTAAGGTGAGTTCATAGCCTCGCCTTTACTTGTTTAAATGTTTTATAAACCCTTCGAGGGGGATACATGCTAGTTTTTACAAACTGAACACAAGTAATTTTCTTGGTATGCTTACCTGATCTCGTTATTGCTTAAGTACTTTTTTGCCAAAAGCCCCTCATATCATGAGCCTTAGTCACTTGTAGGGTGAACGTAAATAATTGTGGATAGATCTATTAGGGATTGACCATCCCCGTTTGGGAGTTGAGAAAACAACCAAACGCACTTTATTTGAAATCTAATAGGTTACTGGCAAGGACCTATCTTGAGGGCAACTGTTACCTTAATCCATCATTTATGATGAGATCTGTTAATCGGATGAGCGTCATGAGCTTAATGCAATAACAACTATTTTTAACTTATAATTGTATGACGGTGCAATTATCACTTATAGCTTGTGTTCAATCTTTTAAACTTAAACCTATGAATATCACTCAACTTTTGTTGACTTTTAACATGTTTATCTCAGGTCTAAAAGGAGCAAGGACGGGACGGAAGAGCACGAAATTCTTACAAAGGCTATAAATTTTTTATTATCATTCGAAAACCTATTTAACAAATTTTAAAACCACTGGGACCTCATTTTTAAAACTCTGATATTTATAAAAATTCGAATGATAAATATTTTTAGAAAATCATTTTCTACTGAAAAACTATGAGCTGTGAAGTAACACCCAATCTTTATTTCGCTGCAAATATTTTAAAATTGGGGGTGTTACAAATTCCCCCCCCCCCCCCCCACACTTAGAATTGAATATTATCCTCAATATTCAAAGTCCCGGCTATTATGCCGACTCTTTGAACGTAAAAGGGCAACATTACAAGCTAAATGTGGAAACATCATTTTTTTTCACTTTATTGGTAACCACAGCAGGGGCACTCCCCCACACTTAGGGTGAAAACCCTATATGCATGCTACTGTTTTTGTTTACCGAGTCGCTAGCTTGACTCGACCCCGAATTCATTTGTTCTTGGGGAAGCATGATGTGGAAGAAGCAATCTCCATCGGACTTTCATTCAAGATGTTTGGACAAACAATTGAAGCACTTGAAAGTTCCACACCGATGAGATAAGTACCCGGCTCTAAATAGTATAAACTATAAGCGGTGATGCCGGGGTCAAAGATAATGTCTTCATTCCCGAAGGAGTGAAGAACAGGAGAAGTCACCCGGTAGGTGAAAAAGAGAAAGAAAGTCATGATGAACATCATGACTAACTCATCATCATCCTCAAAAAAATTCATAGATTCATCATCTTGAATTTCATCATTTAAGCTCATGTGATCAAGACATATCCCGGGTGTGTCTAGATCAAAGTAGAAGTTATCATACTCTGGTGGAGATATGATGTGAGTGAGTTCACAGGAGAACTCATCGAATGTGAATGAATCATATTCTGAATTGATGTGTGTGAGTTCACAGGAGAACTCATCGAAGGTAAATGATTCATAATCGGGGAGAGAATTATGAGAATGAGAAGTGGTACTGCCACTAATCTTCTCTCCCATAGGATCAAAAGTAAAAGCTTCAAACTCCAGAATAGGATCATCGGAGAAAATGTCACTATCCTTAATGAGGATAGGAGATGAAATAGGTTTCTCTTTGAAAGCCTCGATTTTTGAAATGAGGAGATTGACATTCAATAATGTTGCACGAAGTGCTTCATCCTTGATTTCAGTGTCAGTCTCATCATTCACTTCTTCTAAGCTGACTAGCTCAGAAGGTAATCCTTCCACATGACTGATGTCTCCAGAAGATAAAGAATTTTCATCAGCATGTGAAATACTAAGCTCGATGTTGGGATTAGAGTTTAAAAGATTTTCAGTTTCTCCCATATCGGCTTCAAGGTCAAACAGATCATCATCACTTCCCAATGGAAGTGGATTGATGTGAGTACGTTCATCTGTGAACTCCTCAATAAGAGGGTCAACATCAGAATGAGGCAGTGGTGCCTCTTCATACTCAACTTCTCCATAAGATGTACAATCATCATTAAAATCGGAGAAAGTCTCAAAATGATCTTTTGGATTTTCAGGGGGAGAAGGTAGACCACACACATGATCAAAAGTTCCCTGTGACTCTCCTGGGATTGGGACAAGGTTCTCAACACTAGACTTTATGAATTCGTCTGATTCCTTTTCAGGAACAGTGCCAAGATGCTCATCCCCCATATTCAGAGAGTGAGTGTGAACTTCGGGTGTGATATCAATATACTGAGGGAGTTGAGAGGAGCTAGCATTCATGGATTGTACAAGTTCCATTTGATCTTCTGCTAGTAATTTCTCCGTCATATTATTTTCTCCCTGATTTTCAATGGAAGGAATTACAACTGATGAATCTTTTTGAATAATGACAATGTTATCTTCGTCATCATCACTGTCATCATCGTCATCATATAGAGCAGCATAGCGAAGATTGGCACGTATTTTAGCTGCTCTTTGCTCAGCAAGTAATTCTTCCATTCTCATTTTGTTTCTAGCATCTCGTTTCTTCAGCAAGTAATTCTGCCATTGATTTCTCACGAGAATCTTGAAACGATGTAGTAGCCAACCCCTCCTTACATTCTTTCAATGCTTCAAGAACCTTTAGACAAAGGTCTTGCTGAGTTTCATGAGGAGTTGCTTGAGTCAATTGGTACTGTGGAGGTTGGTCTTGAAACGAATAGTCGTAATTGTTGCAAGGAAATGGATTCCCTGTTTGACAATCCGAGCTAAAGTGAGGACCTCCACAGTATTCACAACAGTAAGACTGATATGGCTGTGAGTCGTATGTGCTAGAGTCATAATTGTTATCAAGAAACTGCTCATAGACAAGCGTGTTGCCCGATTGACAATCAGAACTGTAGTGTGGGCAACCACAGTACTCACAACAGTTAAACTGTTGAGTCTTGTTTGGTGAATTGTATGGATATTGGTAGTAACCAAAATTTTGACTATTTTGACAATCAAAAGCTTGGTGAGGACCTCCACAATATTCACACGAAAAGTTTGGTATATTTTGATACGAAGCATCATTGTGGTTTGGATAATATGATTCTTGCTCGTATGAATGTGATGGGTAATTGGAAAAATTTGGAGAATCGTAGAATGAGTTCTGATTAGGATCATAAGCAAATGAATTCCTCGAACCACAAAACAAACAACCTCCGTCTCGAATATCATTACCACATTGTTCACATGTACACCAACGACATGGTAAACCAAAAAGCGGCTCACCACAACCAACACAAGGAATAAAATTCGGAGGTGGGACAAGTGGTGTGCTCTGAGAGCTAGGAATTTCCACCACTTCCGTTATGGTCTCGGGTTTTTGTTCTTGATAAACATGAAGATTGGGCAAGTCGTTCTTTTCAGTCACAACTATAAACTAAGACAATCTTTTAACCGTATATCGTGAAAGGTTAGGATTGATTCTTGACGGTTTAGGAGCAATTGTGAGCTTAGATTTTTGGACAACCGTAGGTTGGACGTATTTAGCACTTCCATAGTCATAGGAAATTACAGGGTCCTTTGTCACCCCGGTTTCTTGTTCCATTTCCCTCACCAGAGAGGGAATAGGAATCGATGGACCATCATAATCAACACGACATCTCGACATTTTTGACAAGGCCTGAATTTTTTCAATTTTGCTCTCAAAGGCCCATAGTTCAAAGAAATCGTCATCGAGAGATGCCATTAGAATCAATTACAGGAGAAGTGGAAGAAGTTAGAATCAAAAGGATAGAGGGTAAAGGGATGAAGAATCAAAGATGTGAGAGGGTAAAGGTGAATATTTTTGGAGTTTTTGGAAAACATTTTGTACTAATAAGAAAGAAAATCTTTTTGGGTTTTTTGTGTTCGTTGAAAACTGATTTTAAAATGTTTTCGTGAACTTTTTTGTTTTTAATAAGAAAATATGAACAAAGGATGGTAAATATACAATGAGTGTAAATCCAGGTTCACTAATCTGTAAAACCGTTTAGAATACGCGCACGACCTCCCCGGCAGCGGCGCCAAATTTTGATTGGCTCCAGACGGTCAACTAAATTGACCAGGTAAATGGTCAACGAACTCAAACAGCCTAAGAGTCAATCTCCGTGGAAGTATAGGGGTTTCCCCGGGTCGTTATGTCCCGACGAGGTGTGATGGTATTAAAACGGGTTTGTGATCGGGTGAATTTGAATGGGAAGTAACCAGATAAAGATTTGGATTTTTTTACACTACTGGAATGATTAGGAATAACAGTATTAACAATCACGGGAAACAGAAATGTATAAACGTAAACCAAATAAAAATCAGACACGATTGCATGCTGAGAAAAAGGTGAGTTTTAAGGAAAATAAACTACAGGGGGTGAAAATGACTTTTTTACAAACTTAAAATTAAAATAAAATGAAATTAAAAAGAAAACTATTTTTAGATTATTTTATTGTTATTTTTTTATTAATTAAAAACTAATTTAAACTATTTAATAATTAATAAAATTATTTTAAATATACTTTTTAATTACTAATAATACCTAAATGACTTAGAAAATTATGAGAAAATTTATAAATCTAATTAACCATCACAGGAATCCTAAAAAGTTATAAAAAGTTTATAAAAATTATTTTTAAACTAATTTACTAATTATTATTCTAAATATTAATTAATAACTAATTAAACTAATTAAATTATAAAAACTAAAAGATGAACAGTAAAAATTATAGAAAAATTCCTAAACTTATTTTATAACA
Source organism: Artemisia argyi (assembly GCA_030686995.1). Classification (NCBI taxonomy): domain Eukaryota; kingdom Viridiplantae; phylum Streptophyta; class Magnoliopsida; order Asterales; family Asteraceae; genus Artemisia; species Artemisia argyi. Next base: position 56,613,351 of record CM060697.1, on the reverse strand, counting down.
TATAAAAGCTAGGAAAAATATAAAAACTAGGTGCTACTTTATAAAAACTAATTTTGCTATTTAACACTTAATTATTAATTAATTATTAATAAAACTAATATTAAATCTAATTAATACTAAATGACAAAATTAAAATCTAGAAAAATTACTGAAATTACTTAAAGATAAAAGGAAATTAAGAAAATTATAAAAATGCAAAGTGCTTAATAAAAATATAAAAAGGAAAATTAAAAAGATAAATAAAATTAAATAGAAACTATCACTTTTAATTAAAATTGGATTTTCTGGATTTTTCTTTTACAAAACTTTTTAAATACTTAAAACATGAATTTTTATGAAGACAACATTTTCAGAACTTAAAAATAAGTCAAATGTAAGCTTAAAAGCTTGATAGTTGACTTTCTTTGACCAAACAAGAAATTAAGCTCAAATGAGCTTATGTGGGGTCCGCAAGGGTGGATTCTGGTTCACCTAAGTTGTGTGGACATGTTTAAGCTAGAAATGATCAGATAAGCTCACAGGATAAGCCCATAAGCCAAGATAAGCACATTGATTTTCTTATTTCTATACTGAAAATGGGACAGGGTTTAGGGATGAATTCAGGTGGGGTCCACTGAGCTTGAGCTCAAAAGCATGCTCAAACCTTGAAGGTAGCCAGGAGGGGGACTGAAAGGACCTAATTTGGGCCAGTGGGACCCACTGAGGTGGCTAGGATGAACCACCAAAGTGGTGGTGTTAGAGACAGTTGCTGATGCAGGGGAGAACACTCCCCCTGCAGGTGTGTTTGGAGGGGTGTGGGGCCCTTAGAAAAATTTACAAAAATAAAAGGGAAGTGAGACCTCAAAGTTCAGCTGAGGGACTACAAAATGTAAAAGTTTAAAGGCTTATCTCTGTATACAAAAATCACAAAAAATCATGCAAGTTTTGGGTTTTTCTGACTAAGGCAACTTTGACTTTTCAAGAAAACACTAAGGTTTTGACTATTTTGAACTTTAATCTATCCTAAGTGACTGAAAATGATTTATTAATATACTAAATGACTGAATTAAGTAAAGATTACAACTAATGAACACATAATGGTGATTATCTAATTGATTATTCTCACAGTGAACTAGAAATTGAGGTTAAAAGTTAATTTTTGACTTTTATCAAAAGGAGTACTGGTTTTATTGCATAACTGAGCTATAAGAACCTCGTGAGACTTGTCTCAACAATAAACAACAACAAAAACAACTTTGAACACAGTGCAAACAACTGAACCAAACACTATATTATTATGACTATATTCTGATTTCCAAAGTAAATGACAAATTTAACCTATAAAACTGATGAAAAAGGACTTATAAAGATACAATAGGCTGAAAATAGCATATAAACAATAACAGTAACCACTAAAACTCAGAGATAATTAACATACTATTTTTGGCAGTCAAAATGGAAATATGAGCAATATTGAAAATAAATGAACAAGCAACAAATATTAAGCACTATTATAACTAAAATACACCTAAGAAACACAGATAACCATATATAAGTAGATAATAAGCTATTCTACAGTGAAAGCATAAATTTGACAAAGAGGCTTACAAAAGGACCAAGCATGAAACTGATGAACCAAGGACCATTAATACAACCTATTACTCCCCTTGGAGTTCTAATACCCAAGACATCCCTTGTCCAACTGGCTTCTTGATTCATTTTTTTTTTTTTTTTTTTTTTTTTTGGTTTTTAGAGTAAACTGAGTGATAATGCTCTCTAAGCTTTGATAAGCTTATAAATGAGCAAGAATAAACTTGCTTTCCCTTAAACAACAACTTTTATCTTAAATTAAGCCAAAGTGAAAATCTTGAGCAACTTAAGTTGAAAACTGAGTTGAGCTTGAAATGCTTGAATTAATGATTGAAATGTGTTTCTATTGAACTGAGAACATGAAAATTACAACTTGAAAACTAAAATGAACACTGGAAAATTAAAATTTAACTAAATTGACATACTAATCTAAATTAAAAACTACACACCCTTCTCCTTGCTTCTTTTTCTCTTTTGTAGTGATTTCTGTGACTCAGTGGGTCCCAAGGGTCAAATCCCACCTTGAATCTCAGCCCTTGGATTAGGAATGAGCAATCTTGGCCTTTAAGAGTTTTGGCGCCAAAAATAATTTAAGCCAGTGGATGGATTTGGGCGGTGGGTTTGTTTGCTAGCTTCTTGTTTGTTGTTTGTGGAGGGATAAAGAGCAAGTGGAGATGGAGTGTGATAAGTTTGGTGATGATTGCTAGCTATGGTGGTAGCTCTGAGTCTGTTAGCCAAGTGGGGAAGAAAGGGCGCGATCAAACATATGTTTGACCATTTATTTTTTAAAACGGTTATTAGGAGGGTGGGTTGGGCTTTGGTTGTTTGGGCCAGCTGGATTGGGTAGGATAGTAAGTGTGTTGGGTTTATTACTAGTAGTGGTCCGTTTGGTGTAATAAGTAATACAAGGACCATTTTTGAAATTTGAGCAAAGTAGAAGGACTGATGGTGTAACTTCCCCAATAAACTCACAAGGACTAAACTTGCCAAGTATGATAACCCATGGACCATTTTTGCAATTTTCCATTTCCAAGGGTATTTTCTGCCAATTTTGAAACTCCAGGGACCAAACATGTAAATTCTCCAAACTTTCTCTCCAAGGACCATTCCTGCCAAAATTCATTAGTACAAGGAACATAATTGATAATTTCCAAAACTTTGTATCCCAGGGACTAATTTTGACAGTTTTGCAAAGTGCAAGGACCAAACTTGTAATTTGTCCAAACTTTTCACCAAAGGACTAAAAGTGGCAATTTATGAACTCCAAGGACCATATTTGACTTTTCAACCAAAAATATATGCTCAGGGACCAATTCTGTTAATTTTTGAAAGTTCGGGGACTGAAACAGCCAATTATGCAAACTTTGTTCGTTTTTCATCTGTTTTTAAACATTTTGCATCAGAAACATATAAAACACAATCCTGGGATATTTTCAGTATTTTGATGCGTATTTTAGTGTTTTTAAATGTTTTTGCAGTTCATATTGACAAAAAATGATGAGCGTTTTTAAACGAAAATATAGTATTTAGTACGTAGTTTTATTATTTCTATTAGTGAATACTAATATATATATAGTTTTGACGATTTTGAAACGTGTATATCTTTGTCGTTATAAGTTCATTTTCCTCGTTCTTTATATCCACGGATTCGTCTTAACATGTATTAATATATTTTTGATAGCTCGGCTCCTCTAGGTTACGTCTAACGCCTCTTTTTGTCCGACGAAAATCGTCCAACAGCATGAATATTTTCAGAAAAATAGTTTTCGTCGTTAAACTTGCAAAAATCATATCTCCTTTGTTATAAACTCGTTTTAATCCGTTCTTTCGCCAAAAGTTTAGTTTTTGAAAGTAGTTTCTAAATCTTTGGTTAAAAATTACCCCTGAGTTCCTGAGTTTTCCAGGTTTGGCATTTTGGGACAGTAGGTTCCTAGATAGGTTCTAAACTCATTTCTAATGTGCCAAACTAGTTTCTAATCCACCCAAATCACTTCCAACCACCAAAAATCTAGTCTATTCCTACCATACACCTTCTTAAGGTGTCATGGGTTCTTAAACATCATCAATCAAGTAGATCTACCAAGGGTTTCCATTTCTAGGGTTTAAAAGATATAAAAGTTTAAATAGAGTGGTATAAACTAGCATATGCATGTAGATCTTGTATAAAAATCATATGAACATAAAAATAACTTGAAGAAATTATGAAAAAGAGTTTGACAACTTACTTTGAAAGATTTGTGAGCTTGGATGAGTAAAACCTTGAGTTTTTTTATTTCAAAACTCTAACAAGGATCACCAAAGGAACTAGAAAATAGCTTGATCTTGAAAAATCAATGGATTTTGCTCTTGTTTGTGTTCTTGGCCGTGGGTTTAGAGAGGAGAGGAAGAGAAAATGGTTTGCTTTTTGATCTTGTAAAAATGGATTATGTTAAAGTCTTGGTGTTTTATAAATATCTAGTTTTAGGGTAAACTTGTAATTAAGTTATCAAATGGAAGTAACCATGTGACATGTATGTATTTAAGGTAGGAAAATGGTTGTTTGCTTGCTATTTAATTTGTATCATTAGTTATTAGTGTATATAATGTGTTATGTTATAAGTTTTGGATATCGGGTTACCTAAAAATAAATCGTGACGAGTTGAAATAAATTTTGACGAAGTTAATCGGGACATAATAAAGTCATAAACATTGTGAAAATATCTCGGGTACAAGTATTGGGTGTTTGGATGATTATTGTTTAGTTTCTACGATAACCGTCATAATTATATTAAACTTACGATATAAATTAAATAAATTTCCAAAATACCGGGTAAGTGAATTTTATAATCTTTGTGATGTTGTAAGGGGTTTAAAAATATATCGGGACCATTGTGGGGATTGTTAGATATGTTAGTCATATTTATTAATCGCATGTTAACGTTTATTTAAAAATAAATAAATATACGTAAAACGTTAAATATATCAGAAATATAAATATGAATATTCTACGAGTAGTATAGTATGCAAATGCTATTATGATGATATGTAGACTATTTCTAGTCCTTATAAAATGTCCCTAGTGATAAAAAATGAATTCGCACCTGAACCAATTCGGTTACGCGAATTTAAATATCCGTAAACTAAATTTATGATGAAATGAGCAATGCACATGAATAGTGTTTTCTTTCCGGAAATGAATAGTGTTTCGTGAATAGTAAAATTTTTGAACACTTTTCAGAATATCAAACTGACTTCAAAAATGATGAATAGTAATATGATGAATAGTGTTTTGATGAATAGTGATTTATAAATAGTAAATTGTCGAAGTTCGGAAAATGACCTGAAATGATGAATTGTGACACTATATGAAAACAATGTGGAGGTGCGGTTATCTTGACTCATTTTGATGCTCAAAAACATTTAAGAATGCAAGTTTTGTTATACAACAAAAGATACCCAAGCGCTCCTAGTTCAATGTAGGTTCGTTTGAATGTACTGATGAGTGTGTAAATACTCATCATTTTTGTCTTATCTGAACTGCCAAAACCAAGGCTGTCAAGATCGCGATCCCACATGGGATCGTTTTTGTCTTTGCAAGATCGAGATCATAAGATCGGATCGAGATCCTACGATCCTACCAATTTTTCATATTTTGTAAAGAAAGGGTAAACGAGTCAAACAATTTTTCATTTCTACTAACAAAATGTGTAACACTGTAACATATTCCATCATACAAGGTTAATCACATTACTAAGCCCGTTGAATATACAAAAAATTCAAGTACAATCATTACATTAACGATTTAGCGGAATAAGATTACATAACATTAGTCCTAAACGTCTTAAACAAAAGAGCCATAATACCAAAAGATTCATACATAAACCATCATTGATCAATCATCAATCTATTATATGGAGTTGTGCATTAACTTCATTTTCTTCAGGTAAATTAAAATCAGGTTCTTCAAATTCATCATCTCGACCTATAAATAGAACGATAGAAACATATGCGTTATATGTTTGAGACTTTAGAAGTTTAGAACTTGTGAAATCTAAACTAACAAAACAAAAGTGTTATGAAATACTTAAAGAAAGATATTAAAGATAAGATATCACCGAATTGGTCCCTAAAAGCTCTTTCGAGAAAATCATTATCTCCACCACCATCTTGTGCTTGCGGTTGAGTTGATTCTTCCTCAGTTATCCACTCATCATCAGATTCAATATTTTCGAAATCCAACGCCTCAAGTTGTTCGATTGCAGCTTTTGTCTCTTTCATTTTCTTTTCTTGTCTTCCGGTTAACTTTAAGTTATACATAACATAAACAAGATCATTCATTTTCTGTTGGTGTAGACAATTTCTTCGTTTAGAATGAACCTAACAAAATAAAGAGAGAAATAATTAAGAAACTAGTAAAACAAAATTAAGATAAGTTGGAATGAGATTGTTTCAAGTTACCATCTCAAAAGCGCTCCAGTTCCTCTCACGACCCGAGGATGAACACGTCAAGCTTAAAACTCGCATCGCAAATCTTTTCAATTCTGGTGTATCATCACCAAATGAATCCCACCAATCAACCGGACTTTTTTTATCAATATTCTGCCTTGCTATATTAAGATTAAAGAGACGCCCTTTTTTGTTCTTAAACATGTCCATCTAGCAATCAATCTCATTTGCAAGGTTTTCGTCACCACCACACATTCTTCCAATGCACATATACAAGTCAACTTTAAAAGAAGCAAGATCACCCTTAAATTAGAACTATATTGCATCCTTGGATTTAAGAAATAACCAGCCACATGAAGAGGCCTGATTGGCCTCAAACAGTCAGAAAATATTAACCAAGTAATGGTCAACAAGTCAAACAGCCTAAACCAATACTCTGTGGAGTGTAGTGTTTCCCCGGATCGTTAAATCCCAACGAGGCGTGAAATCTGAAATAAAATGACTTCGAAATCAGGTGATTTGAACAGGAAAAGGGTTTAAGTGATTGTACTACTGAAATATAAGTTAGAATAGCTTTGATAGGCTATATCAACTAATACGTGAAATCAGATAAGTACAAATGAAAAGGAACTGGAAAATGTATACGTTTAATATTTAAACGTAAACAACAAAAACGATTTTAACTATAGTAGGAATTTGTATGCCTTAGGGGCTTAAATGCAAATTAAATAAACTTAAAATATTTATTTTATAATTACTTATTTATTTAAAAGTTAATAAAACCTAAAAATGTAAAAAGATATAAAATGTACGTTTAAATCTGAATAAACGTAAACGTACAAAGTTAAACGTGAATTCTGTCAAATAAAACTCCCACAAATGTGAAAATTATATTTTTGGAATCCTAAACTTATAAGAAAATTATTAGAAAATTAAAATTATTTTTATAACTATTTAATTAATTATAATTATTTAATAACTATTTTTAATTATTTAATAATTCACTAATAAATAAGAAAATGTAAAATAAGTCTAGAAATATAAAATTAAAATTTTTAAAAGTCTAAAATATTATAAAACTTATTTTAAAACTAAAATTATATTTTTCTCACTATTTATCTAATTATTATTGATTAATTATTATTTAATTATTATTTAACTAATTATATTGATTTAAATTATTAAAAATACTAAAAAGACTTAGATAATTAAGAAGATTTTTATAAATCTAATTAACCATCACAGGAATCCTAAAAATTATAAAAAGTTGATTTTATGTATTTTTAAACTATTTTACTAATTATTATATTAAATATTAATTAATTACTAATTAAACTAAATAAATTATAAAAACTAGCAAATGAACAGTAGAAATTTCAAGAAAATTTCTAAAATTATTTTACAACATATAAAAGCTAGAAAAATTATAAAAACTAGGTGGTATTTTATAAAATATAATTATGCTATTTAATTCTTATTTATTAATTAATAATTAATTAAACTAAAATTAATTATAAATATTACCAAATGACAAAGGAAAAATCTAGAAAAATTTATAAAAATACTTTAATATAAAATAGATTTAATAAAAATATAAAAATGTAGAAGTGCTTATAAATAAGCTAAAAAGAAATTTAAATAGATAATTTCTATTAAATAGAAGCTATCACTATAATTAAGTTTGGCTTTTTCTGTTTTTTCTTTTACAAAACTATTAAAATACTTAAAATAAGAAACTTTTTTAAAAACAACTAATATGGAAATCAAAAATAAGCACTGTGAGTGCTTATTAGACCAAATAGTTGACTTTCTTTGACCAAGAAGGAAATTTAGCTCAAATGGAAGTGTGTGGGGTCCACAATGGTGTATTTTGATTCCTCTGAGTTATTATGACAATTTTAAACAAGAGTTACTCAAATAAGTTGGCTGAATAAGCCAAGAATCCACAATAAGCAATTGCTTATTTGGATTCTGAGACAGAATTGGGACAGATTTTGAGTGCAATTCCAAGTGGGGTCCACTGGTCCTATGGTCAAACAAATGGTCAACTATTGAAGCCTGGTAGGAGGGGGGTTTGAAAAACCAAAGATTGGACTGTGGGACCCACAGGGGTGGCCACAATCAACCACCAAAGGTGGTGGTGTTGCTGAGGTTCTGATGCACAGGGCAGGGTCTTGCCCTGCAGCCTAGTTTGAGGGGCAATTTAGTCCACAAATAAATTTCACAAAAATACAACACTTATGGAAATCTCAAGTTCTACTGATAGATTATACACACAAAACGTTTCAAACTCTAAAACCTTACACAAAATTCATAATAATTCATGCCATTTTAGGATTTTCTGCAAAAGTATGTTTTGACCTTTTTAGATATACTCCTACTTTGACTTATATGAACTTTACTTGATCCTAGCTGATTATAGATGATATGATAAGCTGAAATAAAGCTAATTTAGGCTTAAGCTACAACTAATAAGCTCATGTGAGGATTTATAGTACTCAAAACACCACACAGTTAACTGTGAGGTGGTAATTCTTGTGATTTTGACTTTCTGTCAAAGTAGACCAAAGTTTTATGACTGATATGATCTATTTGTACCTAATGAAGCATGTAGCAAACAGAAATAACCCAAGAATTTCACTGAGACTCAGTGATATTCACATAACTAAACACCCCTTTAAGAATATGAAATCAAGATTTTTCAAATCAAATCACTTCTATAAACCATAACTTTGATTCCAGACCATGTAGTAGCATAACACAATATCAAATAAGCATGAACAAGCAACCCTACCAGCATATAAAACAGATAGTAATAAATTACATGTAAACTGTGAAAATGATGATTTTAAGCAATAACTAATTTCAACAAGCAAACTGATTATTTTAACCAATAATATGTTTAGTTAACAACAAGCAAGCATGAAAACATCAATAACAACAAAGTTTATTAACTACTACAGTGAAAGAGAAAATTTCATCAAGAGCTTACAAGTGAGTAGCAAGGCTGAAACCAATGAACCAAGAACCAAGAACTTTCCTATAGGTTCTCCACAGAACCTCTAACCCATGGCCATCCTTAATTCACCATGCTCCAGCTATCTTCACCATTGTAACTGATTTTTTTTGTTTTTTTTTTATATTTTATATATTTTTTTTTTGGTATTTTTGGTTTCTTATACTAAGTTGAGTTTTAAGGTCACTAAAAGCTTTTATAAGCTTTCTGGGGGCCTAAGTGACTTAACTCAGTCCATAACATCAACAAACAACAATTTCTAACCACGAATGGATTTTATTGAAATTTGCAAAGAAATGAAATAAACTGAAATCCTTTAATTGATTACTAAAAAGGTTCACAATACACTTAATTAACTTGAAACAACGCTTGAAAGTTTAAACATAAACTGGAAATTGAAAATTAATACATTCGACATACATAAACTAAAAATTACACTAGATATCTCTTCCACTCTTCTCTCTTGATCTTTATAGATGAAAATGAGCTTCCAGGTGTCCTCAGAGACTTTTCCCACCACTTTTGACCCTTGGATCTCTGCAATTCATCTCAATCGTTCAAAAGCACTTTTGGCGCCAAAAGTGAAATTGGTAGCTTGTGGCCGATATTTTGCAATTAATGCATCTTGGGGGCTTGTGGAGGTGTAAGGGGGACAATTGAGATAGTTTTTAGCCAAGTTGGGGTGATATGGAAGAAAAACCAGTAAAGTGAGTGCTACAGTGGTGGATTTGGTGGGAAAGGCATTAATTGTGGGTGTGGGTTAGCTCTGAGGTGGAAGGTATGTGAGCGGGAGTGGACAGGTGATGGTGAAAGGTGGCAAATACCATGGTGGTTTCTGGTTTCAGGGTGTTTGTGAAGAAGATGAACAGTGGAGGCGGGGTCAAAGGGTCAACGCCCTGGTTTTAATATTTAAGGGAGTTGGGCTGGGTGTGTTTTGGGCCTAGGAAAGTTGTGGGCTGGGTAAGGGTTTTTGGTTTGGATTGGTTTTGGGTAATAATAATAATAAGGGTCCGGTTTGATTTATGGTTACACAAGGACCAAATTTGCAAATTATTCAAAGTTGAGGGACCTTTTCTGTAAACATTCCAAAATTGTTATAAGGACCAATATTGCTAAGTATGAATATCCCAAGGACTAAAGATGTAATTTTTCCATTTAAAATACCCAGGGACCTTTTCTGCCAAATCCTCAAACACCAGGGACCAAACATGTAATTTCTCCATAGTTATCATAAGGACCAATTGTGTCATTTAAGAATAGTACAAGGTTTACTTTTAATATTTTTCCATTTTCAAAACCTTAAGGACTATACTTGACATTTTTGAAACTTGAGGGACTAAAGTTGTCATTTTGCAATTTTTAACTTTAAAGGACTAAACTTGACAACTTATGAATCCCTAAGGACCTTTGATGATATTTTTCATGTTTTGATTTACCAGGGACTAGATTTGCCAATTTTTCAAAGTTCAGGGACTGAAACTGTAAATTATGTGAAATATGTTGTTTTTCATCAGTTTTCAATCCTTTTGCATAAAAACACAATCCAAGGATATTTTATGTAATTTAAGGCATTCCTGTGTGTTTTCAGATGTTTTTGCAGTCTAAATGTAACAGAAATGATGAGTATTTACACACTCATCAAGGCCTATTAAGTTGATTATCCCATCTTTCATCAACGATATTGATAATAGGTTGATACCTAAAGAGGAAATGAAAAAGAATTACAAATAATGCATATAGAGGCCCTACATCAGTCACATACTCAGTCACATAAGTCATACTAGAATTACAAATAATACAAATCCACTCCCTAAACCAGTCACATACTCAGTATCTCAATAGAATTACAAATAATGCATATAAAGGCCCTACATCAGTCACATACTCAGTACATCAGTCACATACTCGATAGAATTACAAATAATATAAGTTACTATGAAAAAAATACCTCGATTGAACTTTTTTGTAGTTTGATATGATCTCTTCCTTTGCTTTAATCATAGCCTGATATATGAAACCCATAGCTGGTGTTGAATCTGAATCAACCATTCGAAGAACCTTTATCAAGGGAATCGCAGCTAAAAGACAAGTTGAAACTGATCCCCAAAATCCGGAAGTGTCAAGAACTATACTCTCAATTTTCTTTCCTATCTCTAACTTTGAAAAGTTACTACTCGTCCATTTTTCAAACGCAAACATTGAGATCAAGGCACCTTTCTGCTCATGCAAACGACCAAGTGTAAGATAAGAAGTAGCAAATCTAGTTGCTCCCGGCCTAAGAAGTTCCTTACCCTTAGTAAATTCCCTCAACATACAGATAAGTCGTGTTCGGTTATATATGAAACTTGTAATTTTTCTTCCTTTTACTATTGTTACTTTGTGTTCTTCAATTTTCTTTTCAAAGTCCTCCAACATCAAATCAATGCAATGTGCAGCACATGGTGTCCAAAATAGTTTCTTCCTTTTGCTCATTAACATTTCACCAGCAGCCTTGTAATTGGTTGCATTATCAGTCACTACTTGAACAACATGTTCTTCTCCTATTTTCTCCACAAAATCGTCTAACATAGCAAATACTTTTTCCTTTGTTTTACTAATTTCAGATGTGTCAATTGATGCTAAAAAGATAGTACCTTTAGGGCTGTTCACAAGAAAATTACATATTGATCGATTCTTTCGATCACTCCAACCATCACTCATTAACTTGCAGCCTGTCTTGATCCACTCTTTCTTGTAGTCTTCAAGTATTGCCTTGGTATAATCAACTTCTTTTTTCAAATAAGTAACTCTCATCTCATGGTATGATGGTGGATCAAGACCTCTCCTAAAGTCACCAATCATTTGGACCATTTTTTTGAATTCCGGATTCTTTACGCAATTGAATGAAAGGGCACTTGTGTAAAAGAAACGGGCAATTTATTGACAGACTTTATCTCGCTCGTCTATTTTGAACATTTTATTCAATGTGCACTGAGTTTTCCCCTTTTTTGAAACAAAAGTATCCATATCTTTTGTTATATGACTTCTATCATCACTTTCAAACAATTTTTCATCCTCATCAACTGCAAACAATTTACGTTTTTTCTCTGCGGCCAACTCCATTTGTTCCACCACTTTCTTAAATTTGATTGAAATATCCTCGGGAACCATTGGACAAGGTGCAGCATCTTTACGTGTCCGAGCTAAATGATGCTTAAATCTATAAATACCACCGGTGAACTCGCAACTACAAAACTTACATTGCACCCTTCTTTTATCTAACTCAACCGCGTACTCCCAACCAACATCAGTCCTAGCTCCAGGTGCATTTGCCCTTTTTGGTTTTCTACTAGTTGCAGACGAAGGCGTAGAACTAGATGACGGTGCTGATGTTGCACTGCTTTTCATGGCAATAAGAGAAATAAATCGCAACCTGTAGACATTGAACGGTACTTTAAAAACGCTGCACCAGTTAACTTAAACTTACTAGAGCTGCTAAGTTACTAAAAGTCTAGAACAAGAAAACAACTAACAAGATAAAGTGATAAACAACTAAGTAGCCCTTGATTATAGGTTACATTAAAACAAACAAATGAATCAGTAACAATATTATACATTCCTAAAAAAAAGATAATAAATACGATCATTCAGCATAAAGTATAGAAGGACTCGTTTTAATTATTTTATTTGCAGCCATATAGAACACAATCAACACAATACACATTATTAAACAACAAAGTTACAAGAGCTTAATTATCAAAGTCGACACAACAAAGACCAACAATGGCAACTTAAATTTTCAAGTCGACACTACAAATGAACAAACTCAACAAAGTAACAAGAGCTGCTTAATGCCTTGATCAAGTGATAACAACTAACAACAAATTACTTACTACATAAGTGGTTCAAATTAAAACTTAAAAACTATGAAAAGGTACAAGAAAAAACAATAATTACCTGTTGTTATTTTGATTCGAGTAATCAGAACAAGAGAAGAATAACACTAATTTTTTTTTCATGGAATTAGCATTTGAAGAAAGTAGATAACTAGGTTTTTATTTTGATTTGGGAAAGTGGGAAACTGGGAAAGTATAATGAAACGAAAGTGTTATACAGTTATTTTTTTGGGCCAGCATTATACATTTATTTTTTTTGGGCCTAAGAAAAGTAGTGGCCAAGCCCAAGTGTAATTTAATTTTAGCATTTTTATCAAATATGTAAACTCGTATCGTAACACGATTCTACGATCTTACGACCGAGTTTACGATCCTACGTACGATCCCACCTAAAACTCGATCCTATTGCGATGCTACACGTTTTTGACTGGTGGGCACGTAAGATCGAACGATCCTACGTGTAAAATCGCGTTTTTGACAGCCTTGGCCAAAACATCCAAAAACACTCAAATATGCATCAAAATATTGAAAATATCCCAGGATTGTGTTTTATATGTTTCAGATGCAAAATGATTAAAAACAGATGAAAAACGAACAAAGTTTGCATAATTGGCAGTTTCAGTCCCTCAACTTTCAAAAACTTGTCAAATCTAGTCCCTGAGCATTTATTTTGGAAGAAAATTTACCAAAGGTCCTTTTGGAATCACAAATAAACATATTTAGTCCTTTGGTGTGAAGTTTCATAAAATTACAAGTTTAGTCCATGCACTTTGCAAAATTGACAAAAATAGTCCCTGGGATTTAAAAACTTTGAGAAAAATCAATTTTGGTCCTTGTGCTACTCATCTTTGGCAGGAATGGTTCTTGGGAGAAAAGTTTGGTGAAATTACATGTTTGGTCCCTGGAGTTTACAAAGTTGACATATTTAGTCCCTAGAAAGTTTAAAAGTGGAAAATCAACATTTGGTCCTTATACTATTGAAACTTGGCATGTTTATCCCTTTTGACTACTTTGGGAAAGTTACCATTTCAGACCCTCAACTTTCGGATTATTACAAATTTGGTCCTTGCAATAACTTACAAACCAACCGGACCCTTATTATTATTAATATCCAAATCCAATCCAAATACAAACAAAAACCCAAGCCTGATCCAATCCCAAGCCCAACAAACCAGCCCAACTCCCTTCCACCCTTTTAATACAAATACCAGGGTCAAACTTTTACCCTCGGTCAAACAAAGTCAAACCACCACCCTTCCCTCTCCCCCACCAACTTGCAGCATCCCATCACCTCACCCCCTCCTTCATCATATCCCACCGCCCAAGCCACTCACCACCTCACTTACCTAACAATCCAAATAGCATTTAATGCTTCTCCCCCCCCCCCCCCAATTGGTATGAAGCAGAGCAAATTGCTCTGTTTCTGTTTTGGCGCCAAAATGATCCAAGGGTCAAGATCAATCAGAAATAATCCAAAGGCTCAGATTTCAAGTGGGATTTGCTCAGAAGGCTTCCAGAAATCCTAATCCTCAGCTATAAAAGAAGAGAAGCAGCAAGGAAGAAGATATAGTGAAAAAATAGTTTTGTGTATGTCGTATAAGCAATTTTCAAATTCCTAGTGTAAGATTTAGTTTTCAAGCCTTGTATTTCATGTTTTCAGTGTAATCCAAACCTTTTTAAATAATATAATTCAAGTTTCAGTTCAATTCTTAGTGTATGCAATTTTTATTTTATTTCAAAAATCTAAATCAGCTTATTAGTAGTTTCTAGTTTCTATCCTGGACTTATTAGGTTCATGTAAGCTCCCAGAAAGCTATCAAGGCTTTTAGAAACATTAAAAGCAGTGTAGGTTTAAAAAATTCAAACAAAAAAAAATAATAAAGAAAAAATCAAAAATCACTATAATGGTGATCAAGAAGCTGGAGCAGGGTGAGTTCTAGATGGCCCTGGGTTGGTGAACCTGTGGAGGTTCTATAGGAAGGGTTTGTGGTTCTTGGTTCTCAGTATCTCAGCTTGGAAGGCATTTGTAAGCTAAAATTTCATTTAAATCTGAGTTCCTCAATATTTATGCTTGTTTGTGACTTATCTTTGCTTTTTCTGCTTAATTATAGCTTATTAGATAATGTGTAGTTCATAGATTAGCATGTGGATTTAGTTTAACTTAGATTCTAAAAATCAAAATTTTAACAGGCTGTTTGGCATAACATGTTCTGTTGTTTATCTGTGATACTTAGTGGTTGAAACTTGTTTCTACACCTTTCTTGTTACATAATCAGTCAACAACGCCAAGATTTTTAGGTGGTTGTTAGCTTAAAGTCAAAATCACACAGACATTGGCCTAATTATCCCTCGATGTTGGATTTAGAGTGGCTTATGCCCCATTTCCATTTACAAGTGAGTGGTATAGCTTATTTTAGCCTTAATACAGCTTATATGATCATAATCAGTCATAAAATCTAGATCAAAACTCACAAAAGTCAAACTTTCAAGGTTATTTAAAAAGTCAAAATTGTATGCTTTGGCAGAAATCCAAAAATTGGGAGATTTGTTTTGATTTTTGTACTTAGAATTGGACCCTGAGCTTTTCACAAGTCATTTTCTATCAGATTAACTTTCAAAATCTGAGTCCATCTTATTTTTGTGATTTTTTATTAAGCTTGTACAAAAGCTAATTTGAAGCTGCAGGGCAAGTACATGCCCTGTGCCTCAGGTTTTGACCATTTTTCCAAGGACTCCCCTGTGCTCACCTGTGGGCCCTACCATAAGAACCTTGGATTTTTGGAAAGCCAATCAGCTGATCTTTCAAGATCACAGCTTGTTTTGCACTTTGAGCTTACTAAGTAGGGCTGCTCATAGCATTTAGTTTGACCAATTTTACTGAGTACACTGAACACTCAGTATACAAACCCTTTTTCATAAGTCATTCAAGGGCTTATTAGTGGACCCCACTCCTGGATTTTTGGCTCTTCAGAGAGCTTATTAGGCCATCTTTTTAGACCTAGGCATAGTTTGGACCCTAGCTTATTAGACCATAGCTTATTTGACCCACCTTTGTGCCTGACCACACAACCTATAACCTGAGTGCTCAGGTTGTGCACCCAAATACCAAGCCCCACCCAGTGCTCAATAAAAAGCCATAAGCCCAGCTTATTGGCTTATTTCAGAGTTGACCAGGTCAACTTCAAGGGTCAGGGTTTAATTTGAAACACCCTTCACCTCTGTGGACCCCCAGAGGTCCAAAAACCTTACTTCAGGCCTGTTTTGGTCTTTTGTTTGCTTAAGTGCTTATTTGGTTGTAACAGCTTATTCCTATGCTTATTTTGATTATACTTGTCTCATTCCTAGTGTGTATCATCTGTTTTAGCTTATGTGATCATTTGGTGGCTTAAATTAGCTTTTTCAAACAACCACAAGTCCTAATAAGCTAAAAATCCAACTGTTAAGCACTTGGGGGTGCACATAGCTTATTATTAAGCTACAACACAAGTTCCTTCATAAAATTTGTTTTTTTTTTAGTGAATAATCAGTTGTCAAAAAGAAAAACCAAGAAAAACCAACTTTAAAATTAGTGATAGCTTCTATTTAATAGGATTTATTTATTTAATTTTTCTTTTCAACTTATTATTAAGCACTTTATCATTTTTATATTTTTCTTAATTTTCTTTTATATTAAAGTATTTTCAGCAATTTTTCTAGATTTTTCTCTTTTAATTTAGTATTTATTTTAATTAATATTAGTTTAATTAATAATTAAGTAATATTAGTATATTAAATAGTTTTATAAATCTTTAGTTAACAACAGTACCTTTTTATATTTTTTCTAGGTTTTGTAAATCATTAAGTATTTTTAGAAAATAGTTTCTTAATTACTACTATTCATTTTCTATTTTTCTTAATTAATTTAGTTAAATTAGATATTAATTAATAAATAAGTAAATAATTAGTAAAATAGTCTAAAAATAATTTTCATAAACTTTTTATAATTTTTTAGGACTCTTGAGATGGTTAATTAGTTTTATAAATTTTCTCAGAATTTCCTAAGTCATTTTGCTATTTTTAGTAATTTAAATTAGTTTAATTAGTTTAATTAATATAATTAGTATTTAATTAATACAAAATCCACAAAAAGACAAAAATATGTATTTTTGGTTTCTAAATTTATTTTAAGTCATTTTAGAATTTTAGAAATCAATTTTGTAATTTTCTCGTTTAAATTTGTATTATAAAGCTTTTTAGTTAAATAGTTTAAATTAAATAATTAAATAGTTTTTATTTAAATAATTAAATATTAAATAATAAAATAATCAAAAAAATAATTTTCTTTTTTTTTAATTTTCTTTTAATATTAAGTTTTTAAAATTTTCATTTGCACCCCCTGTAGTTGTAAATTGTTTAAAACTCACCTTTTCTTCTGTCTGTAATCGTTTTTGATTTGTAATTTGCTTACGTTTGTTTATATCTGTGTTTCTGTAATTGTTAATACTGTTTCATTTGCTTAAATACCAAGTAATCAATAGTATAATCAATTCCAAATCTTTATTGGTTACTGTCCTCAGTACCACTCATTCCCACAAACGTTTCTAAACACCATTTCAATCTCGTCGGGACATAATGACCCGGGGAAACACTATACTATCCACGGAGCATTGACCTTAGACTGTTTGACTTTGTTGACCAATTCACTTGGTCAATATTATCTGACTGTTTCTGGCAAATCAGTACCCGAAAATACATATTGGTTATGTATTCCCTTTAGCATTCAAGAGACATTATGCAAGTGATGTTTTTGAACATAACGTTTTGATTTTGTATTCACAATGTGAGACGAAAAAATATTTGTCCTATTTGTGAGAAATTTTTGCAAGAATTTAACATGGGGTGTTTTAGTAAATATGTTAATAGCTTATAATAATGCAATTCCTAACTATGGGAAACATGATTAGTTTTGTTAAGCACCTAATTTTATGCATGAGTTTCTTAAATTAATGCATAACCCCAAGTTTTTGTTTTTGTGCAAAAATAGAATTCCTAGACTCAAATCAGGAGTGTAATCATGTTTAGAATACTTACAATGATGATTGATGAGCAATGTGAATGAAGGAAGGACCAAAAATTCGTAGTTGTGGATGAATGGTGAAGTGAATAGTAGCAGTTTGGAAGTGGTGGTATAAGATAATGGGTGTTTGGTTTAATATAAACTAAGAAAAAAAAATTCTGCAGGTCGGCGGATACGGCGGAACCAAAAAGAGGGTTTCGCCCGTTTTGGCTGAGGGTTCCGCCGCCACTGCTGAGAAAAAGACTTACTGGTTTGTTTTGGTTTTTGTCTAATGTCTAGAACTACAAGATAAGTTCCATAAGTCCTAAGCCTAGCCTAAGGAGGTTAAATGGTTCTCGTTTAAGAGGTTTTGTGAGGATGTCGGCTATGTTGTCTTCGGAAGAAAATTTCTCATTTGAGATGTTTCCTTTTTGAACGTTATCACGAAGGAAATGATGACGGATTTCAATATGTTTGGTACGAGCATGTTGAACTGGATTTTTGCTAAGATCAATGGCTCCTTTGTTGTCACAAAGAATGGTGATGTCGTTAAGTTGAATTCCGTAGTGGACAAAACCCCTCCTCCAAAGACCTAGTTCGAAACCTACCTAAGTTGAAATATGACCAACACTTTTGTGATGCTCGCAAAGTCAGTAAACAAGTCCATAGTAGCCATAAGGCTAAAAACTTGGTTTCCACATCTAAGTGTCTAGAACTTTTGCATATGGATTTATTTGGTCCATCTGCTATACAAAGTTATGGAGGTAACTTCTACACTTTGGTCATAGTAGATGATTACTCAAGATATACTTGGACAAAATTTTTGAAAAGTAAAAATGAAGCTTTAGATAAATTTGAGATTCTAAGTAAGAAAATTCAAAATCAAGTAGGGTCTAGTATTGTGTCTATTAGAACGGATCACGGTCGTGAATTTGATAATGAATTTCAATTTGGAAACTTTTGTGATAAAAATGGTATTACTCATAATTTTTTGGCTCCACGAACCCCTCAATCTAATGGTGTAGTAGAACGTAAAAACCGAACACTTCAAGAGATGAGTAGAACAATGCTTAATGAATAAAATATTCCACAAAAATTTTGGTGTAACGCCGTTGACACATCAACGTACATTTTAAATCGAGTCTTAATTAGACTCTTTTTTAATAAAACTCCTTATGAACTATATAAAAGTAAAAAGCCTATATTAGGATACTTTAGAGTGTTTGGGAGTAAATGCTTTATTCTTAACACCAAGGATTATCTCACCAAATTTGACCCAAAGTCTTATGAAGGTGTATTTCTTGGATATTCACAAAATAGTAAAGCTTACATTGTTCTAAACAAAGAAACCTTAAGAGTCGAGGAATCGTTGAACGTAACATTCGACGAGAGTCCACCTCCCTCTAAGACATCACTTTTGATAGATGATGACTTAGTTGAAAGTCAAGCTATTGAAAATCATGTGATCTTAGAAAATGACAAGGAAGATGAACCATTAAACAAAGAAATTGTTAATGTTAAACAATCCAAAAGTCATCCATTAGATAATGTCATAGGAAAAATAAATGAGAGAACACTAAGATCTAAAGTCCAAAATGAAATGTATAAGTCTCATGTTAGCGTGTCCTAAACGTCTATGCCATAAAGTTGAAGATTCATCTAATGAAGTAATACAAAGTTTGTCTCTAGATGTTTGATCCATCTTCATGACATACACATTGTTCTTAAGAACACCTTTGGCTATGGTTATGCCATCTTTAAGTATTTTACTTCCATTTTCACTAAAAAGGATGTTGTACTTATTACGGCAAAGTTGACTAATACTAAGGAGTTAAAAACCTAAGTTATCAACATGAGCTACATCGTCTATAAAAAGAGAGTCATGAGAGATTGTACCTTTTCTGATGATTTTGCTTTTAGCTTTACTACCAAAAGTAACATTACCTCCATCACATTTGTGATAAGTTGAGAAGAGGCTTTTGTTACCCATCATGTGCCTTGAACAACCGCTATCTTTAATCCATTCATCCGGTTCCAAACATACTTTGAGGCACACCTATTTTATGAAAAACACTCAAACATTTGGTCCCCAATTTCTCATGGGTCCATTTTGGTTAAACATACCATTAACTTGATCCAAGTATGAAAATAGAACATAAGGGTTCCATGACATGTAATTTGGAGATTGGTAATGTCCAGGAGTGTTTTGGTTCCAAACATGTTGGTAGTTTGGTCGTGTGTTGTAGTTACTCTTTGGAAAGGGGCGTTTGGGAATAGGAGTCTTAGGTCTCGGTTGAGTAGTTCTAGTTCTAAATTCGTTTTTACTAAGTCCTACTCCAATTTTAATAGCAGGTTTTATTTCATTTTTATATGTGACTTTAACAAATTTTGAACTATCCGACGTGGAAGTTGTCACTGCTGCTGCAGACCCGGCGGAACCTTTAGGTTCAACGGGCGGAACCCTATTTTGGGTTCCGTCTGTTCCGTGGGCTGCTGTAGCAATTTTGTTAGTTTCTTGTGCTTTCTTTTCTTGTTTCGTTTGACTCTTCGAAGTTTCTAGTTTCATGAAACCTAGTCCTGTTTTATCAAATGGTGACTTTTGAAGTTTCATAATTTAATCCGCACAAGAAATACTTTTATCGAACTTCTTAAACTTTGTGGTTTGTTTTGTTAGATCATCTTGAGTAATTCTAAGTTTCTCAATTTCGAGTTTAAGCTCTTCGCATGATTTGCACGATGTGTCAATACCTTTACTCTTTGCTAATCTCTTAGCTTTTTCTTTTAACTCATAAACTTCATTTTCTAAAAACTCCTTTTTAGTTTTCAAAATTTTATTTTTGTTTATGATTTTTAAGCTTAATTCACAAAGTTTGTTATATTCTTTTTGTAAGGTGTCATCATCAATAGAGAAGAGTAAGATGAGTTGGAGAGTACCTCATTTGAGTCGTGAGCCATGAGAGCAATTTCATCATTCTTTGGCTTATCGTCATCTTCTTCATAGTCACTCCAAGCACCACTAACAAAAGCTTGTTGAGACTTGCTTTTTGGTGGTTTTGGACATTCTCCTATGAGATGACTTGTGTCTCCACACCTAAAGCATTTCCTTTCAACCTTTCCTTTCTTATCGTCACGATCTTTTCGGAAGGTTTTCTTGTCATCTTTAGGTTTCCTTACAAACTTCCCTCGTCTACGAAAGAACTTCTTGAAGTCTCTAACAGCCATGGCATATTCTTCATCATCACTATCCGAACTAGATTCTTCATCATCACTTGATTGGACTCTAGCTTTTAAGGCAATGGACTTAACCTTTTCTTTCTTGCCTTTAACTATTTCCTAATCTTTTTCCATTACCATTTCATGAACTTTGAGGTTTCCAATTAGTTCGTCAAGTGACATGCTTGAAAGATCCTTGGATTCTTCAATTGCCGTCACTTTTGCTCTCGACTTCGAATAGAGTGCTCTAAGGAATTTCCTGACAAAATTCTTGCTACAAAAAGATTCATCAAGTGCTTTAAGTGAAGTAATAATAGTGTTAAACCTAGCAAATGCACTATCAATATTCTCATCTTCGGGAATAGCAAATTGTTCATATTGTTGAATAAGAAGATCAATTTTGTTATCCTTAATTTGTGAGTTTCCTTGATGAGTGACAATTAAAGATTGCCAAATTTCTTTGGCGGTTTTACACATAAAGACTCTTTCATATTCTTTCTTAGGCAAAGCATTGTAAAGCATCATTTTAGCTTCATTATTTTTAGCAATCAATTTCTTTTGATCTTCATCTTTACTATTCGTAGCTATATTATCACCATCAATAATTATATACCATAAATCTATATCTTTAGATTTCACGTAAGTTTCAAATCGGTTTTTCCAATATATAAAACCATTTGCTTCAAAAAGTGGTGGTCTTTGCATAGATTGCCCTTCTTTGTAATTTTCAAAATCCATGGATCATTTCAAGTTTTAAAACACAGTCTATTTTAAAAGCTTGAGTAACGTAGCTCTTGATGCCAATTGTGGAAAACTAGAAGGGGGGTTGAATAGTTTTACCGGTTTTTTGTTTAATTATCTTTTGAAACTTTCTGTTTAATCAAAGATATAAACTCAAAGACAATATATAATATGCAAGTATAAAGAAAGAAACGATCAAACCACAACACGAGTATTTATCGTGGTTCGGCTACAAGGACTCTTTTTCCTTGCCCTACGTCCACGCCCCGAGTATCCAACTCGAGAGTTTCTTTCCCTAGTCAACAAGCTCCTTTCACCGGCGGAGAAAACCTTACACGTCGCTTACACGATTACCGACACTAAGCTAGATGTCGAGTTCTTTTACAAGGGTGAAACCACTCCCGTTAGTTCTTTTACAAGGGTACAACAACTCCCGTCACACTATGTATTTTAAGGCCTAAAATACTAACCGATCACAACTGAAAACACACAATCAAATGAAGTGTAAACTACACAAAGTCTACATGATGCTAAGCTAACAAGTCTTGCAACGTTGTGTTGAATACTTGTAACTTTATATGTACTTATGAACTTCTTTGCTACAAAAGAATCTTCACACAAAAATGAAATGTTAAAGGGTTAGATGATTGATATGAATGTGTATGTGTAAATGTAATAAGAAGTGATAAAGGAAAATTCTAACAAATGGCTTGGTATTTATAGCAAGACCTTCAGCAGCTCTGGCGGATACGGCGGAACCCTCAGATAGGTTCCGCCCGTGTACCTCCAAGGTTCCGCCAGGTCTGACAGAAGGTTTTTGCAATAAATCATTCCAAACCAACCAAAGTCACATCAACTTATTTCTAGTCAAACACTTACTTGTGTAAGAAAACTTATGGTGAGTCAAACACACAATCTTTCCTTAAATGCATATTGATGTGTTTGACACAAACTTACCATAAATGGGATGTGACATTTCTATTTTAAGAAATATAAAAATGTTGTGTTTTATATGAAATGTAAATGTAGCAAATGTCTAATTATGCAAGTCTTTAAACTAAAATTATGTTTTACTAAAAACTAAAGTTTACACTTTGTCATTAACAAAACTTAGCAAAGATCATAAAATATAAATAACGTTTTTAGGCGATATTTGTATTAACAAAGGTAGTTCTTGCATTACTTGAATAGTAGACTTCCACTCATTTGATAGAGAGTTAATTGTATTTTTGGTCCCTATGGTTTGGCTAAATTACAGTTTTGGTCCCCAAACTTTGAAAGTGCAGTGATAGTCTTGCATATTTGGTCCCTAATTGGTGTGAAATGACCAAATTAACCTTGATTTTTTAAGAATGCAAAGGGTATTTTAGTTATTTAACTTTATTCGAGGACCAAAACTGCAATTTAGCCAAACCACAGGGACCAAAAATGCATTTAACTTATTGAAAGATTTTCAGCCTTCATTCTATTCTTTAATGTATCCCAAATCTAAGAATTAAAATCACAATTAAAAGATAAGTGACTATATAAATCATGAGTCTTCTTACATAGGGAACAAAGTAAAATTCCCTTGTTCCATTTCATCATTATATCATGTGTTAACAACTTTCCTTTAATAGCCATCCACAAAATAATTGCACACCTTGGATTACATTGTGAGAACAAAACTATTTTCTGCCAGTCTACTATAAGGAAATCCTTAATATCCTTCCAATTCTCTTTAATAGAGAAATCAATTATCTTACTTTTTTTTCCCATTTAACTCTATCAATCTCATTCTCACTAAGAGTAAGGACCTGCATATATTTGAAAACATAATATTTATTGTACCACTCTTAAGGCTGAATCCATACATTCCCTTCAATCATTTCTGCCACAGTAATATCACTTTTCAATCCAACATCATATAAACTTCTACCAGCAATGAATCTTGAAAATGGACCATTTATCATGTCATATAGTTGTTGATTCTCCACTCCCCAATATATGAAATATGAAAGGTCTTACTTTGTCCCTCAGTTCAAGCAAAGACTCCAAGTGCCACTATCACTATCTTCAATATTCAATTCCCAAAAACTCACCCCTTTTAGTTTTACTCTGTTGACCCATTTCACCCACAGACATGTAAGACATATAACTTTTTAATGATATCAACATGAACATCTTATTCCCAACTACATCTCTACTTAAAACATCTTACATTGTTTATTTGCTAGTATTAACTTTTTCATAAGTAGCAAAAAGATAACATTTTTCTTGTTTCGGTCAAATAAGTGTCAGTTATTTGAAGAAGCTTATATATTTTACAACAAGCTACCAAACTCTTTCGTATCAAAGCGTAGTTAAGTTGATGGTGATTAATTGGTCCTTTGGCTCAATTTGTATATAATTTTAGATTTTGTTTAGTGAGCTTAAGGTATAAGATGACGGCCAACCATGCTGGCTATATCTATAGTTGCTAGTTACCACGTATCTACTTAAATCAGTACAGCAGCATGGACCTGCCTATTTAGTATTTTGGACATGCATCTTAAAACATAAATTTTATTATTTAGAAAGATATCTTAGGTACATTTGATTTCAACTTAATTGAAAATATTTTTAATCTGCTAACTCAGTGTAGGTTTGTTTACTTTTTGTTTGAAAGGCAGTGTGGGTTTGTTTATTACTCACTTACTTCAAAGCGTGACTTAATAGAAAAGTCAAACATAGTGCTGGTTTCCGTTTAAGTTATTGATATTAACAAAATTATACTGTTCAGACATTAATAAACAACAAACAAACATCATATATCTACACATCGTATCTAGACAGAACATAACTGAAGTTAAAAACAGACATGCCCTTACACACATATATAACTATATAAGATTCATTTAGATGTAAATAAATTACTTTTATGCAATGACTACCTATATTACACTATTATAAATTTATCGTGGAAAACGATGTTGTTTTAAGCTGCTCTAAACGACGTCGTTTTGATTTGTTTTCTTTAATCTTTCCTTTCCTTCAAACGATGCCATTTCATTTTTATGTATAGTTGTGGATGAAAACAAAGCCATTTTTCTTTCTAGCTTGGCTTATACGTGTCTTATGTACGTGGTCATGTGTCTTAGATATAGACTCCTCAAGAACACGTGTGCATCAGATCCTCACCTACAAAATCAAAACACAAAATTATTATATTCAATCAATATTTTGGAAAACAATTTAGAAAAGATAGAAGATCAATTTCTTGATATTGTCACCTTGCTCAAGAAGATGAAGATTACACAAACAAAGTTTGAATTGAATGTAGGAGGTTCATCATTATTTGAAATTGTTAGTTTATGTCGATTAGTTTTTAGATATCTTTATTTTAGGGATGTTTATATCAATAAAGTTTATGAGTTTTTTAAAGTGAAAAATTTATATCTATTAATTTGTGGGTTTGGGAATGGAATTTTAGGTATATTTTAGTTTTGATCATTTTATTCATGTATGATATTTCGGCTTCGCTTTTACTTTGTGGTCGACTGATGTTTTTTGAAGGCTCATATTTGTTAATAGGTGGATTTATGGATATGTATTTTTGATTGTTTAAATTTTGACATGTCTTTTAAAGGATAATATGTGCTATTTTATGTACTTTGTATAATTTATCGTTATTAGTGTTTGTTGTGATTAAAGACTTTAAATGTTGGTGGGATAACTTATTAATTTGGCAGTGATGGCCAATTGGTATTATTTTTTCTAATATTGACTGAATACGATGCTTTGGTTTTATATAAGTTTGTTGATATTCTTTGAGATTTGCATGGTGAGGATCTTAAAGAAACCAAGTGTTAGATTATGGTTTTTTGCTCTATTTTGTGTTATAAATACTTGCCTCATGGATTTGTTTTATACTGCATGGTTGACTTACAAAATTATAACACAGAATCTATCCTTTGGAAAACAATTCAGAAAAAAATAGAAAACCAAGAATTGATGACTAAATATGATCATTTACTTCTATATAAGATTGTTCATATCCTTTGAGATTTGCTTGTTGAATATCTTAAAGAAACCAAGTGCTTGATTATGGTTTTTTTTCTTCTTCTCTATTTTGTGTTGTAAATATTTTACTATATGGATCTGTTTTATACTGTCTGATAAAGAGTTTTAGTGAAAGTATTCTTAATAATTTGTTATGAAATCTATTGTTGTATGGGTTTTGCATAAGTTGTTGTTTAGTCTGTTTTAAAACGCACTCTGACATTTGCATTGTTCTTTGACTGTTATTGTTCCCAAAAGTTTGTCCATTTACCTCAACTGAAATAACGTGTTTAATGTTGGCAACGAGGTTTGACGGGAGGAGGTGATGAATCATATGACGACAAGAAATAATGGCTGGCGTGTGGTAGTATTTAATAGTTGTGGCTGTGCAGATGGCCCTGTTACTGCATCTAAGGTTATTATGTATGCTAAACGTTTTATCTAAACAATTCATTTATCCAACGTTGTATGTGTGAAGATCGTGCCTTTGAATTTAGGTGTAGGTAAACGATATTTATGGTCTTCTGATATCTTTTGGTATTGCTATGTAGTCATGACTGTCGACTTTTTATACTTTGTATTATCTCTGGTACTAAGTTCTTTGTGATAAAGTCTAATATGTGGTCCTAAGTGTTGTTTCTATACGGTGTCTATAAGTTCTGGTCATAATTGCTGATTTCATAAGTGCTATTAATTGAAAAGAGAAACTTTTTTTCCTGAAAATTTAATGTGTTCATAATAGCTTTTTTTCCTCGATGTCGCGGTGATGTTTAGTTGTATAAAATGGGTCTGAACAGATAAATATACAGATTTTATCATCTTCTACACTTTGTATTCTTCAACATAGCTTCTCGATTTTCTTTAGAGTTCTAAAGCTTATTAAGGATATGTTCTTATTTCGCATTCATGTTTTCAGCTTACCATTGATGTTGTTACCATGGGAATTATGTACACGTTGCAAACGACATTTCTTACAACAAAATAGAATGCAACAAAGGTGCATATTTTACTTTTAACGCCAATAGTTTATGTTATCAACAGTTAGTCTAAGGTGATACAATACTTTTACGCATACTTAAGGATTTTTTGTGAATATAATTTAGACGGTTGATGGTTGGGTATGTTGATTTGGTCTCCCGGTCATTGTTCATAATATTTATTGGCTGGGAAAAATAAATGGTTCTTGATACTCATTAAAGTCTGATACGTTGTCACAGGTGCTGATTTTATTCGTTATTTGTAAGTTGTGGTCATAAATGTTGGTTTCATAACTGTTACCACTTAGAAAAGGAATTTGATTTTTCGTTCTAGAATTTGGTATGTTTACCATAGTGTTGTTTTTTTTCCCCCGATACGGGGATTATGTGTTGCTATATAAATTGAATTTGCAAAGACAATATACAAATCTTGTCATATTTTGCGATTGATATCCTTCAGTGTAGCTTTCCAATTATTTTTAGAATTCCATATCTCATTAAGGATTTGTTATTATATGTTTTTTTTTCAGCTTGCCATCGATGTCGTTATCGTGGAATCTCTGTGCACCACAAAACCAAGAGTTTACACCACACAAATTAGGTGCATAACAGGTACAAATTTAATTTATAGCACTAATAATACTTTACATTAAGAATCATTGGTCTAGGATAATTCAGTTTACGCATACTTAATTGTGTGCCATAAAATGCAAGCGTGTTTTATACCTAATACCGTATCTGATGACGTACAATACGGATAACAGGCTTGCTGGGCCTAAACCATATTATACGCAATGGGGCTCCGGCCTAATATAACTAAAATACCGGGCTCCGGCCTAATAAACAAACAAACCAGGCCCCAGCCCAACAAACCGAATCTGACTGAAGCCCAAGCCACGAGCAAGGCACAGTCCGGACATACAAGGACATGTACGAACCACTTGAGCGGCACTCCCGAAGTACGCTCACGGACTGGCCCACAGTCCGAAAATTGATCCACATCCGAAATCATCGGTTAAGCTATGGATCCCTGCCTGACAAGGGTCCCACACCGGCCACTACGGCAATATGCGAAATACTAAGGAACCCTAGCATTTCGACCACCTATAAAACGTAACCTCAATACACACATACGAGGTATGACTTTCTCACTCATCCAATACACAAATACTTCTCTGAAAACATGAGTACTTACTCTCACGTCGGAGCTTAATCGTGGGGTCTGTCCCCACGATAAGGCTAACAGTTTACTTTCATTGGTGTAGGTACTCAATCTCTCACTTGAGCTAGTACAAGGTTTGTGGGGCAGATAGTCCACCAATGACGGTTCAACACACATCAAGCCCAATCTTAACTCATTCACACTTTTTGCACTAACAAGTTGGTGCCATTCGTTGGGACCCAGTGCGTAACTGCATTCTCAAAAATACTCGTCATGAGCCATAACACAAACCATGTTACTCCTGCACCCACGTCCGCCGTGCGGAATACGAGGGTAAGAGGCACAGAAGAAGTATTTGAAGATAATGGTGTGCCTACACCTGACACAAATCTCCGTGATTACTGTGAAAGGAATTACGACAAGATACTGCCCATCATTGCAGAGAAGTTCCATCAAGAAATGAAGCAACATAAGCTCAAAGAAGTCAAAGCTAATCTCGCCTTCAAAGAAGAGTCTCCAGGAGACCCACCCGGAAGAAAGATATCAGAAAAAAAATCAAAGCTAAGGGTGCCCGGAGTGAAACCAAAAGCCCCAATCAGCGAAGCGAGAGATCAAGGTCACCAAGGGGGAGGGAGCCGGACAGAAGGAATGTATTCAAAAGGTTTGAGAAGGGAGTATTCCATAGACTCGAAAGCAAAGAAAAGAGTAACTCCGCTTACTCACGAGACCCTCGATGACAACCTCATAATGATGACAGAAGAAGAGAAGAAAGCTATTACCAGACATTTTGCTCTCGTGATTCCAAGAGACATCGCAGCCATGGGGGATCGTCCAGGAAGGATGATTTTTCAGAAACAAGAATATGCAAATGTTCCTGCTACAATTATGAATAAATTGTTCTCTTTTATGTTTACGCTAACTAAGAAATGTCAATAAGAATATGCAAATGTTGGGGTGAGGAGGATGGAAGAAAATATATATAAAGGTTTTACATGTTGGTTGGAGGATGATTTTGCTATGAAGTATAGCCAGATTAGTAGGCCACCTCCGGAACCCAGACCAACCATTCATGTAGACGCTGTCGTTTGGAGGGTTTTAAGGGGAAGGGTATGTCGTCATGGGTTGCTGACTTCCTCCCCCCCCCCCCCCCCCTTGTTCACCAAAACAAAGAAGATCCTTAATTCTTTCCATAATGACATGAATTTTGCTTCCTTATATCCTTTAGGGTACGAGTGAGTTTCTTAAGATTGACCTAAAGACTTCTATAGCAAGTGGCTCACACGCCTAATATAAGCTTATTTATGAAAGATATTGTAGATTTATAAGCAAGAAGAAATTCGTTAATTGCATGTAAGTGATATCGTTTTTAGTTTATACAAATCAATTTATATGGTTAATTGTTTAACCTAAATTGCCTCAAATCATATTTCTATTTTAGGGACAATATTATGTTTACATTTGGTGACTTCATAGAAACAAGTGACAATTTGCTAGGTTTCACTGGCTCATGAAAATTGCTAAGCTTGCGACAGTAATGCCAGCTAGAGTTACTCTTTTACTAAAACACGTTACTTTTATTTTAAAAAAAATTATGATGCGTTGAGTGCTTGATATAATCTTGGGCTTCGCCGCCTAATGTTTTAAGATTATATCGGTCACCCTCAACGCTTCTTGAGAATCTTTAAATGCATAGTTTTTTTTGCTGAGACCAGTTTATGAAAGAAAGGTACTTTATTCAACTGCCATGAAACAAATCTGAGTTCATTGTTGTCTTGGAGGATGTTAATTATTGGTAATCATTAAGGTACCTACTTATCATAACTAATAATAAGATATTTGTATTTACTTCGGATAACTTTGATTGAATCTCCATATGTACCATGTATTCCTTTTTTGACTGAACACTGAATGTGGGTTTATGTGTGTCATTTGGCTTAGATTATGTATGATGTGTTGTGTCCTTGGTTAAAGTGCGTTTTTAGATTAATGTGGAGATGTAGCTAATAACTTCCTTTAATGTAGCATTTTGATTGTTGTTTAATTAAGTTTTTTATATGCAACAACCAGTGTATCGTAAATGATTTTTTCCATTTCATGTCTATTTAGTGTTCACGCAGTCAAAATATGTCAAGTACAAATTTTAATATAGGATGAGGAGGACATTATAAGTAAAGGCTAATTCACTTCCATTATTAGGTTTCTGGAAGAATGTCCAGATACTATGAAATTTGTTATTGCATTGCTTATCCATCACCAATCAGGAGGTATACTTCACTAAGTTTAAAGTAGAAAAATGTATGTTTATCTGTATATTTAAGATTGTTTTTATAGATGGATAGTAATTATGATAAAGTGTGAGTCGGACTCCATTGGATCATAAATTCAAGTGAAGAAATATAAGCTATGCCAGCAGCTGAGGAATGAAACATTAAAGATTAGATGTTCATATTTCATTTGCATTCCCTCACCTGAAAGACCTTTTAGATTAGTTGACTTTTGTGTGTGTGTGTGTGTGTTGACACAACCATGGTACAACCATGTTCGCTTATATATAACCAAATCTTAGTGCTTTACAGTTTCATAAAATGAACCAATATTAGTATCTAAGGATAATTTGTGAATATATCAGATGTGGCAGTAAGATATGTTACGTAAGAACGTAAACTGTAACTTGTATCCATATCTTATTGTCAGCAAAAATAGAATTAGTATCGTAGTATATATACTAGCCATGTAAGTATCTTAATTTGTAACTAAAGGCACCAAGCACATTTACGCATGAAAGTTATTACTCTATTATACATTACCTGTGGAAAACAATGTCGTATTGGGCATGTCCAATACAATGTCGTTTTGGGTTCCTAAACAATTTGCCTCATCCCCCACGCCCCACCCCTACCCTGAAAAAAAAGCAAGAAAGAAAAACTACATCATTTTGATCCTCTCCAAAACTGCTCCCCAAAACTACGTTATTTGTTTGCTGCCTACCACTATCTTCCTCATACTCCATCTGGATATTGATGACATCAAATAAGTACATTATATTGTCATCATTTGTCCTATTTAATTGACATGTTTCCCTTTATTATATTATATATGAGAATTGATACTTAATTGTTTACTTTAGTACTTCTTAGGTAAAACCAAGCAATTGGTGAAACTTGACGATTTTGAACGAAATATGGAGATATATGATCAAGATGGAAAAGTCTACTGAACTCAAGGAGATACGCCGTATCATTCTAGACAGATACGCCGCATCATCATACTTAGAAGAATTCAAAGACTATTGCCTGACTTTGAAGCATGCGCCACATCTGATTATATCATGTGTGGCATATGAAACCTTGGTCAACGAAGAAGAACCAACGTGTTCTACTCCAGATACGCCGCATCTCATTATCAACATGCGCCATATTACTATCAAGACTTCACCAACGACAATCCAAGACATTGAAGGACATGTGTGGCATAAAGATTCAAGATACACCGCATCTGAAGACGGTGTACGAATATTCCAGAATATATTAATCTTGGACCCCATGTGAAGTTAAGTACATGCGCCACATCTACTTAACAGATGCGCTGCATCGAACCTTCAGACAAAAAGTATAAATACCCCATCATACCTACGAATTTGGTGTGCAACAAAAACCTAGAGAGACGAATTCAGACGAAAAGGCAACACAAGACACACCCTAAACGAAGATCTTAGAGCAGTAAGAAAGTCTTGCATGTATTTAATTCATTAAGTAGTTTTGTTTTATTGTAATAGTAAACTATAATCCATCAGGATTGATGGGCTTGTGGCCGCCATATTGCTCCCCTTAAAATTGCTTTCCCATCGATTATAAGTTTATATGATGTTTTTTTTTGTTCTATTTATATGTGTTTTGATAACCTATGTGTCTAGCTGTGTTTTGCTTAGGCTGCCATACCCCCTCCACGCTTACTTATCTAGTGTCTAGAAAGTGAGATAGGCATAAGTGATCATTAAGGGTTTACTCGCCTATATTTAAGACACCAACGAGAGAGAATAGATTACGATACTCATCATATAAAACTAGCAAAAAAAAACAAGTGACAAGCTACTTAACAATAGGACAGGCCTTCTATCTGTTTCTATTATCTATCTGTGTACGTGTTCGCCATTCGTTGTATTTGATCTCATTAGTTTTAATAGTTTAATTAATCTACAAAATTGTGCTAGTCTCTCAGACTCAAACCCCCTTGCGTTAGATTAGATTGTAAAACCAACTTAGTATATTTAAGATACTAATAGGAATACTAAAATATTATGTTTCACTCTTAGTGATTGACACTCTGCTTACCACAATATACATATTGATCGGGTACACTGTTCGTTAGTGTGTGTGTTATAGGAAAAGTCGGCTAAATATAAATATAAAACTTGAAAACGCAAAATCACTCTATACTACACGTGACACAACACGCATCAAGTTTTTGGCACCGTTGCTGGGGAGTGAATTGTTAATATCCATTTTTCTGTTAGTATTTTAAATTAGATCTTCTAACTTTTTAATTTTTAAGTTTTTAGATTTTAACTGCTAACTTTGTCGTGTATTAGTTTAATTGCATTCATTGTATATTTTTGCATATTTGTTGTTTTCTTGTTTGTTTATTTTCTGTAATTTTTTGTTTTTCTTTGTTTTATGTATAATCTGTCTACTGTACTTTGCTGATACGAACGATACGGCGCATCTATTTTATAGATGCGGCGTATGACGTTTTAATTTTTTATACAGCACATCTAATTTAATAAATTGAGTACGGCGCATCTATCCCCTAGATACGACGTATTCTGTTTTTTAATCAGAAACTTTTTCAAGGACTTTAAATAGACATACGGCGCATCTGTTTTTCAGATGCGACGCATTTATTATTTATTAAAAACAGTTTTCGAGTTTATTAAATTAACGAGAAGCGGCACATCGATTTTTTTTCGATACGACGCATCTATATTAAAATAAAAAATCTTGTATTTTGAAACGTAACGAAGATATGACGTATTAGCTTTGCTTATACGGCGCATCTAATTTTTGTAAATATAAGCAATTTTTGATAACTTAAAAGATACGACGCATTTAATTTATCTGTGCGGCGTATTGATTTTCTGAATAAAAGTCTGATTAATTTTTTAACGTACTAAGATACGGCGCATCCTATTTTTAGGATACGGCGCATCGTCTGCAGATATCAACAACTTTTATTATTCAATTTTTTCCATTATTACTGTGATATTTTTTTCCATCGGACAAATCCTACTGATGATTTTACCTATGATGACATGGATCATTATGGAAGATATCACTATGAACGGGTATTTAGCTATGAAACATGCGAAGTTGAAGCAATGTTATAATTGTCCTACTATGAAGTTATGGTCCTTGGAGAATGATGATGATGAGTGTGAGATTTATGAAGTGAATTTGCACGAATTTCCAGCAATACGCATTCATGAAGAATCTGTTTGGAGTGATGAACGCATGAGTCCAATCTTTAATGAGACTTATGATCCTATTGTTTGCGACCTACGAATTGTTGATTATTTGTTTGAATCAAAATCTCACATCACTATGCCGGTATGCTCAATTGAAACAAGGGAAGATGAATTTGATGTATTCTCAATCGATGCTGATTTATTCACTTGGGAAACTCCTCTTGAGAGAACACTCATGGAATTTAAATGCCTAAGCAGCATGGGGAATGATCTATTCACTTACAATCTGCTAATGAGCTACACGGAAGATGAATTGCTCCTTTTGTGGCCAATAATTAAATCTAAGGGATTAAGGTAGACTACAATCAAAGAAGATAAAGAAGGAAGGTTTCAAATTGAATATAAGAACCGTGCTAATCATCAATCACATAGTATGAAGCAAAATGAAAACCAGTTGAAACCATTAAAACTTCTTATATGCCTTCTATGCCTTATGATGAAAAACTCTATGAGATGGATAGAAACGACCTTGAAGATGAAATGATGTATGCTGAAGTTGAGATCCTGTTTAAAAGAAGATTAGTAAGATTGATGGATATCTCTTTGACAGAATGGCTTGAACTAAAATACGGAGCTCCTAAACTAGCTCCTAAGAGTGATGTAAGACGCATAGTCACTTCATGGTTGTCACGTATCTTTAAGGAGCAGTTCGATGAATTTATGGAAATTAAGAAAAGAATGGTTAGTAATACTAGCTTTGATGTCAACTACGATCCTAATGATGAGGATTTCTCAGATTGATTAGCTAGTAAGTTCAACAACCATAAAACCATGTATCGCGCCACCAAGAATGCAATATGGATCTATTGGATGAAAGGAGAAGATGAAGCAGTCCTTACTGATGAAGAATCATCAAGTGAAGAATTATACGTTGACTCTACCTTTGAGGATGGTGTAGAAGAACTGTTTAGCATCGACGTTGATGTATTTGATTATGAGAAACCATTATGTAGAGAATTCATGGAACTTAACTACCTTCTCCAAATTGATGTTGACGCGCTCACAAGTGATTACCCAAGATTCAAAACCGATGAAGATTTCAAACATGCATGATACTATGAATGGAACAATCAAGTGCCATGGGTGGATGAAAAGCCTTGGCTTTTTCATGGAACTTGGAAAGGACCAACTCAAGATATAATACATACATGTCAACCATTCTAATTCAAAAATGGACGTGCTAAGTAAATTGGGAAACTGAGGATCGTCGTAATGGTTGAAATCTTTTGGGAATATATAGTATTGGGCATTTAACGTATTGTGAGAATTACGAATGGTACGAAGAGCTGAAAGATGGAGATTTGAAAATTCATGCTTTAATGGAGAAGGCTCTTCTTGAAACACCGCGTAAGCATGAAAATGATGATGAAGCAGAATTCTGCCTTTGGCTTGAAAGATGTTTTGGAAATTATCACGAACTTGACTGCGAACTTATGATGAGATTAGATGATTATTGGTGGAATAAGCAAAGAGTTCATGGTAATAAACGAAGAAGCAGTAACGTTTCATTATTAAGAGCCAAAAGTGGATTCGGTAATCGTAAACCAAGATGGTTAGAGCAATCTAAACTCATTGACAAAAAGGGGAATGAGTGGAAGGACGATCTTTACAATGAGTTAGATATTAATGGTATCTTTGACGTTGATGAATTGCCACACGAAATCCAATTTCGTGAAGTTTTGAGAAACTTGATAATGAAATATTGCAAAGGATGGGATAATAAGAAAAATGTTCAAAGGAAAATGCTCAACCACCTAAAGGAGAACATTAAGTGATGATACATGGAATAATGAACAATTTAAAGAAGAAGAAAGATTACGATACGAACAAAAAGGGTCCAATTATGAACCTCATTCAATGAAAGTAGAGACCTATGTTGCTAAGCGATATGAAATCCATGATGATAGGTGTCACATTCGAATGAAGTGGATTAATATGAAGATGTGCCTATAAGTGGAAAGAATGTTTGGTTATTCAAGAATGGAATCGTTAAAGATATGGAGATTGAAGATCTCCTGGATGCAAACTAAGGAGCTGAACCTGAGTCTAACTTGAAGACTCTGGAATACAAAGAAGTGCTCACCAGGAGACAACCCGAATTTATCTTTACTGGTTTTTGTGTCGAGTCAGTCAGATATGCAGTAGATGCGGCGCATCTCCATCATAAGATGCGGCGTATCAACTGTACATATCATATCTTTTATTTTTCAGCAATTTTTATTTTTCTGCACTCATAAACTTTCTGTCAGTTTATTTAATGCGGCGCATCTCTGGTTAAGGATGCGACGCATCTTATTTTCTGAGTCGTATTAATTCCATGCTCGATACGGCGCATCTCATTCAATAGATGCGGCGTATCGACTGGCCTGATGATTTTCAATTTTTTATTTTTTCTTTTTTAGGTTTTTATTTTTACTAACTACTAATGAATTATGCACTAGTTTAATCTTCTTAACTCAGGTGTGTTATATTTAAAAATGATGGTATTTATAGGATTGCTCGCAAACACATAATGGAGGATCATACCGAGCAAATCTCAGGGGAGTTTCTCCGTTCTAATTCTTTTTAATATCCCATTTTTAATTTCAAATACAAACAACGAGGACGTTGTTTAAATTAAGTGGGGGGGGGGGGGGGGATAAAGAACTAGAACGTTACTTGTCCTAATTTTTTTTAAAAATATGCTTTAATCTATGCTTAATATGTTAAATTTAAAATTTTTCTAGCATGTTTTGTAAAATCTAAGTTGCATAGCCGCACACATAACTTATATTATATAAAATTGTGAGAATTGAGCGTATCCATTTCCCAATATTTACCCAAATTCTACAAAAATATGAGTGTGTCGGTGACTTGTAAACTTTAGAACTTAGCTTGTATACTATTCGATACCACCATAATGAGTATTATTTATATAATTGGAGCGACTTTTCTAACTTGGTAAATTTCTAGGATTACACCCAAATAGCCTTTATATGTTATGTTTATTAACTAACTACACTGGTTAGTTAACTCCCGTATAAAACCCTTTTATTACTCTCATTTTTAGAGTAAGATGCCCCTAGAAAAACCCTCAGAGCCATTCCTTTCGTTTCTCACACCTATGTTAAAATGTTTCGTTACACCTTTACACCTTAGCCTACCCTGTAGATTAATGTCCGTGGTTAATTGCTTTAGCTAAAGTTTGTTTCCTTGCGTTACCTGTGTTCATGTGCGTAAATTCATCATATTTGGTTAGGTCGGGAAATTTCACAATGCAATTGGAAGTGAAAGTAAATATTGTATATTTTTGGTCTTGATTTTTGTGTGTTTACTAATTTCACTATTATCGTTATTTCTGAAGTCATGAAAAGTATGGAAAAATTATCCAGAGTTATCGTTATAAGCGATGTGGTGAAATTTTACACCATTTGTATTGTTAGTTAAAAAGTTCAAAAAATGAAGAAAAGAAAAAGAAAGAAAATTTTGGTAAGTTTGTTATAAACCAATGATGTAAAGTTTTGTATTAAGTGGATGATATCGCCATTATTATTGTTGTACTATATTTATGGATTGAATGGGAGTTGGCCGTTATGGGAACGCCAACTAAGGATGGTCTTTGTTTAAGATTTTATTGAGCATAGTTGGTGTCTACCTAAAGCATGAGTTACAAGTGTCAAAAAGCGTGAGTTATTCAAGGATATGAGTCTGTCTTATTCATGGGATGGTTGTGAAAGTGACACATTAGGACTTAATCCATTTGTTTTTTTATATTTTTTATTTTACACCAATTTCTATCCTAAATGTTATCCATACACAACCGTATTATTATATTCGTTGTTAGCTTTCCGAATACAGTGATGGCTATGTAAGAATGTTAAATGTATGAATAAGGTAGTGACCATCCGAGTATTAGATTAATTGACTAGCGCGACAGCGATCTTGTGTATGACTTGGTGACCATCCGTAATGCAAATAACGCGCTAGCGATCCAAGAAGTGCACTAATGACCATTCGTTAGTTGAAGCGTCAAGGACTCGCACCAGCGATCTACTAAGTTTGTGCAGGAAATGTTTGAACAAAGCTAGGTTAAACCCTTAAGCCTCAAAACCCTTTTTGCCATTTTAGTCTTGTCACTCCTTAGCTTTATTGGTAGAGATGTGTATCCTTGCCAAGCATATGATAGAATATTCGTCACAACTAAGCAATTAAATGACATAGATCGGTTTATATTGAAAATTTTGATTTTGTTTCTAACTCGTTAAGTGTTTGGTACTGTGATTATGATTAAACGAATAAGTGCTTAAATATAAAAATACATCATAATATCTTTTAGGATACATGCGCCGCATATGAAACCTTGGTCAACGAAGAAGAAGCAACTTGTTCTATTTCAGATACGCCGCATCTCATTATCAACATGCGTCGTATTACTATCAAGACTTCACCAAAGACAATCCAAGACGGTGAAGGACATGCGCCGCATAAAGATTTAAGATACGCCGCATCTGAAGATGGTGTACGAATATTCCAGAATATATTAATCTTGGACCTCACGCGAAGTTAAGTACATGCGCCGCATCTACTTAACAGATGCGCCACATCGAATCCTCAGACAGAAAGTATAAATACCCCATCTTACCAATGAATTTGGTGTGCAACAAAACCCTAGAGAGACGAATTCAGACGAAAAGGCAACACAAGACACACCCTAAACGAATATCTTAGAGCAGTAAGAAGGTCCTGCATGTATTTAATTCATTAAGTAGTTTTGTTTTATTGTAATAGTAAACTATAATCCATCAGGATTGATGGGCTTGTGGCCGCCATACTTCTCCGCTTAAAGTTACTTTCCCATCGATTATAAGTATATATGATATTTTTTTGGTTCTTTTTATATGTGCTTTGATAACCTCTGTGTCTAGCTGTGTTTTGCTTGGGCTGCCATACCCCCTCTACGCTTACTTATCTAGTGTCTAGAAAGTGAAATAGGCATAAATGATCATTAAGGGTTTACTCGCCTATATTTAAGATACCAACGAGAGAGAATAGATTACGATACTCATCATATAAAACTAGCAATAAAGCAAGTGACAAGCTACTTAACAATAGGACATGCCTTCTATCTGTTTCTATTATCTATCTGTGTACGTCAGTACGTGTTTGCCATTCGTTTTATTTGATCTCATTAGTTTTATTAGTTTAATTAATCTACAAAACTGTGCTAGTCTCTCAGACTAAAACCCCCCCCTGCGTTAGATTAGATTGTAAAACTAACTTAGTATATTTAAAATACTGATAGGAATACTAAGATATTACGTTTCACTCTTAGTGATCGACACTCTGCTTACCATAATATAAATATTGATCGGGTACACTGTTCGTTAGTGTGTGTGTTATAGGCTAAGTCGGCTAAATATAAATGTAAAATTTGAAAAGGCAAAATCACTCTATACTACACGTGACACAACATGCATCAGATATCATCAAGTATTTATGTAAACACGTGTCTTCAAATATATCATCACAAAGAAGAGACTCATCAAACACACATACAATTGCATATTCATCAACAAGAACATCATAGAGGAAAATCGGTAACTGCATGTAAGTGATACCTTTTTACATTTAAATCATATGTAATTTAATGGTACTAAAATTGAACATTGTCGAAAGTATTGCAATTGTACTTCGCTGAAAAAATGTAGGGAACTAATCATTTTCACATGAAGCTCCTTTCTCAATAAAATTCTAACCAGGCACCAAAATAATTAAGAACAATTACCATACTTAAATTGGTACGTCATAACGCGCGGCAACATAATTACTCGTTAGTTTACATATTCAGATAAGGTTTTTCTGTTATTATAATTTGAAAAAAAAATGAAGAAAATACTTTAGAACATGATAAGACTAATTTGTTTGCTGAATTTAAGGAAGGAATCAATTTGTTACAATATTTTAATTTGTAGACTAAAAAATTGAGGTTTGTTGGTTATATTTAGACGATGTTAAATCTTTTTAAAAAAATTAGTTAAGGTTTGTTTATGTGTGCATATTGACTTATTAGGTACATGCTGATGTACAGCCACATTAATATAGCCAATTAGCCATATAGAATAAAGTTCAGAAGAACAATTGTTATTTTTTCTTAGCCCTTTTCAATCATCGCCCTGGGTTGAATTGTTTATATTTGTAGTTTGGATAAATAGTTGTACGATTTATGCTTTAAATTTTCATTTTTATTATCATTTTGTAAAAACTTTATCGCTACTGTCATTAAGGGTGAGCATGGTCCAAAAACCGGCCCGGACCGACCGGACCGAGGACCGAGAACCGGAAAAATCATAGACCGAGACCGGACCGAATGTGGTCGGTCCGGTCTCGGTCCGGTCCGGTCTTCGGTCGGTCCGGTCCAATTAGGCATATTTTGGCACGTTTTTTCGGTTTTTTGGTCGGTCCGGACCGGACCGAGGACCGAACTAGCCAAAAAGCCTAGACCGAGGACCGGACCGAATGTGGTCGGTTCGGTCCGGTCCGGTCGGTTTTGTCGGTCGGTCCGGTCCATCCGGTCCGTTTGCTCACCCTTAACTGTCATCAACATTTTATGACTAGTTATATTATTAAGTTGTTGTTTTTCAATATTCTTACCATCTTTAGATTGTCGATTGTTGGAAAGCCTCGTTGATCCAACTTTCTTGAGGTTGCGTGAGCCCAGAACTAAAAGAAAAGAAGCCCAGTTATGGCCCATTTTAACAAAAGCCTAATTGTACTCTTTCAGTCTTTTGCAAGAAAATTTATCTTAGATAACCACCGAGGCACCGAGGCAAATATATAGCACGACAATGTTTGGCGTTAAATTTACGTCCTTAGCCAAAAAAATTTTAGAATGGCAACTAACTATTTCACAATATACAAGCATAAACTATCTTACATGTCTTAAGTAAAACTTGAACCAACAAACATTTAGGCTATGTTTGACGCACGAGCTTATCGTAGCATGAACTTTTTTCTTAGAAAAATAAGCTACCATTTAAAATAAGTTTCGTTTGACTGATACGGCTTGAAGGAGCTTGTTAAAAAAATAAGCTACTAAATGAAATGCTAGTTGTACTAGCATGTAAAAAAAAAGCTCCAGCCACATGCTCCAGCAACCCGCTTCAGCGATCCGCTCCAGCTCCTACTTGTGTCAAACATACCCTTAGTTAGGGAGCTTCTCACACAACAATAAGTACCACCGAGACACGTGGGATATTATTAACATTAATGGCTCACCTACTAAACTGCTTTCTAGGTGATTGAGCTAATATTTGGACTTGGACCCGTTCAGTTACCACTTGTTAATGAGATTTAACTATTTAAGTTTGAAAATGATAGATTGTTTACCTACAAAAAAAATCCAATAGTTAATTTTAAGATATTGTAACAGCATGATCAATGCATTTTAGGATTTAAACAAGTTTAATTTGGTTGATGAATAGTTTAATTAGTAACAAGATTATATAATTCTATGCTACTGTACAAATCTACAAAAGGCCGGCTTTGAGGGTGTGCAAGGTGAGCGACCGCTCAG
Organism: Artemisia argyi; assembly: GCA_030686995.1. NCBI lineage: Eukaryota > Viridiplantae > Streptophyta > Magnoliopsida > Asterales > Asteraceae > Artemisia > Artemisia argyi. Next base: position 56,572,245 of record CM060697.1, on the reverse strand, counting down.
GGCCTCAAAATTTTAAGGGGCCCCAAAATTTGTCCCGCTAATAATTATATGCATGTGTCGACATATTTTTAACAAATAAAAGAGTATTTAGATGGTAAAATATCTTAAATGGGTAATATGTTATAACGTTTTAATAACTAATTGCATTATATCTTATAAATGGTGACACTTTATATATAACATTGCTTATCGAAAGGCCTCATTATATAATTTCGTACAGAGCCTTCAAAAATTTCACCAATTCATGGGACGGCCCTGTCTACGATGCATTTATATTAAGGATGAACTTAAAGGTTGACTCGGTATACTTTCAAAAACTAATCAAACATATGCTTTGCTTTGTGCATATTTGCACACATTAGATCCATTCAACACCTAAAATCTACCAAATATTTAGCAAACAATATATGTCACTCTTAACATGTGCACCCAAAGTCAACAAGCTAGTATCATCGTTACGTGACTTAACATAAAATGTCAACTTCTTTGGGACCATTAATATATGATGTAAATAATTAAAAATGGAACTACAAGGTGACCTAGTCAAAATGCATGCAGTTTTACTAGTTCCATGTATTATAAGCTGGTAAAGGATCACACTCAAATGACATCAGAAAGTTGAATATTTAGAGTAAAGATCAATTCTAAGCATAGTGTTACGGTTAAGAAAACATTAAACCGCTGACTAGATCAACACTATGGTTGTTGTGACTATGTTTTTATCATCTTGAAGTGACAAAAGTTCCGAAGAAGTTACAGAACTCGAGAGGTGGTGGTGATATGGAGATAAGTTTGCATATGAAGCAAGACAACAATATGTCTAACAGTATCAGTTCTAATTGGTTTTCTTCGGTACGATCATCTTGTTACTATTTATGTTTTCATTGGTTTTTGTCTCCTGATATTTTTTTTCACTTCCAAGCCAAAAAACTTGAACCTTGATCGTGTCTATAAACTTTTCATAATTACAACTTTTTGAACTCAAACAAATAATAAGTGGCACTTCCGTATATGATTTTTTTCCCCCAGAAGTAAAACTACTTAGTTCGTTAAAGTACTAGAAAATCTACATTTATTAGTCCCTACACAGGCTTAGTTCCGTTGGTAACTAGCAACTGTTCTGTCTATTTTTGCCCGTCAACATGACTTGTCTAGTGGTTTTAGTAAGTAAACTAAGATCGTAACCTTTTTTATTGAATTGTCTGAAGGTGGACAAGAGCTCCAGTGCAAGTGATGTTCAGTCTTTGCTGGTTGTTATTTCAGAAATTATGAAACTATCAATCATAACCGGAAATGAAAATTTCATCACAATAGGATGCTATTTTTACCGTGTTTCATCTGTCATCACAGAGATAGAATCACCAGATACTACAACTAATCCAGCCGAGACCTTACTATCACTTTCAGAATGCATATACACCGCAAAATCCCTCTTGTCGAATTGCAACACAAAGCCAATCAGTGCGATCATAAAACAGCTCGAAATCTTGATCAAACAGATGAGTAAAGTACTAAACTCCATAAAATCATCGTCAAGAAACTATTTCCACTTTGCAATTCAGTCTTTAGTACAAGACATCAATGGTTTTAGCTTAGAAGCAAGTGAAAGTGATATGTTGGGGAACTCGTATGCCAATGAGACCGATCTTTACTCCATTAACGATTTTGGAAATTTCACTGACGATGAAACTGAAACGTCATATGTGACGAATTTTCAAAGTAAGGAGCCATTATATGAAGCTTTTTTTTGTCCATTAACAAAAAAGATAATGGATGATCCGGTCACAGTAGAGACAGGTGTCACATACGAAAGAGTTGCAATAACACAATGGTTCGCAAAGTTTAGCAATCCTGCTGATATTGTGTGTCCCAAAACAGGCATAAAAATAACGAGTCAACTTTTTAACAGAAATATTGCCTTACGGGAAACAATCAAGCAATGGGAAGAAAGAGATGAACAAGCGAGTATTAAGGCTGCAAGATCAGCTTTATCTTTGTTGAGCTCTAAGCCCGTGATTCTTGAAGCGGTGCACGATTTGCAGAATCTATGCAGAAAGAAGATATACAATGTGGTGGAGATACGTACCGCCGGTATCATACCACTTCTTGCAACGATCTTGAAGCATGAAGACGGAGATGTGAAGTGTGAAACTCTTGAATTACTGAGGCAGTTGACCGAGAATGACGATGAAGATGAAGGAAAAGTACGCTTCTATTTTAAATTTCATCATGATCGTTTTTTACGATTGCTTATTAATGCTGCATATTTGCTTATAACATTTGAGCTAATAAGCAGTTGTAAATTTGTGGATAGAAGCAAATGCTTATACAGCAACTAATTAGTGTTGAGTGTTTGGGTAGAAGCCAAATGCTTATGATTATCAACTTATATTGGTAACACAAGTAGTTCTGAATAAGCAATTGAGAGTTGCTTACTCAAATTCCTCATCTCTTTATGATATTTTGAAGAGCATAAAAGTTTGTTACATCCGATAACTTACTTCTACTCATTTCAATAAGCAATCTCAAAAAGCATAGGCAGTTTTAATAAACATATCTTAAAGACACCCATTGAATCTGATATGTTACATTTTTCTTAATAGATAAGAAAAACTGAATCTTCTTTGCAGGAAATGATTGCCAGGACAGTGGACTTATCGGGGATAATACAAAGCTTATCAAGTCAAGTTGAACGTATTAGGCATTCAGCTTTGCTGCTTCTAGTTGAAATTTCAAAAGGTCAATATTTCTGTGATAAAATTAGTTCCGTTACAGGAGGGGTTTTGATGATGATTACTCTAAAGTATAGACAACCTGTTGATGCATTCACATCTCAGAAAGTTGATGAAATTTTGAAAAACTTGGAGAAGTCGCCAAGTAACATCAAGATAATGGCGGAAAATGGACACTGGCAGCCCCTTTTACATCATTTTCTTGAAGGTACGCGTAACTTTTACCACCAAGTTTTCTTTAGTTTTTACTACATGATTTGAAGATATGAAATGAAACAGGCAATGATGAGACAAAGATGGAAATGGCGAGTTATATAGGCGAAATATTTCTTGGAAATGATGACGAGATAAAAGCTTATGTGGCGGAGACAGCTTTGCCTGGTCTAATTCAAATGGTTACTGATGGAAACTCATTAGCAAGAAATGTTGCATTTAGAGCATTGAAACAAATCTCATCACACCGCGAAAATGGAAAGATTTTTGTGAAATCAGGTACTATAAGTAACATGTTTAATGAAATCTTTAAACGAAGGATATATGATGAGCCAACGGATTCAAAGGCAGAAGCTGCTGGGATACTTGCAAATATACTTGAATCAGGGTCAGTAGTACTAAATGACCTTCAAGTTGACCACAAGATGTCATTGGATTACATTATATACAATATTGTTAAAAGGGTTGGTAACTCGATGCCAGATGAGCTGAACGTCAACTTTGTGAGAATCCTTTTGTGCCTCATGAGATTCCCAAAAACCAAAGAGACCATTGTGTCAGTTGTAAAAGAGAATGATGCTTGTGCGAGCATAACTGAGCTTTTGAATAACCCGAATGAGGAACTTCCAGTGGTTTCACTGGTGTTTTGTATAGCTCTTTCACCTTTTCTTGGTCATACATTGGCGGATAAGCTATGCAAAACTAGAGGCCAACCTCAAGCGTTGCTACATGACTTGCCTGAAACAACCCCACCCACTGAGAAACAAGCAGTTTCAGTCACCTTTTTAGCAAAACTTCCCCATGAAAATATTACACTAAATTTGGCTCTAATGAATATGATCCCTTTAATTTTGCGAAAAATGGATCAAGTTCAGAAATCTGGGACAAGAATGAGTAAGTACGGAAGTACATATTTTGAAGGACTTGTGGGTATTCTTGTTAGATTCACTGCGACTCTATACGAGAACCAGTTTTTGATTCTAGCTAAGGATTTCAGTTTCACAACAGTTTTCACAGAATTGCTTATGAACACATCTAGCGACGAAATTCAAAGGTTGTCAGCAAATGGGTTAGAGAATTTGTCACTAAAGACTGTTACTTTATCGAAGCCAGCACAAATCAAGAAACCAAAGTTCAGAAAGTTTTCATTTTTGCAAAAATGTTGCTCGTTCGATTCAAGAAATAATTTTGAAATCGCACCACTATGTCCGGTTCACAAGGGATCTTGTTCTTCTCAAGAAACCTTTTGTTTGCTAGAAGCAAAAGCAGTTGAAAAGCTGCTGACTTGCTTAGACCACAGAAATGTTCAAGTTGTGGAGGCTGCATTATCAGCTATATGCACGTTGTTACATGAAAGAGTTGATCTGGATTCCAGTGTGAGTATGTTGATCCAAAAAAAGGCCATACAACATATCCTGAATGTGATAAAAGAGCATAAAGATGAGTCTTTGAGGCAAAAATCCTTCTGGATGTTGGAAAAGCTGTTGATGGAAGGAGACGATAAGTTGACTTCAGAGATATCACAAGACCGGTTCTTACGCGCTACTTTAATCAGTGTTCTGCATTATGGCAATGGGGACATCAGGTTGATGGCTGAGAAAATCTTGAGGCATTTGGATAAAATGCCCAACTTTAATACTAATTTTACCATATAGTTTTACATACTTTGTACATATTTTATACAATTGTACCTAAGTTATAAGTTTTAGAATCATATCAGTTACTGGAATATTAGATTATCCATATCAGTATAGTTGGCCTGCACATGATGGCTTTTAATAGCATTATACATCTGCATTTTTTAAGCAAATAAAAAAGAATTATTTCATTTGGCCTTGTTATCGTGTTGTTTATGAAGTACTAATGAGTAGAAGAGTGCACAATATCTTACTTTCTTGTGCAGGCCAATGCTAATATGCTTTCTTACTTGCCGGCAGCATAATCCAAAGAGCCATTACAGTTTAATTTTCCTGTCACACCAAACATAGATTCCATAAATGAACAAAGTAATAAAATTAAGATTAATTGGGAAATATTTCTTACAAACTATTCCGATTACTGACACATGTCAAGAAATATAACATATGTTAACGATGATGTCATACCTTAATGTAGCAGATGCAGGCACATTTTACCTTACTATACGTGGACGGCTCAACTAAATGATTAGCCAATTCAAAGACGAAACAATTAGTTTATTGATCAAGTCATTTTCTTGCCTAAACTCTAGAAAATGGTTAACTGAGTCACCATTGATATTGTCAAAAAGTAACAAAGTTTTTGGTTGTATTAAAGTCCTATATATGATATGATGCTCAAATCAACCAACCTTATTACTTTAATCAATTTGATACATTAAAAGCTGGTTTTTGACGATACTGATTTACTAAAAAACAGGATGGCTTCTTTCTCTATGGAGGATTTTGTAGGAACCGGATCGCTACAAAAACTTCTTCCAAAGCTGTTAGATGATGGTTGGGATGATGTTCCAACCTTGAAGATAATGAATTCTGAAGACATGAATGCAATTAATATGACTCAACAACAAAAGGTATTGATGTTTACTCATTATATATGTTATATATCACATGATGTTTTTGATTAACTAATATTCAAACTCTTTTCTTTGTCAAACTAAAGGATGCATTAGAGATCAGATCATACCTCCATGACCGATCACTTATGCAATATGCAGATAAGCTAGAAGCCTCAGGAAAATGTTTAGCTGAGCTTTTAAACCTTGCTTCATCAGATCTTTCAGCAGAATTCGCCATGAAAAGAGGCCACATCGCACGTTTCATGGACAGAACCTCACAATGTGACACCGATCCTATACCAGCTTCATTTTCTCTCCCTTCAAGAAAACAAAAGGTCCCACCATCCCGAAACAGTAGCATATTCAAGAGTACTCAATCCATTTCCACAAGACCAAAACTACAAGCTATGTCTACTCGAAGTACTATAAATTATGATGCAACTATTGAGCAATCTATGGCTGATTTCAAAATAAAAGATGGATATGTTTATAAAGGCGTTGTAGCTGCTTTACCTGATGAGCCAAGAGCATGTGGTTGTATACAACCTCCTCCTATAATTGAAGACGTGGCGCCATATTCTAGTATCGAGAATATTTCTGTTCAGAAACTAACACCCGAGTATAAGATAGGGATGGAGCGGTTGGTTAAAACAAAGACACCACCTATGCGTGTCTCAGACTTGTGGCGTGATAAACCAGCACTTCTACTTTGCATCCGTCGGCCTGGGTAATTAACTTAATTCTTAGTTATATACGTAACATTTAGACGCATATATATATATGCTTCTATCTATTAATCTTATGTATATTGGGTTATAGGTGCATCATGTGCAGAGCTGAAGCACACAAACTTTATTCTAAGAAACCCATATTTGATTCACTAGGGATCAATTTGTTTGCTGTTCTACATGAACATATTGAATCAGAGGTATGAGATAAAGGACCCTTCATCTTTTCATCCAAGGGTTTAGATTCGTTTCCCAATTCTCGAGTTACATAGTGTTCTCAAATGAACTTTCTTATAATAGATTAACTAACTCCTCGTTAACTTTTGATACAAGGTAAGAGACTTCTGGCCTCGATATTGGGGTGGTGTAGTACTTCTAGACAAGAACATGGACTTTTTTAAAGCTCTTGGTGGAGGGTCCTTACTTAAGGACAAGTTCATATCAGGATTTCTATTTAATCCCCGAGCTCGTGCAAATTATAAGCGTGCAAAAGACATGGGAATTGAGCAAAACTTCAAGGGGGAAGGTGAAATCAAAGGTGGACTATTTATAATGGGCAAGGGAAGAAGTGGAGTTGCATACCAGTTCATAGAGCGAAACTTTGGCGACTGGGCACCACTTTCTGAAATTATTGAGATCGGTACAAGATTGAAGGTATAATTTCCATGAACAGTTAATCTTCGATATTTTCTCTCCTGCAAGAGCACTGTTTTACTAACTTAATAATGTTTTGCAGAACCAAGAATTAGACAACGAGTATTCCATAACTTCACAGGATTATGAATGAGATGATTCACTCGTTTTAGCGAGTTACACTGCTTTCGGGAGTAAACCAGAGTTATGAGTATCAGATGTTCAAATCTTAATATAGTCATATTTGTTTGTTCTTTGCTATGTTAATGTGTTTATTATAACTTTATTCGAGTGTTCTAGTTTACTTTTGTAGTTTTACTAATATAGTAATTGAATGATCTTCAAACTGCATGCACTTTTATTCGAAGATATAAAACAAAAATACAGCTTCTCTAAAACTTCAGATCTGAAATCCATTAATATTAGCCACTTTTTAACCATTTTATTGTTGCCCATGAAATAAGATTCTTTGTGCAAGGATCCATGTATGTAAATTACAATCAGTAAAATGCATATGCAAGAATCCAAACAGTGATTGATTATCTGTGCTGCCTCTAACTAATCCATTTTCATCTTAGACTTTTTCAAGATCACGAATCTTGACCTTTTAGTACTACCAATTAATGACATTTTAACCCCTGCCTGCATGACCTCTCTTTTTAGAGGTAGTCTCTCTACCCTTTGGTAGGGGTACAACTGTCTACATCATACGGCACTCTATACGTCTCCCGCAGCATGCACAAGCATGGGATTTGGGTATTACTGTATTTTTGTAATCCGTTAACGACAAATTGACAAGGTCAGGCAGAAAAGAATAGTCAGTGGTTCATGAATCAGATTTACTAAAATCATCTGTAAGTATAACAATAACAAGCAACTGTTCTATTACAATCAGAGACATTACAAACATTAACACACTGAACTTCCTATTTGGCCTCATGCTGAAAGAATCAATCAAGCAAAGATTTTTAACAAAATAAAACGTTCCTTCTGGTCGCAACATTCATAACAAAGCTTACCCAGATGACAATTTATGTTGCTTTACAATTTGAGTCAACAAGATCATTTGTTCTTAACAAGCAACTCGATTCCCATCTGCTATTTATGTATTATCAGCACCTTCTCTTGCTGTTTAGAGATATAGTTATTGACCAAAAAGAATACCAAGACTAATTACATGACCCCGTCTCTGAGTCCAAAAGATTGATTTGACTCGGGATTCTTCAAAATATATTTTTTTTCCTTTTTTATGTGAAACCTAGATTATCTTTTATGGTTCAGCTTTCAGATGGCCTGGAGGTGTGGATCCTGCCAAAAAAAATATAGATATATTAAAGAGATCAAGTCATTTTACAAGCAAACCCCTAAATAAATAGAAATTTACAAACGCTAAAATAGTTAGTTCTGAGTTTATCACAACATCAAACAGCAGAAGCAAAGCTAAACGCTATCTCCTGCAATGTCAAACACCTCCTAAATGAACTACAAATATATTTTCCACTCAAGTACCTAAATTTTGGCTGCTAACTGGGGTACCAGGATTTAATCCCATTTGAACAATGTTATGAAGCTCGTCATCCCAAGAACTCGGTACCTGTCTTTGGAAAATATGTTAAAAACTAATAATGCGTCAGGAAATCACTATTTTAGTTAATGAAAGTCGATGGCAACTTACCTGGGAAGTATGATCTTTATATCCTCCACCAAGAGCCATCAAATGGGAATTGATCGTTCTTCTTGCAGCATCTGAAGAGGTTCCTACACCAGGAATCCCGCCTTGCATGACAGGCATTTGTGATTGGTTAGGAGTATAAGGCATCACCATATCACCACCAAAACCAAGAGGACCAGAAGGTCCCAGTCGTGATTCAAGTATCTGTTTTGAATACACTCCCATTAGAATGAATCAATCATCAAAAGAAACTTGAAATCTTATACTGTTAAAATATGCCTTACATCTTTTGCCAGGAGTCCTTCAATATTAAAATCCATCCGACGATTTACAGTAGCGAGTTTCATCGACAAAAACTGTGAAAAAGGAATTTAATAAATGAAGCATGTATTCCACACCAAACGTATAAAAGTAGGAATTATAAGGTTTATCATTTTTGGTCACCATACCTCGACCTGTCGCTGTAATGACTGTACATAGTTAATAATTTCATCCAACATAACCGCTTTGCCTGTGACCTTAAAAAACATTTGAGATAAATGAGTTGCGATGGGACTTATGTTTTGTATTAATTTAAGCTTTTGGAGTCAAATTCACTTGATAATAATTTAAATAACGAACCTTGCTGCATCCAGGAACAAGGTCTTGAAGGAACTTCATTCTTTCACTTATCTTCTCCCTCCTCACCTATTATCCATGTAAAACAGTTTGAGGTTAAATAAATGATGCGAATATAACATCAATGGCTTCAAAATCAACCAAAGTTACAAGTTAACACTGCCTACATTCTCTATCTAGTCTCTTTTGCCTTTCAAAGTCAAAATGAATGTTTTATGGAGGGGGTGGTTGGATTAGTATCATTACTCTTTTGTAAATTTCTTCAGATAAACAGATTCATCTTCAACAAAACTGATTCTCCAAGGATAATTTTGAGTTACTCATTTACCCTATTTTAATCTAACTTCAGAGACATTTATTTCCAATTCACAAACTCTGTCTACCTTTTCCACAAAAGTAAGTATCATACTAATAATTTATCAATTAAGTTCTTAAATAACTTTTGTTAAACATTTGAACATCTGATTATCTCACACCTACAAACAGCATAAGTGCATCCAAACACGATTTTCTGATTAATATCACATAATCACTTTCAGAATGCACAACCAAACACCCCCTCAATTTCATGACCCTTGATGAAAGATAGATAACTACAAAATAAAAAAGAAGTACAAGGTTTGTCCACCCAAAACTAATTGAGCAATTTCCACTTTTGCCCGTTAGTAACCATAACAATTTATTACACCATTGACAAGATTCCTATTTATAGCAATTAAGGGTTTTTACATATTTTGACCAATGTTCCATTGAGGCATTTGTGCCATGCACTGTTAAATTTATTTGGGTGAGAGAAAAAGACTCGCATATTTTTTTTGAGAGAAAAAGACTCGCATATACTTACTAAGTTAGATACTGCAAGCTCAAATATGAAGACTGAAAAAGCATAGACCGAGTAATATTCTAAGGGAAGTTTTACCCTTTCTGCAAGACTATGGCTGTTGGTAGCTTGGCCTCTTCGCGCCCTTACATGAATGTACTCTTCCTTCTGTGCATCCGATGACTGAGCCTGCTTCCCATGTTTCCCACCCGATTTATTAACAAGTGAACTCGGGGTATTGTCAGCCTTCTGTTGAACTTCAGTGTTGTTCTTTGTAGCATCACTAGGTGTTTGTGGGGATCGCTTGGCTTGATTATACTCTGTATCCTGTTATTTATATCGAAAATTCTAATCAACAAAAGTGAGTGTATCACACCATTCATGCACATTAGGGGCCACTGCAAAAGTACATATGATTATCCCGTTTTGGAACACTAAGTCGATTTCCAACATGCAGAAACTAGTAAAAAGGGAAAACATCCTTTATAAGTGGCTTCTGTTTTTAATCTGACACTTGGCTTCTTATTACTGCATTTTATAACAATAACATGGTGCAGTCTATTTAAGTACCTTAGAGAATGCTTACTTCAATTAGTAGAACCCTACGTGACTATAACAAATTAATTGCATTCAGAAGATAAATCAGTTTTCTGTGAGGATTCAACTGATATAGACATTCATATCCTGCCATATGGACACTAACTCAAATGCAATTCCACTAACTACGTTATAGTATCTTTGTGACGCGAGGAAACTTCGGCTATGTTTGGCAAAAGTAGCTGTGAGCAGTAGCAGTGAGTTATGAGCAGTAGCTGTGAGCAGTAGCCAAAAAAGCTCACAGCTTCATAAAGAAGCATTGCGAAAATGAGCTTTCCTAAAAAATAGCAAAGCCCACAGCTCTCATGCCAAACGAACACTATAAATAAAAAAGCTCATTGTTCACCGCTCATTGCCCAAAAAAGCTCTAAAAAGCTTTGAGCCAAACATAGCCTTCATAATTTGCTTAATTTAAGTTAGCACCCCCATGGCAGTATCAATATAACTATTATTTTTTGGGGAAGGCTAATATAAGTAATAATTAAGATATACCTGATCACTTCTTCGTCTTTTCTTTGAGCCAAGACCCTCATTAGAATTTCCATCCTGACCACCACCTTCACTGTATTCAGCTTCACCAGTCCCATTATTGCCCGAAAAACCAGAACCACCCTGTTTAGGTTGACTTCCATCATTAGCCCCACAGTCAACAGGCAATGGCAAATCCTTAGACCCATCACCAGAAGCCGATTTGAACCCATTTCCAACAAACCCCTCTTGTGCTTGCCCTTGAACTGATCTACTCGAATAAGGACTTAAAGATGAATCATTTACATTGCCAAAAGGGTTTATCATATCTTCAAAATTACCAGCACTAAACGACGATAACCTAGCTGCCCTCTCAATAAAACCTGAATCAGCCGGAAACTGAGATAAGCTATGAGGAAGCATGGCAGAAGCAGCTGGTGGCAAGAACATACCACCTCGTTTAATGGCGGAATCTGGTGGAGCCCAACCCATATCAAGACTTCTTTGAGGAACAAGCAGATTACCTTTTCTAAACCCTAAAGACGACGATGAAGTTGTCGGATTATTTTGCAAATTCACATCACAAAAAGCACCTAAATTTTGTGAACTTATTGGATGATGATCCCAAATATTGCTCATAGGATTACTCATAGATGTATTTGTAAGCTCATTAGTACCATTGAAAGGCCAATCAGCTGATAAATTAGCTGAACTGTAATGAATTTGTTCCTCGTCTCTATTTCCCCCCTCAATCTCATCCTCACCAGCCATAATCCCCTATCTTTCACAAATCAAAAAGTCAAAATCACTAAAAAAAACCCTAATTGCCGAACAGACACTAATAACAAGAAACACCCAAATCAATTAAACCCCTAAATCATATCAAGAACCAAACTTTATAACCCAAACATCCAATTTATCAAGTCAAGAAACATAAAGTTTAAAACCCCCAATGAGAACAAAGCACATTAAATAGCACAGAAAAAGTGTACAGATAGCAGCTGATTATAAAAACAACATTTATTCAGTATAATAAATAACACATCCATTCATTTCATGATTCATTCTGACAAAACCCTAAAAAACACAATACCAAAAATATCAACAAATTAACAAAAAAAAATACCCCATTCACAGAATCTGCACAGCTTTAAGTACTAGTCTTCACTACCCACTTCAAGAAACACCAAAAAGCACCAATCTTTATGCTCAATTTGATAAATTTAGCCAAAATAACACACACCCACAAAAAAATTTACTGCTATTTCAAAGATTTACTTTAAATACAAATTACCCATTTCAAGAAAAACCAAAAAGCTCCAATTTTTAAGCTCAATTTGTTAAATTAAGCCAAAATAACAAACACCCACAAAAAATTAACTAAACCCCACAAATATTTTACAGTTAGTTCTAAGATTTACATAAAGTACTAATCTTCACTACCCATTTCAAGAAACACCAAAAAGCACCAGTTTTTTAGGCCAATTTGATGAATTAAGCCAAATTAACAAACACCCACAGAATATTAACCAAAACCCACAAGTATTTTACTGCTTTTTTAAGAGATTTAGAGGTTAAAAAAAAATTAGTTTGTGTTTGAAGGTGTAAGTGTGTGTGTAAAAGAAAGGTACTAATGGCAAAGGTCCTGCATTTATGCCCACGCCTGCATGAAAAACAGAGCTGTTGATGATTAACCACCGCCACTGCTACTGTTAAAAAATTACTTATTGATATTAAATTCAAGTGTTTGTACAATGTGTAATAAAAGATGTACTTTGTCAGTGAATCTGTTATTGAAAGTGACCGAGTATATTTATTAGTTTTGGCAAACACAAACAGCTTATTAAAAACCGGGTTTGAAATGTACCCGGTCGAGTTTGAAGTTGACCCGGTTGAGTCATCGGACGCTGGATCAACCCAATTTCAATTTATTATTTTTTTATTTTTTTGACCGGGTCAACTGGTTTGACCACTGGGTCAACTTGTTTGACCACCGGGTCAACCCGAGTTTTTATTAAAAAATAAAATCCGGGCAGGTTTCGAGAACTGGGTTGACCCGGGTTACTCAAAACCCGGAAGGTCTAACCGGTTAACCCGGTTTTAGAAACCCGGGTTTTTTTTATCCGGTTTTTTGCCCGGAACCGGTCGAACCGGTTAACCCAGCCGGGTTGACTCGGGTTTCAAAACATTGCCTATAACTTAGATCTGTATATCACATGTAATCTGGTTGTAAATTGTTTAATCTATTTAAAGTAAATAAGTTATGTGATGAAAAAGGTCGATGATTTATCGATTTAAAAATCCAAAAATAATATAAATAATATACAAATAACCATACAACAATGTCAATGACATCCGAGTTATAATTGTAATTTATTGTCATATTAAGTAAATAACACAATGTCTTTAATCTAAATCTATTATAAAATCAAAATTATATATTTTAGTTTCTATAGGTTTATATATTAAATTGAATTTATGAGTTGACTTGTTTAATACTTACAGAACCAAAACACGACTTGTTTATTAAACGGGTTAAAAGAGTTGATTTGTTTTTTTTACCCAAATATGTTTATTCTCAACCTAATCTGTTTAGCTTCATGTCAAGCTTATTTTAGGGATAATTTCATATTTCCCCATCTTTTTAACATTAATTTCAAATATACCCAAAATACAACCATTGACTGCATTATGTACAATGCTTTTAAAGCATCATTTGAGTAAATATGAAATTTTCATGGTTTTGTTGGGTAAATATGAAAATGCCCCCTATTTTATTTAACGTGTTATATCAAGAATTGCCCCTAACATTTATATACTTACTAGTTGTATGTAACTATGTATACATAATGTAATGTATACTTATTTTGGTGAGTGCGGCTTTATGTGTTGCAAACACCTTGTGTGTGTAAGGATATTGAGTGGCTTTACGTGTGATTCTTTTTTTGACCAAATTCATTATCAAATCTTTTGTTTTTTTATTTTAAGAATATTATATACGATGTATTTTATTGTTAGCCAAATCTATGATAGTTTTATTTAGCCAAATCTTAATAAAAAAAAAGGCTATTGACAAGAACATGTAACAATTATTAATAATGTTTATATAATTGGTGCGTTTAACATGTAACCTTTAGGTTAACCTGCAAAATTTATCTGTTTATCTAATTGGCAATTGGCACTAATTTTAGGTGTGCGAACTTAAACTTACATTTAAACAAAGGAAATTTCAAAGTCGACATATGAGTTGGTGAGGTACTACTTTTGTCACCAATTGATTTTAGAATAAAGCTTGAGTTGGCTTATATGTTGGACTTGATAAGATGTTTAGACCGTAAAATTTTTGACACATCTTTAAAAAACTATTGATGAGTATCGTCTTTAGGAGGTCAAATATCTAATACATTACATCCTTGCAAGAGGATTTTTGGAAAAAATTGGCAAACATTTAGCACGAATCATCTCTAAATGGTATTGTTTTTGTTAGACATTTGGTCTCGTATAATATTTATTAGTAGTTTTTGGCACATTAGCGTTAACTTAGACAAACTACAATGATGAATTTTGTATTTTACTCAAACTTATATGTATCATTGAATTATTATTGTTATTATTATTATTTTTGATAAATATAGGTTTCACTTAAAAAAGTTATATGGTTCTCTGAATAGCTTTCAGAACAAGCTAAAACATCTAGAAATGTAAATTCATTTTTTTTTTTTTTTAGTTTTTAGGCTAGCTGTAACAATCGTTTTCCTTTTATCTTCACCTCGGTTGATACATTCATTTATACAAAATATACTTCACACACACTCACAAACATAATAATAATAATAATAATAATAATAATAATAATAATAATAATAACCCCTACTTTTTCTAGTTTCTCATTAGGTGAAGTCCTTCACCCAACCAACTCAAAAATTGTTCCTTCACACGCCAACCTTGTAACCCTGTAATCATAGGCGGAGCTTTAGCAAGACAAAAGAGGGCTTTGGCCCCCTAGGATTCTTCAATTTGACATAAAATACCCTTATACTAATATATATTTAACATTAGAAACCTTAGATTTTATAGATATATAATGATTTGGCCCTCCTAAATCTCATAATCTACACTTCGGCCCTCCTAAAAATTTTAGGCAAGCTCCGCCATTGCCTATAATAGCTTCGCATCCTCTTCACCACACCCATAACTTTATTCACCAACACTATAATAATGTTAAACAACAATATACATCGTACTACTTTATCTGCAAGTACACTAAAAAAAAGTTTCTGGGTTACTTATCGTTACTTGCATTTCCTCACGAACCTAGTAATCGTCTTGACATGTTCCACATCTTTTATATAATAAAACAAAACCTCAAGTAAGGACTTTTTCATTTCAAAAAAATTAAACCATACCTTATTTAGTAATAATATTATTTAAAAAAAAATTATTTTCTTATTAGGTAACATTTTATATTTATCCATAACACAAGTAGAAGATAAATACAAAAAATATAAATAAGATACAATTAACAATAGGATTAAAATTTTTAAATAATTATCTTTAATAATAAAAAAACTATAATTAAAAATCATAATTCAAACAAAACAAAGATTAAATTATTTGTTTTTAATAAATAAAAATATATGATTTAAATTTTTTTTTTTAAAAAAAAACTCGCGCGTGTGCGGGTATTATAACCAGTAGTATACTAGTATGTATATAAGTTTATCCGGTTATAGGTAGAGAATATCATCTTTCTACCAGACAAAATGTATTGAACTTGTAATCCATACTTTGAATGTAGTATCGTGAATATATTGCTCACAATCATCCAGTCATCCTTATAGCCAAAGTCATTTCCCGAATAATTCCATTACATATTTTTGTCAAAAAGCGATACTATGTTATCATCTCCCTTGTATTTCACTTCATAAATATCAATTCGAACTTTAATTAGTAAACTATAATTTAGATCTTACATGTGAAGTATATAAATCGCAATACATATGTACCAAACCTCAACGGCTCAACTCATAACGCGACATTTCTCTTTTCAACTCAAGTTTAACCACAAAGGAATGGATAGTAAATAAATACATAAAAATGATTGTATTAAGAGATTTGTTTATTGGTTGGGTAGGCAGGATAGTTAAGTAGATTAAAGTATTATAATTTGGAGGTGCTTTAAGCTTTAATATATGTAAAATGCCAGCTTTGAGGTATAGAGAAACTGACATTGCCAACTCTACTTTCATATTGTTTAGTTGATTTTAGTATTGTTTTCTAGTTGTACATCTTGAACCAAGAGCTTACTCTTATTCAAACATTTTTAATTAGCAAGACTCTCATGGTTTTTTAACTTCTATTCACACTTGCAAATTTAATGGCCAATGGGATCACTTGTAATTACGTACATCTTATTATTATGATAACTTCATCAACTTATCCATGTTACAATCATTAAATCTCTTCCACCATTTATGGAATATAAATTTGGTAACTTGTAATGTTTAATTTGGTCAAGTTGCATCACTCGATCGACCCAAAGATAACAACTTAAGTAAACTATTTTGTAAGCAAAATGATCGAGTTATATATCATGGAGTATTTGCATGCAAATAATGGAAAAGCTGAAAAGAGAGTATATGCATCACGAGAAGCAAGAAATGATGATCATCCTTGGGAAGATGGCGGTCAAAGGAAATAATCACAATGACTACAAATTTTGTAACAGATTCTTTGCATTAATGTTGTTCCCTAGCATTTACTGTTTACAAATTTCTTGTATAGAAGGCTATGCGATATTAGAGTGCACGGTGTAAGACCACGCGGTAAGGTAACACAGCCACCTGCGTTAACTCTTAACGCACCATCTTAACGTGGTGCGTTACCTTACCGACCTCCAAAAGTCAAATGGTGCGTTAACGTGCTCGGGCAAGCATTTAACTGTGCTTTAAGAAGCTGCAAACGATTAAAAAAAAAAAAACGTTCCAAGCCTCCAACGGCTAGTTATTAAAAAAAATAATAATAAAAAAAAAATAAAAAAATAAAAAACTTTTTTCAAACCCATTTTATTACAACTATAAATACCACTTCACCCTCACAATATTTTTTCACACTTGCACAACTATTTTTATCTACAATACTCTTCTATTAGCAAAAAAAAAAAAAGAATGTCGAGTGGCAACAACAACTCGTTTATGAATCTTCTTGGTGGTGGGTGGAATCACTCATACGCGGGTTCTTCCTCAAATCCAAACGAGGGTTCGACACCACCGATGTGGGGTAACCCACAAGATTCCCTATATTGGACCGTAAGTCAACAAAGCAACTTAAATTACAATTTCCAAAATCTTCAATTCTCCCAAACCTCACAACATTCCCAAACGGAAACATATGAAGTTCCGGAAACACCGACCTCTCCTCAAAAACCAAAAAGTCATGGAAAACGTAAGGCAAAAAAATCCAAAGAACCTGACCAAGACGAGGATGCAGGTGCTGGAAAATCGAAGGTGGAACGTTGGACGCCAAGTGAGAAAAACTTGCTTGCCGAGTGTTGGGTTGCGTGTTCAGAGGATTCGAGGTTGGGGATTTCACAAACCAAGGATACGTTATGGCAATGTATAAGAGCCGAGTTCAATAGATTAAGTCCAAAAGACCGCAACAAAGATATGCTACAATCTAAGCGGAAAACGTTGAACCGTGATTGTACTAAGTTCAACGCTTTTTACAAAAAGGCGCAACGCGAGATAAAGAGTGGGGAAAGTGAAGTGGATGTCCTAACACGTGCTCACCAACTCTATCGTCAAGAAAACCCGTTGTTCGCCAATGAAGACGCTTGGACGGTGTTGCGCAAACATCGAAAATGGGACGCGCCGGAAGCGGTTGATTTAACCGGCGACCTCCCAAGCCAAACAAACGAGTCTTTGTTTGGTCATGACGAAGAACCACGGCCCATTGGCATAAAAAGGGCTTCCAAGAAACAAAAATCCGAGGCCACGACAAGTACCGGAGCCACGGCTAGCACCGGTGGGTCCATTTCTTCGTTAGCTTTTGCGGAGATGTTGCGCGAAGAGTTAAGGTCGAAACGTGAATAGGCGAGTAGGGCGTATCAGGCGACAGCCGAAAATCAAGCCGCACAACAAAGGATGAAAGAGCTAGAATTTTTGATGCTCGACACCACCGGCAAATATCCACATTGGGTGGCATTCGTTAATACGGAAAAGGATCGAATCGCCATGAAACTTGGGTTGCCTCCGCGTCAATTATGAATAATTATGTGATGTAGTGTTTTATTGATTTCGTATTTTTTTTAGTATCGTTATTTTTTTTTTTTAATTTCGTAATGTAATGTAATGTTGTGTTTTAATTAATGTTATGTTTTAAATAAATGAAGCGTTTGTTAAAAATTGAGGTTGAAATTGAAAATATTTGAGATGGAGGTGATTTAAGGTGAGTTATAGGTGAGTTATGTTACTGGGGTGGAAAGTCAAGAGTTAAGGTTAAAAGAGAAAAACTGATGTGGCGCTGACGTGGCAGTGCGTTAAGATTTAACTTGTGGTTACCTTACCACATGCTCTAAGGTGTGTTTGACGCAGAGCATTTAGGGTGGTGGCAGTCATGCCTCATCATACCTCACCATAATTCATTATTAACCAATTAAATCAAGCCAACACATTTCATGATTCACTATACCTCACCATATTTTTTTAGTGGCAACCATGATTCAAATAAAAACTAATTCATTTAATTGCCAACGTTTGAAAAATTGATTGCAAAAGACAATACCGAATCGGTAATCTTTGCCAATTTGCTTGCCGCAAGAACCAAACCACTGGACTGGCATCACTCATGCCGAGCCATGCCGATGATGCCGAGTCCCATGCCGAATGCGTTGCCACCATCCTTAGGATTATTTAAAAGTGGTGAGTGCTAAACTTTGTTATCTTTAATACTTGTTTAACATGCATCAAGTAACTTTATTTTTTTTTCTCCCTAAATGCTCATTTTTCAACGCTTCACAAAGTAGCATTTAGAAGCGTTGAATATTTAAAATGTGTTTTACACATTATAATTACACCTTCAACTATGTTACCATACATTTAAAATAATACTGTAATAACAACAACAACAACAACAACAACAACAACAACAATAATAATAATAATAATAATAAACTCTACTACCCACTACTACTGCTATTTTTGCCAAACACACTTTTAGTCCACTTTTGACATGCCATAGGTAAATTTTATCATTTATGACAGCGTTATACTACACCGAGTGCTATAGTGGCATTATGGGTGGCATAGCCAACCCATTCACGATCATTTGTATTTATTATTATTATTATTATTATTATTATTATTATTATTATTATTATTATTATTATTATTCTTTTAATTCGAACGTTATGCAATTGGTGGAAACCAATTGCAAACTTCATTTTTGTTCCAATAAATACCCACTCGTATCTTACAAACAATCTATAAAACTCAATTCCTCTCTATTTCATATGCTTTTCTTATATAATACCATACAAATAACCTCAAACACTCAATTTTCTCCTCATTTGATACACTCGCAACATGAGTTATCATGACGAAGATCGAGCCGAAAGATTATTAAGTTTATACGATTATCATGAACAATATCTAGTCTTTGATGACGATGAAGCCACTAGTTCAAACACTCAGACGTCCTTACCGCGAGACTATGAAGGCGCCGAAAGATGTCTCATGGAATATTATTTTGGCGACAATCCAAAATACCGTAAAAGGAAATTTAGGTGATGGTTCTGAATAAGTTCAAAACTATTTCAACAAGAAATGAATGTATAACTAACTATAACGTTAAACCTATTCCAGAACATTTTTTATTTAGGTCCTGGCAAAATGCCGCTTATAGAATAAGTGTTAGTCCTATAATGAAATGCACGTCCGCTATACGCCAATTGGCGTATGGGACACCACCCGATACTTTTGTTGAATATTTTCAGATTGGTTAACATTGTAGTCATGATAGTTTGGACAATTTTACCATATTAATATGGGATTTATACTTGGAGGAGTACTTAAGAAAACCCTCACCCAATGATATTTGAGTATATATGAAAAACACGAAATTTATCATGGGTTTCTGGGTATGCTTGGTAGTATAGCTTGTATGCATTAGGAATGGAGGAATTTTGTGAATGCTTACAAAAGGAAATTCAATTAGAGGGGGATCACAAATATCTAGTAATAATGCTTGAAGTAGTTATGATGAGTGATTAATCACACATCCTTTTTAGGCCTTAATTCAGACCAAAAATACCAAATACTAACCAAATATGCCAAGAGAATGTATGTTTTTGTATTTGTGTATGTGCAGGTACGGATATGAGAAAAATGAACAAAAACAAAGCCAAAACCGACAAAAACGAGCACGAGAATGGAAAAAGGTCAAAAGCCGAAGCCGGGGAAGCAAAATGACAAAAGAAAGCTCAAATTGTCAATAGAAGTCCTCAGGAATTCATCAAAGTACAAATTTGGTCCCTGGTCAAAGTTTAAGAATTTGGCAACTTCAGTCCCTGCACTTTCAGAAAATGACAAAAATGGTCCCCTAAAGAAATATTTGAAGAAAAAGTCAAAAGAAGTCCTCCATCATTCATAAATGACAAGAAAGGCCCTTGAGAAAAACTTTAAGCAACTTACAGATTTGGTCCCTATGGAATGCATAATTACATGAATGGTCCTTGTCTAATTATATTACAAACAACCGGATCCACTAATAAAACCAATCCATTAAACCTTAAAACCCCACAAGCCCAAAACATTCTAAGCCCACACACCACTTCCCTTTTACCCGATCCAATCCACTACTTTTACCCAGGTCAAAGCCTTACCCACCCGGTCAACCCAACGTCTAATATTAAATCCCCAAACCAAATTACCCGCCCCCCTTTTACCTAATTTACCCAGAAACTAAGAACCCTAAAATACTATTCACACACGTAAATTCAATTTCACCACAATTAAGGGTACGAAGGTCATTGTACACACATTTCTAGAAGATTTCTAACATGGCAGGCTGCCATGTCAGTAATCCGTGTGACATTCCGCGTCAAATGATTGGGTATATGAAGATCCAAGGGCTGAGAATAGAAGATTGGAGGCCAAGGAGAGATCAAGGGACGATATTGCATCAAAGAAGCACAAGTGTGGTGTGGATCACTGACGTGGAATACTAGAACCTTCACCCAGGCTCCCTGCTCCTCCTATAAATACCCCCCCCCCCCTTCCTTCATGTATAGTGTGTAGGTTTATGGTTTTTATTTAGTAATTCTGTTAATTGTATTTCCTTTCAAAAAGCATTGTACTGAATTTCTTAGTTTTAATATATTAAAGTTTCATGTAAATTTCTGTCTTACTTTCTGCTTTACTTAATTTCTATTTAGTTTAATTCAAAAGTTTAATTAGTATTTTAAATCTCTGTGTTATTATTCCTGCTTTAGCTAAAATATATATATATATATATATATATATATATATATATATATATATATATATATATATATATATATATATATATATATATATATATATATATATATATATATATACCATATTAGTTTTTATTGATTTGAATCAAGTTTCATATAAGTTGTTTTCTGTTTTTATAAGTTTATATAAGAATTGAATTACTGTTTTATCCAAATTCTAAAAAAATTCAAAAGTCAACAAAAGGTCAAACTGATATAGCTTATTAAAATAAGCTGTGCTTATTTGGAGTGAAAGGCAGCCAATAAGGTGTCCATTTGGCCTGTCAAAAGACAGGCAAGCTTAGTGAACCCCCTCTGTTGAGCTGAGGGGGATTAGTAGCTTAATATTAGTTTAACTCTTCTTGTACTGTTTATTTCTGCTTAATTTGATGATATTTTGATATGGTTGTTCATGTTTGATTGCTGTTTATCTATGTTCTATTCATATATTTGATATTGATATTGACTGTGAGTTTATTGAATCTGAGATCTGAGGTTTTGCTGTTATATTGTTGTTGATTGGTGTTGAATTATTGTTCATAGATCATAAGTAATTGTTATGGAGGCTTGTAGTTGAGTTTTGAAGATTGGATAAGGATTTGGTAGTGTAAGCAAGTAGTTAAGGGGTGTTTGGAGTTAGCTGAATTTTGAAGTTTAGAGTGTTAAGTAGGACCTGATTTCTGCAGTAATAGTCTCAATTAGGTTAGTTTAGGTTAAGTCAAGTAGATTTTTGGTAGTTTATAGCTGTGATAGTCAAAGTTCAATTCAAATCAATCAAACTGCTTATCTGTTCTGATTCAGTAGGTTAGATTGAATTTGTAGGTGTTATATAGGATAAGTTAGCATAATATAGTTTCATATCAGCTTAGTATTTCATATTTAAGCATTTAGGAGTGATCTAATTTTATTTAAGTCAATATAGGTTCATAATATAAAAGTCAAAAAGTTCTTGGTTGCCTGTTTTGGTCAGATATTCAAAGAGGTGCACAGTCCTCAATTTTGATTCAAAATACATTTGGAACATGGTTTTGCAATCTTAGTCAGGTTGTTAACAAGTTTCAAAAAGAAAATTCAAGTTTGGAAATCATTTGCCTATTGGAAATTAGATCATAAGTGACTGTTTGGGTTCATTCTTCCCCTGCACCTCAGGTTTCTGACCAAGTTTCTAGGTAGCTTAAGGGTAGTAAATTGGATCTTAATTCAGTTTTCTTGGTGGATCTGTAATCTTAGCTGATTAGTTGGTGGATTGCTCCCATAAGTTTACCTTTACCAGCTTCTTATCATTGCTTTTTGGCTTATCTAGTTTGGGTGATTGAACCAAAGATCTGTGATTCATAACTAGGGCTGCAAGTGGTTTATTGTGTTTCTTATTTAAGTTAATTGGTTGATTTAAGTTCATTTGCACCTATAGTTGTTGTTTCAATTGAGCTTTTGCTAATTGCTTAACTGCTTTGCTTATTGCTTATTTCATCATTGCTTATTGAACCTGTTTTGGCATTCTTCTGTGTTTCTGAGCATCTTTTGGCTTAAATATTGTTCCATCAAGCTTCTTAGAGTCATAAAATCATTCGGTCAAAGTCTTGATCAACTAGGTTAAACATTGCTTATCAATAAGCACTTCTTAATAAGCAGTTTTAAGCTAATCAGCACTTCCAGTGCTTATTTGTCAATTTTTATATTTTTCCTAGTGTCAAAATATTAGTTTAGATTTTCCCTGAAATTTTCATATTTTTCTGAGTTGATTTGCTATTTTTCTTATTTTATTTTCATTTTTAATCATTTTTTATTACTTTTTAATTACTGAAAAATCAGAAAAAGACAAGAAAAATCAAAAAATATTTTAGAAAATTATTTTTAGTTATTTTAGAATTTTAGAAATTTATTTTGCAATTTTCCCATTTATTTTGAATTTATTTTAAATTTTTAATTAGATTTAATAGTTTTTAATTTCCAAAAATTACATAAAAAGCCAAAAAAATTAGTTTTTAGTTATTTTATAATTTTAGAAATTTATTTTGCATTTTTCTCACTTTATTTACATTTTCTTTTAATTTTAAATTAGTTAAATAGTTTTTAATTCATAAAAAAATAAATAAAAAGTCAAAAAAAATATTTTTCTTTTTCTCAAAATTTTCTTTTATCATTTTTAACTTTTAAAAATTATTTTCAAGTCCGTAGGAGTAGCGTAGCTTAAAAGTCGCGTTTTATTTCGTACGTTTACGTTTTAGCGTACGTTTTCGGTTCTACGTTACGTTTCTAGTTACCTTACTTGAATTACGTGTTTAGTTGATTATTTATGCTTCATTTACTATTTCATTAGTATAATCTCATTCAAATCACTTTTTACCACTTTCACGACACATTTCACGAATCGGGAATTCGAAATTCCATTCACACCTTCGTTGGGACACGACCCGGGGAAATACTTTCCAAAGCATTTCTTCGGTTAAAAACTACACTATACTTAAAACGACAATATCAAATTTTTGGCGCCGCTGCCGGGGAAGGTTGAAGTGAATTTTTCGTTTTCGTTTTTCGAAATTGTGTTTTGAAAACCTTCCTTGTATATACTTTCTATAAAAACTATAAAAATTGAAAAATCAAAAACACTTTTCCTAAAGTGTTTTCAAAAATACAAAAAAAATAATAATAAAGTTACAGCCTCGACTCGACCGAAAGAAAGGGCGTTGTAAACCAAATAAGCTTCCCAATATAATAACGCGTGAAATTAGTTGCTAATAGAATTACTTTAGATTCTACAACCGAATAAGCGGAAAATACGGAAGCTTTGACATTAAATTGCAAGCTGAAGAGAGATCCATTCTTCTCTCCCGTTCCGTCGCGAGTAGGTTTAAAGGAAACGGTTTACAATTAACGTAACGTTTGAAAAAGAAAAAAACAAAAGTATAAGTTTTTGAATTTTGCTTTATAAAAAAAAATACAAAAAGATTTTCCTTTTCAAATTTGATTTTCTTTTTATTTTTCAAAATTTGATTTTTGTGGTGTATGAACACCCGTTCATCTTCTAAACGTCTTATTTCTCTATTATCGAACCCCGAGAGTTTGATACGTCACACACACAAAGTTCGTTTCCCAAACGTTACGGAAATGAAACAAAATAACCACAACAATCAACACCCTCCGGTGGGTGTTGTTCAAAATGCACCAGCTCCCGATCTCCGAACGATGGAGGAGTTGTGTCAACCGACAATGCACGGTAGAGGCGGTCCGATTGCCCCTCTCAATATCGAGGCTACGGATTTTGGACTTAAACACCACATGATTCAACAAGTCCAGAATTCATGCCAATTTCACGGATTACCGGGTGACGATGCCAATAAGCATCTCGACAAATTTTTAACCGTCACCCAAAGTATGAAACAACATGGGGTCTCCGATGACGCCCTTTGTCTTTCTCTCTTCCCCTATTCTCTTACACATCATGCCACCGCTTGGTTTGATCGTCTTCCCAAGAACTCGATTCATACGTTCGAAGAAATGGTATCGAAGTTCTTGGCGAAATATTTTCCACCATCGATGGTGACGAAACTTCGAAACGATATTAGCAATTTCCGTCAGCTTCCCGACGAATCTTTATTCGAAGCTTGGGAACGCTATAAGCTTGCTATTGATCGGTGTCCAAACCATAACATGCTTCTTGTTACAATAATCGATAAGTTTTACAATGGTTTGACTTTGCGACATCGGGACACAATCAATGCAGCTGCGGGTGGAACTTTTATGAAACGACGTCCTGAAGATTATTACGAACTTATTGAGAATATGACTGCTCATTACAATTACTGGGATTCCTCTGCCGAGAGGAATGAGTCAAGAACAACCGTTGCTCACAATTCTTCTACGTCTAATTCTGAAATAGCCGCAATTACTAAGAAACTCGATGATTTGTCGACTGCTGTTTTACGAATGCACCAAACGTCTCAGAATCAAAATCAAGTCAAAAACCATCAAGTCAATATGGTCAACAATGTTTGTGAGAATTGTGGTGGTCCTCATTCGTATTTTGAGTGCCCAGCCACCGGTGGTTTCACTCATGAGAATGTGTATGCTACTTCGGGAACCTACAATATGGGCGGTAACGGATACCAACCACCGGGTGACCGAAATCTTCTTAGCTACCGTTCGAACCATTATGTTGGATCACCCGGTTTCAATCAACCGACTCAAGTTAATCAAGTCAATCAAGTTAATCAAAATGTGCAAAACCGAAATCATCAATTTAATCACAATGCTAATCAAAATCGGATGAACAATGGTTTTCAGAATCAAAATCATGGTTTTCAAAATCAAAATCGGGGAAATTATAATCAAGGCCCGAATCAAGGGAATTTTCATGGAAATTTTCAAAATGCTAATCATGGGAATTTTAATCATGGAAATCAGAATTTTCAAAACCAAGGTTTCAATAACAACAATCGTGGTCAAAATTTTCAAAATCCAGTTGTGAATCAGTCGTTTTCGGATGAATTACTTAAGCAGTTTATGAAAAGTCAAGAGGAAATGAATAAAATGTTAATTAATCAAATGTCCGAATTGAAGAAGTCTTTAAATGATCGACCCTCGGGCTCGAGTACTCTTCCAAGCAACACGATCGCTAACCCGAGGGGCGATGCTAAGGCGATCACGACTAGGAGTTGTATTATAATCGATGGACCAACGGCTCCGACTACCCCTTCTTCTTCTTCGTCTCCCAAGGTAGTCGTCCGTGAAACCGAGGCGACAACGGATACGTAAATTCCTAGTAATAATGGAAGGACCGAGAACTTCCAACCTCCGGTGGTCCCGACATCCAAAGGAAAAGATAAAGTTGTTAACGAAACTGAGAAAGAAATTCCCGTCAAAACAAATTTGCCTTATCCGTCACGCTTAAACGAACAAAAGCACCGTGAGAAAGATAAAACCCAGATGGAAAAGTTTTATCAGATTTTTCAAGAATTATACTTTGACATAAGTCTCGCGGATGCTATACTTTTAATGCCAAAATTTGCGTCAATGTTAAAAGGACTTTTGAATAATAAGGAAAAATTGTTTGAAATATCACGAACCCAGATGAATGAGAATTGCTCGGCGGTTATCCTCAAAAAGCTTCCCGAAAAGCTTGAAGACCCCGGACGATTTCTCATTCCGTGTAATTTTCCTGGGATGGTTCAATGCTTCGCCTTGGCCGATCTTGGTACTAGCATTAACCTAATGCCGTTATCCAATTGGAAGAAGTTGTCTTTACCCAAATTAACTCCGACTTGCATGACCCTCGAGCTTGCCGACCGAACTACTTCCCGCCCGATGGGAATAGCCGAGGATGTTTTTGTTAATGTGGGAAAATTCCATTTCCCTGCCGATTTTATCATTGTTGATTTCGATGCTGATCCACGGGTACCTCTCATTCTTGGAAGAGGTTTCCTAAGGACCGGCCGGGCGTTAATTGATGTTTTCGATGAAGAAATTACCCTACGCGTTGGTACCGAAGTCGTAACTTTTAATTTGGATCAAACCGCGAGGTACTCCTCCGAGTATGACAAATATTTCGTTAACCGAATCGACGTTATCAATGAAGTTACAGAAGAGTATGCTCAAGAGTTACTTGGTTTTACCGAACATGCTTCGAGTGGCAATCCCACTCATTCTTTGAACCAATAATTTCCGATCCTTCCCCTTCCCTTACTCCGTTTGAGGGAAGTGATTTCATCTTGGAAGAGATCTAGGCCTTTCTTGCTAATGATTCGATTTCACCGGAAATTGATCATTCCGATTGTGACCCGGAGGGAGATGTTCTTTTGATTGAGAAATTATTAAACGAAGATCCCAACCCGTCCCTCCCTCCGATGAACCTTAAAATGGCCGACGTTAAAGAAGTTAAGCCGTCTACTGAGAATCCTCCAGAGCTCGAGCTCAAGGATTTACCTCCTCATCTCGAATACGCATTTTTGGAAGGAACCGACAAACTTCCCGTCATTATTTCTAAAGAACTTAAAGATGAGGAGAAGAAACGTCTCTTAGATGTGCTGAAGAAGCATAAGAGTGCCATCGCTTGGCAAATTTCTGATATTAAGGGTATCGACCCTCGTTTTTGCACGCATAAGATCTTACTTGAAGACAATTACAAACCGTCCGTTCAGCAAAAACGACGGGTTAACCTGAAAATTCATGAGGTTATCAAAAAAGAAGTTATCAAACTCCTCGATGACGGAATGATTTATCCAATCTCGGATAGCTCCTGGGTTAGCCCGGTCCACTGCGTACCGAAGAAAGGTGGAATGACCGTCGTAACTAATGAAGATAATGAATTGATTCCGACACGTCTTGTTACCGGATGGAGAGTTTGTATTGATTATCGTAAATTGAATGATGCGACTCGTAAGGACCATTTCCCACTTCCATTTATGGATCAAATGCTAGAACGCCTAGCGGGAAATGAGTTCTATTGTTTTCTTGATGGATTTTCCGGCTATTTTCAAATACCAATTGACCCTCCGGACCAGGAAAAGACTACCTTTACTTGACCTTATGGAACGTTTGCCTATCGTCGTATGCCTTTTGGCTTATGCAATGCTCCAGGCACGTTCCAAAGGTGTATGATGTCTATATTCTCGGATATGATCGAGAAAACCATGGAAGTTTTCATGGATGATTTCTCGGTTTATGGAGATTCTTTCACTTCGTGCCTCTCCCATTTAGAAAGTATGCTGAAACGGTGTGAAGACACCAACTTGGTTTTAAATTGGGAGAAGTGCCATTTCATGGTCAAAGAGGGCATTGTCCTCGGCCATAAGATATCAAAATCCGTGATTGAGGTCGATAAAGCTAAAGTCGACGTGATTGCAAAATTACCTCATCCCACCACCGTTAAAGGAATTAGAAGTTTTCTCGGTCATGCCGGCTTTTACCGACGTTTCATTCAAGACTTTTCTAAGATAGCCCGACCTCTGACCCACTTGCTTGAAAAAGATGCTCCGTTTATCTTCTCAAATGAATGCATCGAAGCATTTAATATTCTTAAAAAGAAGTTAACGGAGGCTCCCATCTTAATTGCCCCCGATTGGGACTTGCCCTTCGAGCTAATGTGCGATGCTAGCGATTATGCCATTGGTGCAGTCCTGGGGCAACGCAAGTCTAAACACTTTCAGCCGATACACTATGCCAGTAAAACTATGGCTAACGCTCAATACCATTATACGACTACTGAGATAGAGATGTTAGTCGTAATTTACGCCTTTGAAAAATTTTGATCTTATTTGCTTTTGAAGAAATGCATAGTGTATACGGATCATTCGGCTCTTAAGTACCTTATGGCAAAGCAAGATGCTAAGCCACGCTTGATGCGGTGGGTTCTACTCCTTCAAGAATTCAGTGTTGAAATTCGAGATAAAAAGGGAGCTGAGAACCTTGCTGCTGATCACCTATCACGTTTAGAGAATCCCCATCAAAGTGTTTTCGAGAAAAAGGAGATTAACGAAACTTTTCCTCTCGAGACACTGGGGAGTTTATCACATTGTGATTCTAGTACCCCATGGTTCGCCGACTTTGCGAATTACCATGCGGGGAATTTTATCCGTAAAGGGATGTCGTTCCAGCAAAAGAAGAAATTCTTCAAAGATGTTAAACATTATTTCTGGGACGACCCCTACTTGTTTAAGATATGTGCGGATCAAGTGATCCGGCGGTGCGTTCACGGCAATGAAGCCGCTGAAATTCTTATGGCATGCCATAATGGACCCACGGGGGGACATCATGGTGCCAACTTCACCGCTTTTTGATTCCGGCTTCTATTGGTCGACGTTTTACCGAGATGCCCATGAGTTGGTTAAATCATGTGATTCTTGCCAGCGTCAAGGAAAAATTTCTCAGAAGGACGAGATGCCTCAAAATGCCATCTAAGTCTGTGAATTTTTTTATGTCTGGGGTATCGATTTCATGGGTCCATTCCCGTCTTCTCGTGGTAACAAATATATCCTCGTGGCCGTCGATTACTTGTCTAAATGGGTTGAAGCGAAGGCGCTACCCACCAATGACGCCCGAGTTGTAGTGAAATTTCTTAAAAGTCTCTTCGCCCGATTTGGTGCACCTCGTGCTATTATAAGTGATCGTGGGACCCATTTCTGTAAACGACCAATTCGCTAAAGTTATGCTCAAATATGGTGTCACACATCGTCTTTCTACGGCATATAATCCATAGACTAGTGGTCAAGTTGAGGTTTCCAATCGTGGCTTGAAACGAATTTTAGAAAGGACCGTAGGTGAACATTGTGCTTCATGGGCCGATAAGTTAGATGATGCACTTTGGGCTTTCCGTACAGCTTACAAAACACCCATTGGGTGCACTCCATACAAGCTGGTTTACGGGAAGGCCTGCCATTTGCCCTTTGAACTTGAGCACAAGGCCTACTGGGCCTTGAAACATGCTAATTTTGACTTACAAACCGCGGGTGATCACCGTAAAATTCAATTGAATGAATTAGTCGAGCTTCGTGATTAGGCCTATGAGAATTCTTTGATCTACAAAGAGAAGACAAAGAGGATTCATGATGCTAAAATTAAAGATCGCGTCTTCAATGTTGGTGACCGAGTCCTTCTTTTCAATTCTCGATTGAAGATTTTCTCGGGCAAGTTAAAAACCCGTTGGTCTGGACCATTCACCATTACCCAA
Source organism: Artemisia argyi (assembly GCA_030686995.1). Classification (NCBI taxonomy): domain Eukaryota; kingdom Viridiplantae; phylum Streptophyta; class Magnoliopsida; order Asterales; family Asteraceae; genus Artemisia; species Artemisia argyi. The sequence goes on along the minus strand of CM060697.1, from coordinate 56,542,047 downwards.
GTATTTCCTTATGGAACCGTTGAGCTTGCTCAACCTAATGGTCCCAATTTTAAGGTGAATGGTCATCGTATTAAACATTATTTCGGAGGGGACATACCACCTATGGTTGTCCCGAATCTCCAAACTTTCCCCAAGGACGATTAAATTCGGGGATTGAGTCAAGCTCATGTGACTCGGTTAACAAAAACAAGCGCTTCGTGGGAGGCACCCCATGCTTATCCATTTTCATTTTCTTTATTTCTATTTTCTTAAATAACGTGACGTGAGGGGGGCGACCCTTTCCAATCTCGTGTTTTGTGGTTGTTTATGAATGTTCAGGAATTTCTCCGAAGATTGAGGACTCTCGTGCTCATGGTTTGTCGTTCTCTCCACTCGAGTCTCATCCTTCGCTGCTCTTTCGAAAATTCACCATATCCAAAATCTTATCGACTAACGTTTATCTCTTGGCATACTTAATAGACGGCCTTAGATATTACGTAGACTACCTTTACCCTTAAAACATTGAGGACAATGTTTCACTTTAGTCTGGGGGGGGGGGGGTGAATCTTCGATTCGATTTGACCTGTACCTTCGTCTGAGCTGTTAACTTACGCAACTCTGTTTTTCCACCAAAATTTAAATTTTTGTCACCACTTTATAAATATATATATATATATATATATATATATATATATATATATATATATATATATATATATATATATATATATATATATATATATATATATATATATATGATATGATATGATATGAATAATAAGTTTTGACACCTTATTTTGACTTTCCTACCGGCGAGAGTAGAAATAAATGTTCCGACTTGACCGGGCGTGTTAAGCCCTAGCTCATCTCCCTTAACCAAAATAATCAAAAGATTATGGCTAAGCATCCGCGGATCTCATTACTTGGGATTTTAAATTTGCGGAGATCGAGGAATGGTAGAGTTTATTTAGAAGTTTCGTGCTAAACGTGGAGTAGTTGGATCTCTTTAGAGCCCACGAAAGGTACTTGTGGCCTCTTTGTTCCCACAAGCTTGCACACCAATAATAATAGATCTCTAGGATTAATTAAGGGTATACGGATTGGGCAATACTTAGTTTTTTCTCATTCCCAACAAAATCTCTGCGTATGGGGATTTGGTACACATAGGGGTACTGCCAGTGTTACGGTGAAATAGACTATTGCATCTTGCCGGTTCGCAACCGATGTTGTGATCTTAGTAAAGGCCGTAGGACTCGGGGTTTGGCATATGATTATGAATATCAATAATAATAGTCCAAAGCCAAATAAAAAGGCAGAGGAATCCAAAGCTATAAAAAGCAGCGGATAGAAATCCAAAGTCAAAATAAAGCTCTTACATCTTCGCGGCTCATAAACTGTTGATTGTAAAAGAAATAAAGGACTAAGGACCAAAGTATTATTAAAGTGCTTATAATTGTGCAAAATGCCGCTTATAGAATAAGTGTTAGTCCTATAATGAAATGCACGTCCGCTATACGCCAATTGGCGTATAGGACACCACCCGATACTTTTGTTGAATATTTTCAGATTGGTAAACATTGTAGTCATGAGAGTTTGGACAATTTTACCATATTAATATGAGATTTATACTTGGAGGAGTACTTAAGAAAACCCTCACCCAATGATATTTGAGTATATATGAAAAACACGAAATTTATCATGGGTTTCTGGGTATGCTTGGTAGTATAGCTTGTATGCATTAGGAATGGAGGAATTTTGTGAATGCTTACAAAAGGAAATTCAATAAGAGGGGGATCACAAATGTCTGGTAATAATGCTTGAAGTAGTTATGATGAGTGATTAATCACACATCCTTTTTAGGCCTTAATTCAGACCAAAAATACCAAATACTAACTAAATATGCCAAGAGAATGTATGTTTTTGTATTTGTGTATGTGCAGGTACGGATATGAGAAAAATGAACAAAAACGAAGCCAAAACCGACAAAAACGAGCACGAGAATGGAAAAAGGTCAAAAGCCGGAGCCGGGGAAGCAAAATGACAAAAGAAAGCTCAAATTGTCAATAGAAGTCCTCAGGAATTCATCAAAGTACAAATTTGGTCCCTGGTCAAAGTTTGAGAATTTGGCAACTTCAGTCCCTGCACTTTCAGAAAATGACAAAAATGGTCCCCTAAAGAAATATTTGAAGAAAAAGTCAAAAGAAGTCCTCCACCATTCATAAATGACAAGAAAGGCCCTTGAGAAAAACTTTGAGCAAATTACAGATTTGGTCCCTATGGAATGCATAATTACATGAATGGTCCTTGTCTAATTATATTACAAACAACCGGATCCACTAATAAAACCAATCCATTAAACCTTAAAACCGCACAAGCCCAAAACATTCTAAGCCCACACACCACTTCCCTTTTACCCGATCCAATCCACTACTTTTACCCAGGTCAAAGCCTTACCCACCCGGTCAACCCAACGTTTAATATTAAATCCCCAAACCAAATTACCTGCCCTCCTTTTACCCAACTTACCCAGAAACTAAGAACCCTAAAATACTATTCACATACGTAAATTCAATTTCACCACAATTAAGGGTACGGAGGTCATTGTACACACATTTCTAGAAGATTTCTGACATGGCAGGCTGCCATGTCAGTAATCCATGTGACATTCCGCGTCAAATGATTGGGTATATGATGATCCAAGGGCTGAGAATAGAAGATTGGAGGCCAAGGAGAGATCAAGGGATCATATTGCATCAAAGAAGCACAAGTGTGGTGTGGATCACTGACGTGGAATACCAGAACCTTCACCCAGGCTCCCTGCTCCTCCTATAAATACCCCCCCTTCCTTCATGTATAATGTGTAGGTTTATGGTTTTTATTTAGTAATTATGTTAATTGTATTTCCTTTCAAAAAGCATTGTACTGAATTTCTTAGTTTTAATATATTAAAGTTTCATGTAAATTTCTGTCTTACTTTCTGCTTTACTTAATTTCTATTTAGTTTAATTCAAAAGTTTAATTAGTATTTTAAATCTCTGTGTTATTATTCCTGCTTTATCTAAAATATATATATATATATATATATATATATATATATATATATATATATATATATATATGTATATATATATATATATATATATATATATATATATATATATATATATATATATATATATATATATATATACCATATTAGTTTTTATTGATTTGAATCAAGTTTCATATAAGTTGTTTTCTGTTTTTATAAGTTTATATAAGAATTGAATTACTGTTTTATCCAAATTCTAAAAAAAATTCGAAAGTCAACAAAAGGTCAAACTGATATAGCTTATTAAAATAAGCTGTGCTTATTTGGAGTGAAAGGCAGCCAATAAGGTGTCCATTTGGCCTGTCAAAAGACAGGCAAGCTTAGTGAACCCCCTTTGTTGAGCTGAGGGGGATTAGTAGCTTAATATTAGTTTAACTCTTCTTGTACTGTTTATTTCTGCTTAATTTGATGATATTTAGATATGGTTGTTCATGTTTGATTGCTGTTTATCCATGTTCTATTGATATATTTGATATTGATATTGACTGTGAGTTTATTGAATCTGAGATCTGAGGTTTTGCTGTTATATTGTTGTTGATTAGTGTTGAATTATTGTTCATAGATCATAAGTAATTGTTATGGAGGCTTGTAGTTGAGTTTTAAAGATTGGATAAGGATTTGGTAGTGTAAGCAAGTAGTTAAGGGGTGTTTGGAGTTAGCTGAGTTTTGAAGTTTAGAGTGCTAAGTAGGACCTGATTTCTGCAGTAATAGTCTCAATTAGGTTAGTTTAGGTTAAGTCAAGTAGATTTTTGGTAGTTTATAGCTGTGATAGTCAAAGTTCAATTCAAATCAATCAAACTGCTTATCTGTTTTGATTCAGTAGGTTAGATTGAATTTGTAGGTGTTATATAGGATAAGTTAGCATAATATAGTTTCATATCAGCTTAGTATTTCATATTTAAGCATTTAGGAGTGATCTAATTTCATTTAAGTCAACATAGGTTCATAATATAAAAGTCAAAAAGTTCTTGGTTGCCTATTTTGGTCAGATATTCAAAGAGGTGCACAGTCCTCAATTTTGATTCAAAATACATTTGGAAAGTGGTTTTGTAATCTTAGTCAGGTTGTTAACAAGTTTGAAAAAGAAAATTCAAGTTTGGAAATCATTTGCTTATTGGAAATTAGATCATAAGTGACTGTTTGGGTTCATTCTTCCCCTGCACCTCAGGTTTCTGACCAAGTTTCTAGGTAGCTTAAGGGTAGTAAATTGGATCTTAATTCAATTTTCTTGGTGGATCTGTAATCTCAGCTGATTAGTTGGTGGATTGCTCCTATAAGTTTACCTTTACCAGCTTCTTATCATTGCTTTTTGGCTTATCTAGTTTGGGTGATTGAACCAAAGATCTGTGATTCATAACTAGGGCTGCAAGTGGTTTATTGTGTTTCTTATTTAAGTTAATTGGTTGATTTAAGTTCATTTGCACCTATAGTTGTTGTTTCAATTGAGCTTTTGCTAATTGCTTAACTGCTTTGCTTATTGCTTCTTTCATCATTGCTTATTGAACCTGTTTTGGCATTCTTCTGTGTTTCTGAGCATCATTTGGCTTAAATAATGTTCCATCAAGCTTCTTATAGTCATAAAATCATTGGGTCAAATTCTTGGTCAACTGGGTCGAACATTGCTTATCAATAAGCACTTCTTAATAAGCAGTTTTAAGCTAATCAGCACTTCCATTGCTTATTTGTCAATTTTTATATTTTTCCTAGTGTCAAAATATTATTTTAGATTTTCCCTGAAATTTTCATATTTTTCTGAGTTGATTTGCTATTTTTCTTATTTTATTTTCATTTTTAATCATTTTTTATTACTTTTTAATTACTGAAAAATCAAAAGCAAATCAGAAAAAGCCAAGAAAAATCCAAAAATATTTTAGAAAATTATTTTTAGTTATTTTAGAATTTTAGAAATTTATTTTGTAATTTTTCCATTTATTTTGAATTTATTTTGAATTTTTAATTAGATTTAATAGTTTTTAATTTCCAAAAATTACATAAAAAGCCAAAAAAATTAGTTTTTAGTTTTAAAATTACATTTTAGTTATTTTATAATTTTTGAAATTTATTTTGCATTTTTCTCACTTTATTTACATTTTCTTTTAATTTTTAATTAGTTAAATAGTTTTTAATTCATAAAAAATAAATAAAAAGTCAAAAAAAAATATTTTTCTTTTTCTCAAAATTTTCTTTTATCATTTTTAACTTTTAAAAATTATTTTCAAATCCGTAGGAGTAGCGTAGCTTAAAAGTCGCGTTTTATTTCGTATGTTTACGTTTTATTTACGTTTTAGCGTACGTTTTCGGTTCTACGTTACGTTTCTAGTTGCCTTACTTGAATTACGTGTTTAGTTGATTATTTGTGCTTCATTTACTATTTCATTAGTATAATCTCATTCAAATCACTTTTTAACACTTTCACGACACGTTTCACGAATCGGGAATTCGAAATTCCATTCACACCTTCGTTGGGACACGACCCGGGGAAATACTTTCCAAAGCATTTCTTTGGTTAAAAACTACACTATACTTAAAACGACAATATCAAGTTACATCACCAGATTTATGGATTTGTCATACATTTTTTGGTATAGCGGGTGTAAATAACGACCTAAATGTTCTATATCATTCGAATTTGTTTGAAGACCTCATTGACGATGTCGCTTCCGAGGTTCCGTATACGGTGAATGGTAAAACATGCACCAAAAGATATTACCTAGCCGACGGTATTTATCTCACTTGGGCTATATCATATACGATCACACGAAACAAAGTTGATTTAATTTTAAGATGGGTCAAGAAAGTGCAAGATAAGATGTGCAACAATCTTTTGGTGTCCTTCTAGGTCATTGGGGGATTATAGGACATCTACACGTGCTTATCAGGTGAGCAAAATACGTTAGATTATGTATTGCTGCATTATATCACATAACATGATAATAAAAGATCAAATTTCAAATAAGTGAATTTAGCGAGATATGTGTTAGTCCGTTAGCCAATATACAACGTACATGGGTTGAGAGATGCAACATACACATAAATAAATAAAAGAAACTATGTGACAAAGATGTGCATAACGACCTTTGACATGATCTTGTGGATCATCTTTGGCAACGACAACAAGAGAAAAGAGTTTCTTTATCTATTGTACTTTTATTTTTAGCAAAGTTTTGTATTTTATTTTATGTATTGTAATTTTATTTTTAGTTTAATGAAATGTTTTTGTTTAAAAAAACTGAAAAAATGGAAAAAAATTGGGACCTTCTGTCGCCTATAACAGTTATAGCCAGGGAATGTGTTTATGTTATAAGAGTAAAAAGTAACTCCGAATACTATCTTTCACGGGTTATGGGTCTCAATACAATCTTCTGCGGTGTATGGGGAGGTTGAGATGTAGACAGCCCTACTCCTACCAAAGGTAAAGAAGCTGCTACCGGTTCTATCAAAGGTAGAAAAGGACCTCTGGCCTTGCAAGAAGTAAGGATCGAACCCGTAACCTCAGTCTCCAAAGGAAAGAGTATTAACTATTTGATCCAAGCCTTGCTATACTGTTTATGTTATAAGAGTGTTATATAATATATGCAGATGTAATGCGTCTATAAAAGTTATAGGCACCCAATGCACCTTGCTTTCTCATTGTACATAAAAAAAAGCTTTTTTCTCAAATAACCTTCTTTTAAAAGCTAAGTATTTAAAATATTTAAAACTATAATCTGTATAGTAAAAACTTAAAAGTACCTAAACCTTTCCCTATAATTTGATGGTTTTGTGTTAAAAAAATCGCCTATTGTTATCACTTTAAATTTGCTTTATATTGTTTACTATGTTTCCAGATTGATGCTTGTTTTGCAACAAGCAACTAGCATTTATTAGTTTTTCAAATGTTTCAAATCAAAATGTTATTTGAATAAACAATTACTAGCTAGCAATTAGCGTTTACACTTAAATTTACAATTTTACATTTATCTTATCAAACATTTTATCAAACAAATAATTACTGCCTCCGGCTACTACTAACTATTGCTTACTGATACTACATCCGTAATGTTCGAAGCTATTTTATAATATGTATTAATTAAATAAACAAAGAAAAAGTATCAAGTTAAATTCATGTGATATGAGTTTCTAGATATGACCATCCCTTGGCTATAGTTTGGAATGATGCCCTTGGATATTCTATCTTAGGTTAGGCGGAGTCAAAAAGGTTATGGTTGAAGGGTAAACTTTGATAATTTATAAAAGTTCCATTATAAATTGTTCGTCAAGAGGTAAATTACAAAAATAACTGGATATTTTAGAAAATTTACACTATAAATTTGTTCGCTAAAAATGTGCGTGCCGACCTTGCCCTCTCCTATTTCCGCCTCTCATCTTAGGCCATGTACGCTTAACTACACCTTAATTCTGTGATTCACATGGTTATTCAATTGTGATTTATTTGCTGGTTCTTTAGCTTATAGTTAAACACATATTGTTGTACCCCATAAAATAGTTGTACACCCTTTGTATATTCGTGTGTGACTTGTGAACAAATTACTATGGCCATGTTTGAAAAAAGTAGAAGTGAGTAGTGAGCTGTAGTCACAGCTCACTGCTCAACGCTCACAGCTTCTTAAAGAAGCATTGAAAAATGAGCTTTCCTAAAAAATCGCAAAGCTCACCGCTCTTTTGCCTAACGAACAATAAAAACAAAAAAGCTCATTACTCACCGCTCATCTCCCAAAAAAACTCAAAAAAGCTCTGCGCCAAACATAGCCTATGTGCAAACCATCTTTACTAATTAATTTTGTCTCATTTTTAAATCTTTATGTGTACAGAAGTGCGTATATTTTATCTATACTTCTATACTAGAACGGTACCCGCGCAATGCGGCGGCGGGTACCTGTGATTATATTTTGCGTTATTCAGTTATTCGGTTACACATTTAGTTGTTTTTATGTTTTTTAAGTAGAGATGGTAGAGATGCTTAAACCAGATAATTTTAGTTTGAAAAATCAAATTGCTTCCTAACCAACCTACTTTCTAACAAATTAATTTTGAAATCCTTCCATAATAAGCAAGTAAAAGTCTAAATTTTAAGCCTTTCTAGTTATAAAATATTCTCAAATGCATTATATAGTGGTATAGATAATGCATTTGGGACTATTCTATAATTAGAAAGGCTTAAAATTCAGACTTTTACTTGCTTATTATGAAAGGATTTCAAAATTAATTGTTTAGGAAGCAGGTTGGTTAGGAAGCAAGTTAGTTAGGAAGTTTGTTAGGAAATAGGTTGGTTGTTCAAACTAAAATTATTTGACTTAACCATTTCTATCATCTCTACTTATAAAGCATCAAGACAACTAAATGTGTAACCGAATAAAGCAAAATATAGTCACAAGTACCCGCCGTCGCATTGCGTGAGTACCATTCTAGTTGTATATAAGTGACTTTTCCATTATCGCAACTAGAAAGCACAATACAATTGTTGTTAAGAAACAACAAAACAAGATTAACTACAAAAGACCAAATATTAAGGGCGCCCTGGCATGATGCATTATTTACAACATTTGTCCTCAACAACACCAACGTTACCATCATGTTTCAATGTTGTTTTCAAAGCCGTTAGCCAAAGTTGAAGAGCCAACGCTAAGTTGCGTATGTTGGATAAACAAACCAACGAACCTGAAGACGATTGTGGATACTAGACTTCCATCTCGAACATAAGTCGTGAACATCAAATAACCCTTTGAACTTTAACAAAGAAGAACTAGAATACAAAGCTAATGATTATATGTACATATGAAGTACCCTTGAATTAAACCTTTATTAAATCGCCTAATAAAGCTAACGGGGAATAAGAATGTGTATTTAGCCCCCCCCCCCCCCCCCCCAAACACACACACAGACAACCTCTATTTATAAGGAGTCTCCCCAACCGACCTCACCATGAAACCGGCCACATGGCCCTTGTCTTGCAAGGCAACCTTAACTAATCATAATTAGTCCTAATCTTAGTTACAATATGTACTCCTAATATTCAACAGCGTGTTTGTTTAGTGGTTTCAATTTTCAGCGTTACAAAGCGTATGAATAGATTCGGTATTAACTCTCCCAAATATCTCAATACTTTTTATAAAAATTGCTCAAGTGGGAAAAGCTTATATGCTTAAGAAAGGTATTTACTTTTTAACCATGAATCGTGAAACCCTAAGATATAAAAATCAAGTACGAAAAGTTTGATTTGTTGTCATTTTGGCAATTGGACTCCCTTTTATGAAAAAACTTAAACTAGTCATTAAAATTTTAAAAAGTTTATATGCATTTTAACTCTTCTCATACACACACAGTCACAAATAACATTTTATACTACTCCGTAGTTTTTATGATCACATTTAACATCACTTTCACATCGCCATCACATCATCATTATACACATCATCAAAAACATCACTGTTTACTTGTTATGGCCACCAACAAACCAAAAATATAAATACACCGAACTTTAGACAAACATACCCTTACGCACTCATAAACCAAATAAATAATAAATAAATAAAATTAAAAAAAAATAAACCCATGAGGGGTACACAATTTCTTGGGTTTATAAAAGTGCTTACCAACACCATTATAGATACAAGAATTGGTGAGTTGGAGGTGGTGATGGGTGCCTTCTACGGGATCTCGTGTGGAAGGGTGAGCGTGGTGGTGGTGCACCCCCAGCATATAGAGCAACCTTAGTTCGTGTTTTATATGTATGGCTTTCGTAAATTAATGCGAGGTAATTGTAAGTTTTATTTAGGAATGGTAATGAGGTGGGTTTTACGCGGGGCTCCTATTGCTATTTCTAAAATTGATTAACAAAGTACACACCATACCTGTCCCGGACTCTGTTGGGATCTTATCGCGGTGCTCGAGTGGAGCGAGATTCTCCCCTAAACCCACCCCAACCTCGTTGGTGATCTTATCGGGGAGCCTCTCTGGGCATAATGATTCATTAAGTATACAATGTAATCCATTTAATATTATTTTTACATCATGTAGTAGTCGATAGCATATTAATATTAATGACCCAAGCCCTTTAACCTTACGCCAGGTTCAAGCCCATCACAAACACTTAGCAATGCCCATTATCAATATTTGATAAGCCTGTTTACATTCTCAGGCTTTGCAGAGCCTACGAATACTGTAATAGACATACATGGGAAAACTGTCACTAACGTCCAATGTGTACTATCTGACATATGAAATAGGAGACACGCCAACAAGAATAGGGGAGACGGGCATGACCTGGTACGAGCCAAGAAGAAACTGCCACCTGTATTCTTATCTACACACCGGATGATCAACACGTGTCCTGTCTTATGGCCATTTGATTATCTTTTGGGGTTTATCCTTAAACCCTAATGCCTTTTTATAAATATAAGGCATCCCTTACCTTTGATGGGACTCTCGAATCTTTCACATAGGAAACACATACTATACGATTTATTGTGAGTGTTACCCAAACTCGTGATTCTTACTCACACCTTTGGGTGTCCTTACTGTTTTAGAAGGGAAACCAAACAACACAACCATCTCTACCCGATCCAAATCTTGTTTACATCTTACATGTAAACACGATACCATCTGTGAGGACATGATACAACATAGCCATAAAACGTTTGCCTATTTTCATTCATTTTCTCACCAGAAAACCACACATTTTTTCCTTTCTAGCAAGTTTTGAACCAGCATGTCTCGTGAACAAACCTCACAACCTCTAGTTTCTGAAAAAAAAATAAAAAATAAAAAAAAAAATAAATCAACCACCTTGGGCCACACAAAGTGGAAATTTTCATTCACCCTGAAAAGGGTTATCATAAGCTAGAGAGCAGTATTCATCAGCCAATAAGGAACTCACCGAAAGAATCACTAGGAAAGATGCATATAACGCGTAACCATGTTAGCTTGCATGCAGTACCTCTCCAGCAAAAGCTTGCACGATTTCATGGGGAGCCACAATTTTTTGAGTTCGCTCAGGGTCTTGGGGCACAAGGTCAGATGGTAAAGTTTCAGATGTCATTGGCAAGCAACATGATGCATGGAATTGCGCCCTCTCAAAAGGTTTTACCTCTCAAGGGATCTTGAGAAGCTTGCAAACCCCACCAGGCAGTGAACCTGATCGCTGTAGTATAGTATAGTGACAAGTACCGGGGGATTGATCGTTCAACTCAAAGAATAGTGTTCGCTAGGGTTGAAACTCACTAAAACTAGGTCTAGAGGTGAGGGATGATTCTTTTTGTACTTTTATATTTTAAAGGAAAGCAAGTAAAATCTCGGTTTTAGAAGAAGTGGGTAGAATTAGTTGCTAATCAACTAACCCAATTAACTAAAGATGCAATCAAAACAAAATAAACTAAACTTAAACTAATTGTGGTGTAAAAAATAATGAGAGAAAATGTGTTTACTTAGATTTCACTACTCCCTAGCTATCTTTTACAGGTTGATTAGTTCGTTACAATTGCATGGATGACGGGTTATATTCCTTAATACCATTCGTAGGGCCGTGTACGATCTTCCCTAACTCTATAAGCTTCTACCTCTTCCTATGTCGAGCCGACTACTAGCTCCTAACATGGCCTCATTAGCATTTACCTGCGCATTAAATACAGCCAAAATATCATAGTACACCTCCGATCATGTTTCTTAAGACGTTCAAGCAAGTTACCAATTAGAAGTCTGCCAGTTTTCTTAAGCCTAACATCGAATTCATTCATCCACAACAATTATAAATAAACAACCAACCCATAATCAATATCTAAGTTTCATTATATTTAAGCAAACACAAAGAAAACCTAGCCTAACATGTTAAAGAGAAGACAAGCGTAAGATATAATCAAACAACACATAGACATATTGAATGATTTGATAAAGGACTTATCTTCAATTAAGCATGGAAGAAACAAAGGGTTGAAACCCTTAAAATAGCTGTAAATTTTGTCTAGGGTTTACTCCCCTCAAAGTTGCACACAATGAATGAAAACTAGAAAACTATATATAGATTTTGTATCCTGACGGCGTCAAGAGATAGGTGTGACGCCGTCAACTCGCCGCCAAAATAAACTCGTATTGCCTAGATCCACTTCTGACGTCGTCACTCTTTATGGACTCTGGGCCGTCACTCTTTGCATTTACTCATGATGGCCTTGACAACTTATAACGTGAAGCCGTCACGATCCCTTCAGAAAAAATTCTGGTGCGTCACGTGTAATTGATTTATCCACCCCTTTGTTAAGTCATGACGCCGTCACTAGCAAGATGTGACGCCGTCAAGTGCAATTTCCAGCATGATTTTGTGACTTTGTCATTTTCTTCACCTTTTTTGCTCCAAAAACGTCCAAAATGCTTCCTTTTGTAAAATTCCTCTAGAAAGTACCTAAAATGACAAAAGGAACGATTTAGGGAAATATTTGATCAAATAATCTCGACTTTGGCCTTAAATGACCCCCCAAAAGCGGTACACTTTTCGCTTCATCACAACATGTCAGGGTCAGAGGTACAATATAGAGGGGGACAACAACATACTCTAGTTACACAAATAACCAAGTCTCAAGTAAACACATGCCATCTATTTACACTTCTTCTTATACTCATATACCGAATGCTCATAATATATTACCACCCAGCACCAACTCTCATGCTAGTTTAACCCTGGACATAGCTAAAAAATTCACCCTATCACCATTTGGTCTACCCTCTTAGGGTTAAACATCCCATAACATATCACCTACCTAAGCACCCTCTGGTAGGGAACACATTAAATCCAGGCTACGCGTCCAATTCCTAATGAAACCCATGACAAACCAATGAGACACGTCTATATGATTTAGTCATGCCAATCACGCGTTAAAATTAGTAGTGAAGTCATGGAAGAGTGACAAAAAGGTCCCATCTCAAAACATTCCATGGGATTCCTTCATCCCATCCTCGGATCCAATTGTCATCACAACAATGGTATCATCATACAAAATTCAGCAGAATATATGTGGATGGGGGAAGCTTAGTCGAAATTATGTACGAGCACTACTTTAATCAGCTTCCAGAACACATCAGGCGTGTCTCAGGCAACCAACAACTCTATTAATTAGTATCTCATGCAAAAGATCCTACCTGAAGGTGTCATCACTTTGGAATTCACAATTAGGACATACCCACTGTCAAGGACAATCATGATGGACTTCCATATACAATCGGGAGATACCCACTGTCACGGACAATCAAAATGGACTTCCATATTGTTAATTCAACGTAAAAGTGTTGGGTTTTGGTGGTCATCCGCACAATTATCACACATCACAACGGAAAAATTAACATATAAACTGAGTAGACCAAAACCCTAAGTATAGATTTACTAAACAGTGAAATAACCTAAACCTAACACATATAAAGGGTATTTAGAAAACTTGCTTGATTATCCTGCTGTCAATATGCTTTTCTGACCATATCTGCTGCACAAAACACCTTCTTGATTACCTTTCTGCCTCACAGTCAGTTTAGGGTTTCTTGGAGATTACACCTTTAGGGTTGCGTCGGTATCCACGGGGAATACACAGGTAGAATAGGGCTTGAACCTATCGCAAGTTAGGCAAGTACAAAAATGGGTAAAACCCTAGCTTGAGCCAAGGCACGATTAAGGTTTAGAAAACTTTAATCGTGTGTATGTCATGATCGACCTAGGGTTTATGAAACACCAGGGTTTCATCAACTAGAGTCGACTAGGGTTGAATTTTATAATCGACCAAAGGATTTAAACCCTTTCATTTTTGGGTTGTGCGATCGGATGAAGAAAAGAGGGAGAAAGGAGAGATTTTTAGGGATTTAGGAGTTATGAATGAGAAGCCATAAAAACCCTTGGTATTTATCGGATACCAAAGAAACCTCTAAAATACTTGTGGAACAAGTATTAGAGTTTGACTTGAAGTCAAACACCCCCTTAGGGTTTTCGGTCGACGCCCCTAACCAAACAACCCTTAGGGTTTTGTTGTTTTGGCCTTTATGATTAATTAACCTCTAATATTTATCCCGAATAAAAATTATACTTTCGGATAATAAACGTTTAACCCTTAAACGAAAATATCACATATTTTCATGTCTTCTCAAACCTCATTTCTTCATAAACTCCTTTTTTATTTCCACTTGCATTGTTCTATTTATTGTGCACTAGTGTGACCCTTCGGCATTTCTATGAAGACAAGCGTGAAAGTCGTTGTGTTGTTTACACACAAACCCTTCAGACTCCCACTTGTGCAATTACAACAACATTAGGAATCTCCTTTCACAGTGCTAAGAGGTCCCGAGCAAGACATTATATTACCTCACTCACAAAAACCGATTCAATACCCTTATAGTGATTTCACTCATTAGCTACACCAATCTAAGTCCAATTCAAACTTCATATTATGTCTTAAACTTCTGGTTGAGTTCAGGGTATATGATTGTATCTCTTCGCACTTACCGATATTTCTGAAAGTATGAGACATGGTGTCAAAGACACATCATCATTTGACCAAACTTTCCTCCTGTCTTGCTTTCATGAATGATTTGAATCCCATAGTGTCACAGACACATCATCGTTTGACCGAACTTTCCTCAAATCATTACACAGAAAGGGCCGAGGAAAAATATCCATATGATAACATCTAATTGATACTATATTTATACATAATTTGTCCCATGATTATTGCTCATTTATTATGTGTTTATGACTGAATTGATACTTAATTGCTTAAGTTTACTATTTTTAGTGTTTATGGAGCAATATTGGAAAAGACATGGAAAAAGGCATGATTTGGAGCTAATTTGATGATTCTGTATGCAATTTGTAAAGAGCATACGATGTATGAAACTTTGGCTATACGCCGTAATGATATCTGAAATAATTTACTAAGTATTAGTAAATATGAAGGCATACAACATATTTGACTCTAGCAATACGCCGTATTTGGAAGCTATGTAGTCAAAGCCCAAGTCAATTATTGAAGGTATACGGCGTATGAAACTCTGGCCATACGTCATATTGAAGATCTTATCCCTAGTCCAAGTATATCAAAGATTTGATGGTATATGGCTTATCACTCTTCAGCAATATGCTATATTTAAAAGATACATAGAGTATGCTTGGAATATGCTTTCTTCTTCAGCAATTAAGAGATCTGGAATACGCCGTATTCACTATTTGATACGCTGCATTCCAACCCTGATAGAACGCTATAAACACAAAAACATATACGGGAGTTTTAGATATCACTCACTCACCACGCTCAACCACAACCGAATTTCATCATTCCAAGGTCCTAAGATCAGTGCCAAGAGCTAGGAAATAAAGAAGAGAATGTCTCGTATCAACACATTAGAATTAATCATTCGGTTTGCATGTCAATTTCACTATGAAATTTCTTTGCTAAAAACATCGATCTTCGCATGTGCAGTTGCTGGCAATGATCTTCCTAAGATTACAGGTACACTAAAATCCTCAACCATGTCAATTATGAAAAAATCTACAACAAATATAAACTTGTCAATTTTTACTATCACATTTTCGACAATACCCTTAGGAACACATTAATAAGTTTAGGATTAACTAATTAATAGGTTTAGGATTAACTAAACCTTGCCTCAAAAACATAGAAGAAGACATTCTATTAATGCTAGCACTAAATCAGCTAATGCATGTTTAACAGTTAAATCACCAATTAAATAAGGAAGACTAAAATTCCCTGGGTCCTTCCCTTTAGGAGGTAGTCGATTTTGCAAGAACACGGAAATCCTAGCATTAAGATTTACAACAGCAACTTCTTCAATCTTGGTCTTACTATTCGATAACTCATTTAGATATTTGGTGTATTTTGGTATTTGCTTTATTACATCAATGAAGGGTATGTTGATGTGTAACTGCTTAAAGCTCTCTAAGAATCGTCTAGCTTAGGTTTCCTCCTTGTGAAACTTCACTTGTCCCGGGAATCGTCTAGCTTGGGTTACCACCAGTAAGTCATGAATTGATTTCTCCTTAGCCACCTTTTCTTCTTTATTTACCTTCAAAACCTGTTCAGCAACAAGAGAAATACTAGAAACATAATCAGTATCACCATAAGAGAAATCAAAATGGGGTATAGGAACTGTCCTGCTCCTTGTAGTAATTTCCTTAACGTGACCAACATGAGCACTAGAAGCATTAGGTGTTCCTAAAATCTTGGTTTGGACATTTTTCGTTAGTTGTCCAATTTGGGTCTCCAAGTTCTTGATGGCAGCATCTTGATTCCTCAAGTTCATTTCCTTATTCTCCTGAAGCTTCTTCATGAATTCATCACTTGCAGTTTTGATGCAGATTATTCCAAAACCCACTAAGATTTATAATCCTCCTAGGCAGAGTACCTAACCGTTGTTGTAGTATAGGTAAGACATGGGGGATTGATCGTTCTCTAGGGGAATGGTGAGGTAGGCTCAAAGTGTAGAACAATTTAAGTCTAAGGGTCGAGGGATGGTTATTTTTATTTTTATATTTAATTGAAAGCAAGTAAAATCTCAAGTTTTGGAAGTATTTGGTTTTAAAATTAATTATAAAACTAAATTAAACTAACTAATTTGCAAAAAAGTAAATTGGTGAACTTTGTATGATAGAAAAGCGTATTTACTTAGAATCTCATTACTCCCTAGCTATCTCTTATTGATTAGTCGAGTTGTCACGTCTTTAATCTTGGTCTTACTATTCGACAACTCGTTCAGATATTTGGTGTATTTTGGTATTTGCTTTATTACTTCAAAGAAGGGTATGTTGATGTATAACTGCTTAAAGCTTTCTAAGAATCGTCCAGCTTAGGTTTCCTCCATGTGAAACTTCTTCAATCTTGGTCTTACTATTCGACAACTCATTTATATATTTGGTGTATTTTGGTATTTGCTTTATTACATCAATGAAGGGTATGTTGATGTGTAACTGCTTAAAGCTCTTTAAGAATCGTATAGCTTAGGTTTCCTCCTTGTGAAACTTCACTTGTCCCGGGAATCGTCTAGCTTGGGTTACCACCAATAAGTCATGAATTGATTTCTCCTTAGCCACCTTTTCTTCTTTATTTACCTTCAAAACCTGTTCAGCAACAAGAGAAACACTAGAAACATAATCAATATCACCATAAGAGAAATCAAAATCGGGCATAGGAAGTGTCCTGCTCCTTGTAGTAATGTCCTTAATGTGACCAACATGAGCACTAGAAGCATTAGGTGTTCCTAAAATCTTGGTTTGGACATTTTTTGTTAGTTGTCCAATTTGGGTCTCCAAGTTCTTGATGGCAGCATCTTGATTCCTCAAGTTCATTTCCTTATTCTCCTGAAGCTTCTTCATGAATTCATCACTTGCAGTTTTGATGCAGATTATTGCAAAACCCACTAAGATTTATAATCCTCCTAGGCAGAGTACCTAACCGTTGTTGTAGTATAGGTAAGACATCAGGGATTGATCGTTCTCTAGGAGAATAGTGAGGTAGGCTCGAAGTGTAGAACAAATTAAGTCAAAGGGTTGAGGGATGATTATTTTTATTTTTATATTTAAATGAAAGCAAAAAAAATCTCGGGTTTTGAAAGAGTTTTGTTTTAAAATTAATTATAAAACTAAATTAAACTAACCAATTTGCAGAAAAGTAAATTGGTGAACTTTGTATGATTAGAAAAGTGTATTTACTTAGAATCTCATTACTCCCTAGCTATCTCTTATTCGACATCTTTGTTTAATTAGAGCGTTGTATTCCTTAATATCAATGGATTGTTGGTTACTCCCTAACTCAATGAACTATGTTCTAATTCAGCAGCGCCTAAGAATGCCCTTTAACTCTCAATTTCCACAATTCACACATTAAATACAACGAACATCATGTTAATAATAACTAAACGTTTAGTCGGACGTTCAAGCTAGTGATATATTTGACCTGGCCAGTTTTCCTACTGCTAACGCAAATCACAACTAATTAATCAAGAATCAACACACAATAATCAATAAATAGGTTTCATGCAATCCTAAGCAAATACTAATTGTAACATCCCGCCTACTAATTAATCAAGAATCAACACACAATAATCAATAAATAGGTTCCATGCAATCCTAAGCAAACACTAATTATAACATCCCGCCTACTCAGACCAGAATATTGTCCGCTTTGCCCGCAGGCTCACGGCTTTGTTTTTGTGGCCTCATTTGAAGACTTCCCGGTAGGTCACCCAAGCCAGTACTACTCTCACATTAGCACGCTTAACTGCCAGTTCCTAAGAGTCTACTGCAGGTGGAGTTCTTAGGAACTGGCAGTTAAGCGTGTTCATGTGAGAGTAGTACTGGCTTGGGTGACCTGCCGGGAAGTCTTCAAATGAGGCCAAAAAAACAAAGCCGTGAGCCTGCAGGTAAAGCGGACAATATTGTGGTCTAAGTAGGCGGGATGTTACACCAATAGTCTAATACATTTAGCCTAACATATGAAAAGAAAAGTAGATAAAGGAATCAAACAATTACAATTAAACATAACTGAATAATATATTAAATAACTTATCTCTTCAATACATAGGGATTCTTGGGACTAAAAGCCCTAAAAAACGGATGAAATTCGGACTAGGGTTTATCTCGAAAGTTGCCACAAAGTTTCACACTTTACAATGAAAATAATTCGAAAATATATATAGGAATACAGTTGTGACGATGTCACTTGTTAATCATGACGCCGTCAGCTAGCCATCATTAGGGTTTCGGATTTGGCACTGACTTGTTGTGACGGCGTCACCTTATGGTTTGTGACGTTGTCGCTCTTCACTTTTCTGGTCATGACGCCGTCATCTCGAGGCCGTCTCCATCACTTGAACCGCCACTTGTAAATTCTGAAACTCCAACATCTTCGTTAATCTTCACGTGATTGCGCCACTTAGTAATTATGACGTCGTCCTAAGGCCTTTTGGTGACGCTTTTCCCGATATTGTCGTTTTCTTGGTTTTTTGGTCTAATCGAGTCCAAAACCTACCATTTCCAGCATTTGCTTCCCAAGTACATAAACTCAAATAGAAACGATTTAGGGTGATAAATGGTTGAATAAGCACGAATTTAGAGGTTAAATGACCCCTTAAAAACGTATAAAATTACACCTCATCAAGTTTGCTTCTTTATCTATTCAGCCATGTATTTGTTGATTGTCTCTTCCAAGGTTTGATTTTTTTCACCGAATGTTTCCCTAGTTTTTGATTAGCTTAAGTCGAGTCGAGTCTTGGCTTAGCAACGCCACATTGTACATGTAATTGACCAAGATGATTAACTTGCCACCAGTAAATATTGCATTTATCCAACAAAACCGTGTTTACCATATCCCTACACCTCACGTTATAACCCTTTAAAAGACCTCTTTGATAGTTTATCGTAGGTGCTTACGCCAAGTGGTGGAGGTTTGATCATTTCCCAAGCCTATGGTAATCTATTTGCTATGACAGGTAGTGAGAGATGTTTTCCATTTTCATATTGTGATATATACCTTTATTACACCCGAGAGATGTGAGTATCTAAACATTATTTGTGAGGTGCTAGTGTAAAATTTCCGTGCTTGTTTTTGGTTGAAGTGGAACGATTATTTGTTGCAATTACTTTTATATTAGTGTTAAATGACCCCTAGCTTGTATTGTGATTAGAATAAAAGCGCATTTGCTTGAGGACAAGTAAATCTCAAGTGTAAGGGTATTTTATGAGACAAAAACTGTACCGTTTTTGAGGGGTCATTTAAGCCCAAAGTCGAGATTATTGATCAAATATTGCCCTAAATCGTTCCTTTTGTCATTTTAGGTACTTTTGAGAGGAAACTTAGAAAAGGAAGCATTTTGGACGTTTTTGGAGCGAAAAAGTGAAGAAAACGACAAAGTCTCAAATTCATGCTGGAAATTGTACCTGACGGCGTCAGGGATTGCATGTGACGCGGTCACCCTTTGACAAAGAGGTGGATAAATCAAGTTACACGTGACGCGCCAGAGAGTTTTCCGAAAGAGTCGTGACGGCGTCACCCTTTACGGTCGCTAAGGCCCTCACGTATTATCACAAAGAGAGACGGCCCAGAGAATAAAAAGAGTGACGGCGTCAGAAGTGGATCTAGGCAATACGAGTATTATTTTGGCGGCGAGTTGACGGCGTCAGACCTTACTCTTGACGCCGTTAGAGTGTAAAATCTATATACTTTTCTAGTTTTCATTCATTGTGTGCAACTTTGAAGGGAGAAAACCCTAGACGAATTTTACTGCATTTTTTAGGGTTTCAAACCCTTGTTTCATCCATGCTTAATTGAAGATAAGTTTTCCAACAATCATTCAATATGTCTATATGTTGTTTGATTATATCTTATGCTTTTCTTTTCTTTACCATGCTAGGCTAGGTTTTCTTTGTGTTTGCTTAGATGTAATGAAACTTAGATATTGATTATTGGTTAGTTGTTTGTTTATAATTGTTGTGGATGAATGAGTTCAATGTTAGGCTTAAGAAAACTGGCAGACTTTCAATTGGTAACTTGCTTGAACGTCTTAAGAAACATGATCGGAGGTGTACTGCGATAAATTAGTTATATTTAATGCATAGGTAACTACTAATGAGGCAATGTTAGGAGCTAGTAATCGGCTCGACATAGGAAGAGGTAGAAGCTTATAGACTTAGGGAAGATCGTACACATCCCTAGGAATGGTGTTAGGGAATATAACCCGTCATCCATGCAATTGTAACAAACTAATCAACCGGTAAAAGATAGCTAGGGAGTAGTGAAATCTAAGTAAACATATTTTCTCTTATTATTGTTTTCGCCACATTTAGTTTAAGTTCATTTTATTTTAGTTTGTTTGCATTTGTAGTTAATTGGGTTAGTTGATTAGCAACTAATTCCGCCCACTCCTTCAAAACCACGAGATTTTTATTTGCTTTTCATAAAATATAAAAATACAAAAAGAATCATCCCTCACCTCTAGACCTAGTTTAATTGAGTTTTAACCCTAGCGAACACTATTCTTTGAGTTGAACGATCAATCCCCCGGTACTTACCACTATACTATACTACAACGGTCAGGTACACTGCCTGGTGGGGATTGCAAGCTTCTCAAGATCCCTTGAGAGGTAAAACCTTTTGCGAGGGCGCAATTCCACGCATCAAGTTTTTGGCACCATTGCCGGGGAATAGTTATTGTCTAGGTTGAAATTTCTTTTTATTAGGTCTACTTGCTAGATTCCTTTCTTGTAAGATTTTTATAGGTCTTCTTTAATCTATCTTTTTCTTTGTTTCCTTTGTTCGTAATCGTTGCCATCCGCCATCATGGAAGGTGGTAATCTCTTTGATCGCATCAACCCACCATAACAAAACCAACCACAAAATCCACCACAACCAAACCAACCTCCTATACCCCGAACTTTAGGAGAGTACTCCCGTCCTAGCCACCAAGGCTATCGAAACACCATTGAGCTCACTCAAGGAGCCAATGTGTCTCCCTTGCGATCCGACACCATCCGGTTGGTGCAAAGCGGATGTGCATTCCATGGACTTCGTTCTGAAGATCCTAATCAACATCTCAAGGATTTCCTCAAAATCGTTGATTCCATAGACCTTGATGTTGAAACTCGAGAGACGACCCGATTGCGTTTCTTCCAATTCTCTCTATGTGACCAAGCTAGTTAATGGCTTGAGCGTTTACCCGCGGGATCCATCACCTCTTGGGATGATCTCATCACTCGTTTCCGTGCTCAATTTTTCCCACCGGGGAGAACCACTAAGCTTAGAAATAACATCTTGATGTTCTACCAAAGTCAAGGTGAAACTCTTTATGAAGCATGGACTCGTTTCAAGGACTTATTCCAAAAAGCCCCTCATCATGGCATAGATCTTTGGCTCCAAATCCAAATTTTCTATGACCATATCGATCTCTTCACAAGGCGAACCATTGACCAATCGGCCGGTGGCAAGCTTCGTGATCTAAGTGCGGAAGAATCTTGGGAACTCATAGAAGATCTTGCTCTATATGACAACGAAAGTTGGAATGATCCCCGTGATTTGAACAAAACGGTCAAGGCAATATCTTTGCCTTCGAACAATTCAAGCACTCCCGACCGTAGGATCATGGAACTTGAAGACCAAGTCAAGTCTTAGCCTGGCTCACTTCACCCTGGAAACATATCGGTTGGGGGGATTCTATAGTCAGCCTGACAAACAGGTTTACCAGCCTGAAAAAGCACTATCATACGTCCAACATCATACCAGTAACTCATGCTATAATACTAGACAGGGGGACTTGATAGCGTATTAATATTAATGGCCCAAACCCATAAACTATACAGCAAGGTTAAGCTCATCACAAACAGTTAGCAAGGTCCATTATCAATATTTGATAAGCCGGAATACATTCTCAGGCTTCGCACAACCTGGGTAGACCTCTCAGGCTGTGTAACGGACATACATGGGACAACCGTTTCCCTACTGTCAGTCTGTCACTAACGTCCAAGGTGTATTATCTGACATATGACAATGGGCGACACGCCAACAAGAATAGGGGAGGCGGGCATGACCTAGTATGAGGTGAGAAGTTCATTTAAAAATTACTATTTACAAACAAAACACTTTGTTTAATAAATCTAGGGATGGCAAAAGAAAATTCGAATCCGATACGAGAAACCTGAAACCCGAACTTTTATGGGCGGAGCGGCACATGCATATCGTGTTACGAGGTGGGCTTCGGGCCATTAACGAAGCCTTTATCGATTCGGTGCAGGGAGTGGGGCACAACATCCTCAACCCGCCCTGCCCCAAAACATATGTATATAGACATATGATTTTTGATATTTGTCAGTTTTTTTTTTTTTTTTTTTTTTTTTTTTTTAATGTTTGCACTATAGCAATTGTGATTTTAAAAGCTTCTTTTGTGTCTTATGTTTAAAAGAAGCTTTGAATTTTTAAGGGATGCCTGTCATTATTTATGTTTGATTTTTAGAAAGCTTATTCAGGTTAGGACTTACTATATTATTAGTGGGTTTTTGATTCTTAATGTTATGGTATATAATTATATTGTTACTATTTACGTGTGAGATTGAAAACAAGATTTGGATCGGGTTGAGATGGTTGTGTTGTTCGGTTTCCATGTAGAACAGTAAAGACCGAAAAGTGTGATTAATAATCACGAGCTTCGTTAACACTCACAACAAACCATATGTAGTGTGTATTTACTATGTGAAATAGTATGAATGTATGAAGAGAGAATTCAGAGATTCAAGAGTCCCTTCAAAGGTGAAGGATGTCTTCTATTTTTAGAAAGGCATTAGGGATTAAGGATAAACCCCACAAGGATTATCAAACGGATGTAAGTCGACAGGACACGTGTTGATTATCCGGTGTGTCGTGAGACTTATACATAGTGGCGGACTCGTAACTAAAATGTGTTTGGTGGATTTAATTAAATTTAAAAAAGACATGTAAGTAACTAAGAAAAATCGATATCTTTTACGGTATCAAATTTTACACGAGTAACTATGAAAAAAAAAAATATCATATGATTCCTGGGCACCTCGAAGACTTCTCTTGATCCACCCCTTGCATAGTTGCATATACATATGTTAATTAATTATTATATTATTGTTTAGTAGTGTGACCTAAGGAATCCATGATTGCTAATTATTCTTGATTTGGAGAGAGTGTAAGTGTATGCATGCGATGGCGATAGTTATAATAAAGTAGATTAAGTACTTACATTTGACCTTTAATCAATTAGGAGAAGCACGTTTGAAGCTTTGAATCATGCCCAAAAACTATCACTCGTTTTCCCTGAAAGTATGTGCCATTTTTATAAACTATTAAACGCAAGCTTTTCTAGCATACTAACCATTTTCTTTATTTTACTTATTTGTATACTATATCAATACGTGAGGAAGACAGTCATGATGTTTTATCACTTTTTTCGTTTTACAAGTCCCTTTAACGATGATTAAAGGTTGCAATACGGGTGGTGCAAATAAAATGTCTAAGCGACTATATTTAAAATGTGGATATTTTTAGGTAATTAGTTCAACATGCACATTTTTTCATTGATCAATTACAATCTTGATGTGTTAACAAAAAAAACACATAGTTGATCCCCATAGAAAATAAGTATATACAGTAAAACCTCTATAAATTAATACTCGATAAATTAATAACCTCGATAAAATTAATAATTTGTCCAGTCCCAACTTGAGACCAGTACAAATTTGGACCTCAATCGATAAAATAATAAGATAAAATTTTTTTTGAAAGCTTAGTGTATATATATTAGTCCCAATGAAACTATAAATTAATAATTACTAAAAATTCTATATGTATATGTATATATGTGTGTGTAAGAGATACATTTCAAAATCCTAAGATTGTTTAGTAAAAAATGAAATTTATTGTCACTTGTTATTTTATGTTAAACTTCAAATCTATATTGAGTTTATCTCAAAATCTCTTTGTTGATGTAAAGTGTTAGTGTGTTGTCTTCCAGTATTGCAACAAAAGCTAGTCTTAATTTTTTTATTTTCATAAAGTGTGAATATGAATTTATAAAATTTTAATTGGAACTTGTTTTTCAAATTTATTTTTTATCTTTAAAGAGTATACATTAACGGTCATAATAAAACCTCTTTAAATTAATAAATTATTAATTTATCGATATAATAATATCTCGTTAAATTAATAAAATATCCTGGTTCCAACACTATTAATTTATAGAGGTTTTACTGTATAGATGTGGGTATTATATAGCCACACCAATCATTGTCCAATTGAGGTTTAGTTTAAAATAGATAATCTAAACTTAACTTCTTTAATTATAAAAAATAACAACTAGCACTTTTAGAGTCCAATTTGACTATACATCAAATGATCGACTTGAACTTTTGTTATCTCTAAATGAAAGTTAAGTTTTATTAGTTTTCATATTAGAGAAATTATATTAAGAGTCTTGATTTTGCATTAAAATTAGGAATAACAAAGGGAAGGAAGGTGAATGGTATTAGGCCATGTTTGACGCAGAGCTAAGCTTTTTGGGGCGATGAGCGGTGATAAATGTGTTTTTTGATTTTTAGTGTTCGTTTGGCAAAAGAGCAGTGAGCTTTGCTATTTTTTAAGAAAGCTCATTTTCCAATGCTTGTATAAGAAGCTGTGAGCGGTGAGTGGTGAGATGTGGCTACAGCTCATAGCTACTTTTGTTAAACATAACATTAAAAAAGAATGTCATTCATGAAAATGATATGAATCTGTCACGTATCATATTTTCAATGCTATGTTGATTTTTCGCTCATGAATCTTTTTATTTATTTATTTATTTATTATTTTTACAGATATGATGGTTTATCTTTCTAGCTAGAAATCATTTGAAGAATATGTTACATACTACTGTACTTACGGAACTCATACTCATGTCACACCTTTCGGAAGAATTTAATTGCTAGACTGAAATATCGTCTCGTCATCAAGATCGTCCTCGAGTTATCGGGGCTCCCGAGTTCTTTGCATTTAATACCCCAGTCTCGTCATTGATGATGAGACTTTTAAAAACCGTTTTATAAGATATAATGCAAACTGACTATTTAAATGTTAACATATGACCTATTTGAGATATTTCCTTGATTTTATTTATTTTTTATTTATTTTTTAATAAATATATGTACATATGTATATAATTGTTAACAGGACAGTTTTGAAGCTTCTAAATTTTTGGCACCGTGGGCTGTTGCTCACCTCGTCAATCCTCAAAAACATCTTTGCTCATCGGTGAGATTTTTATCCAAATACTTTCAAGAACTTAACCTAGCTCGTCTTCTTTAGAAATATATATCACATAGGTAAGGAAACGATTTATGCAATAATGCTCTTAGCTTGGATAACACCTTGAGATGCAAACAACTTTTCTTTTGACTTACTTTTTTACTATTTCTTTGTGGAATTTGAGGATAAGAATTATGAACAGCATCATGAGATTTTGCAGAATGATTGTTTCCTAACTCTTTTGGGCACTTTTTGCCATACCCATTTGCAAAGATATGTTTATTCTTGTAATGATTGATAGATAGCTTCTTACTCTTGCTAATCTCTTTTTACTCCCAACGAATATGGAAAAAACGGCAACAGGTCATTTAAATTTTAATCATCATGTAGGCGACAATTCACGTAAATTGCAAACATAGTAATTGCTCATTTGTTTGATATGAAGAAATGTTGTAACATGGTTTCATTTTAGAGCAATGCTACATTCACAAATAGTTTACAAAATAACGCTCACATAATGACTTGACAATTGTATTGGTCCAATTATATTGCATCATAATTTCCCTGTCTTCTCTTTTAACGCTCCATGTTTAGTTGTCAAGTCATTGGGTTTAATTTTGTAAGTTTTTTTTTTTTTTTTTTTTTTTCAATCTAGCGTAGCATTTCAGTTTATACTAGTCAAATTCTATAGTTGAGAAAACGAGAAAATTGTCTAAAAATACATCTAACTTGACACTTTTTCTTATTGTATGCATGAATTTTTTTTTTTTTTTTTTTTTTCCTATTGTATGCATAAACTATTTTAATCTTCCTATTGTATCAATATATCGGGTTTTTATTCTATTAATTACACCGTAATTAGTGTGATTAAGTATTGTCACGTCATAAGTCAGCCGTAATATTGATACAATAGGAAGATTAAGATAGTTTATGCATACAATAAGGAAAAAAAGGTTCATGCAGACAATTGGAAAAAGTAGCAATTTAGATGTATTTTTAGACAATTTTCCCTTTAGAAGACATACACCAAGAATAACATAATACTCGTACGCTACAACATATAAGTTAGATAAACGTCTATTTTACTTTAATTCAAAGAACAAGTTTTCTATGTTAATTCTGTCTTGACATAATGAGACTTTGAATTTCTTAACAAGAACCACTTCTGGCATTTATGGTTAATTAGGTTGTCTTTCTTAAATGACAACAACGAAACTTTCCTACCTAACCAATCTCGTCTTCATCCTTCTAGATTATTTCTATAGAGCATAGAAAAAAGTTGTAAGTAGAATTTAACATGTATATAATGCACATCTAAAATCTTAAAATCTTGTTTTCAATATTATTTTTTTAAGCAACAAAAAATTATATGGAATTATTGATTTAAAAAAAAAAAAAAAAAAAAAAAAAAAAAAGGTCACACAAATAAAAAGTAGTTTTCAGTTTTCATCAGTGTGACTTTCTTTGACATTTTGGCGTTAAATAAATAGTCCAAAATGTTGATACCAACATCAAGCTTTTAAAACAAGACTTAGAATCAAATGAGAAACATAATTAAGATAAGAAAAATGAGAAGAAACTACAACAACAAATATTAGATGCACCTACAAAAAATAGATGCATCTCTTATTATTTCTCTTTTCTTATTTGAAATATGTGGCTATAATTTTTTCTCACTCTTCTCATTTCATTAATTCTTCTCACTAGATCCATACTCTTTAAAACAAAGGCTCAATTATTTGAAGTTAGTCCAAGAAGTTGCAAATTGTTTTGTTTGGTAATTCCACGGCCACTTTCATGAGGTAACTTGTTAAGAACGTAACAACAACTATATTGGATGATTGTAACAACAACTTTATTGGATGATTAAATTTCATGCTACAATCACTAAAATGAAATCACATCATCCAACATATAACCAAAGAAAAACCATTGCAAAACCTATTAAAAAGAAGAATCAATAGATCTTACCAAAAATAAATTACCACCTAAAACCACATTTATCTTCACCAATCCACTTTACTTCACTACCATAGAATCATAGATGGCTGGCTCAACAACATCAAAAAACACCATTATACTCGCGAGATAGATCTGAGATTAGCCTTCGAAAGATAGATTAGGGAACCGACCCAAGAAAATAAAAAGATTATCCTACTTAAACTTCTTAAACTCCCACCTTTGTTCTTGCAAATACAAACAGCCAAAGAGACATTCTGTAAATATTGAACAAATATATGGATATAATTCTTCCTTTAAGAATTTGACTTGTCTTCCGATTCTTCGGAGTTCGGATATTCCCAGATTCTGAAAAATAACTTACATTTATCAATATCATTGTGTGCAGAAATACTTTATTTATATATGTTACGTAAATAATTCGTCTTTTTCATCATTTTCATCATTTTCCTTTCATGAACCTAAAATACGAATTATACTCAATTAAGTACCATAAGTTCATAAAAGTGACCATAAAATCCACAATAATGCTACTAAAAACATGTACAATTTTAGCGTTATCAAATCCTCATACTCGAACTTTGCTTGCCCTCAAGCAAATTTAGAATTAAGAAATTAAATCCACATGATGCATAAGAATGATTAGAAAAATGTGATGCAAATCCACCAAGTACAAGTACAAGTTAAGATTCATCATTTTTAAGCGTTAGGTGAAAAACCGAGATGTTTGACAATACCCTATGATTTTCTTGCTTGATTAACATTTCTAAACACATCACGAAAAAGAAATCAAGTATAATTCACTCAACACTCATTTATTTGTGGTGGTGGAGTATGTGTAAGATAAATCACACTCATTGTTTAGTCATGATCCATTTATTACCATAGGCTTGTACAAGAAACAAAACTCCACCGACGTGGCGTAAGTAACAAGTGTAAACATTTAAAGAGGTCTTTTATTCGAGTTGTAATGTTAGGCTAAAGGGTTTATACCAGGCTTATGTTCAAACATCTCATACAAAAACATAATAGATCGCTAGCACGAATTCTTGATTTACTCGAACAACGGATGGTCACTAGATTGTACCTTGGCTCGCTGGTGCGTTATTTTCATAACAGATGGTCACCAAAATACTCACTAGATTGCTGGCGCGTCATTCGATCACTCAAAAACCTGATGGTCACTAAAATATTGATGCATTTGATATTCTCACAAAGCCATTACTATATCCGGATAGATAAAGTAATTTGGTAAGGGTAAGGATAAGGCATGAGAATATTTATGAAATTGGTTTTAAAAGAAAAATAAAGTCAAGTCTAAGTCCCATTGTTGTTAGTTACCAAACAATCCGCAAACCCGAAAATGATTATAGTTACAATCATCTCTTCTTCAACTACCACATATAGATACATCGATTCGCCATAACAATATTCTTTATACTTAGCACATTGGCTGACAACATATCACATAACTTTCTTTCTTCATTTTCATAGCACATTGGCTATAATTGTCACCTTATCGTTGCGATGACTTATTCATTTTTTTTTTCTCTTTTTTTTTCATTTTTTTTCACACACATCACATCTCCCCCACACTTCGCATAAGCATCACCACAAAAAATACAAAACACGAAGTTACGCACCTTCATCTTTGTCGGAATAGCACACACGAATGGCAAAGTGTGGCTAATTAATAATCATAAAAAACAATCCAACATACCAAGCAACTAGCAACCCACCATTTAGACTTTGACAAGGGTAAGGCTAAGGTTTAAAGTATAAAATATTTTTGTATTTTTCTGGATGTAACAAAAATGAAAAGGATGGCTCGGAGGGTGAACTAATGGTATCTAGCGCTAAAGATAAACGCTAACAAATGGGTTCCAAATACGAGGATAACTAACCGATGTGGTTAGCAAAAATTATTGTGTAAACAGATGGCCATTTGGTTTTATTCCTAAGGTGCCTCTTTATCACACGAATACACTTCTATCACAAGAATGCGATCTTACTGCGGTCTGGTAATGATTTACAAGTACAAGTTCTAGAATAAATAAAATCACTGGCACACTCATAGCAAAAGAATTCAAGCATAAAAGATGTATGCTATATACGAAACAGGCTCAAATCCTCACAATTTAGTGGAAAGGGCTATACTATGCGATAGCAAATGTTATCGATCCCAGAATGGATTGCAATATTAATCGGGACACATCTCAAGTTTTTCAAAATTATAGATTTCAACAGTGGAATGATCTAGTTATTCTAATATATTATCCTAAAAGCGTGAAAACAACTAGATCATAAGGGCAAACAAGTATACAAAATTTTATTTTCAAATTGACCCAAAAATTTGGAAAATTAAAAATGAGTTTCGTTTTTCCTATATACTTGATGCGTGGGAATTGCACCAGGCTTTAACTCTCGAGGGATCTCGAGAAGCTTACAACCCCCACCAGGCAGTGTACCTGATCGTTGTAGTATAGTATAGTGACAAGTACCGGGGGAATGATCGTTCAACTCAGGAATAGTGTCGCTAGGATTAGAAAGCCTAAGAACTAGGTCTAGAGGTGAGGGATGATTCTTTTTGTATTTTTTATATTTTTTTTGAAAGCAAGTAAAAATCTCGGTTTTAGAGGAGTGGGCGGAATTAGTTGCTAGTCAACTAACCCAATAACTAAAGCTGCAATCAAAATAAAATAACAAAAATGAAAATAAAGCTAATTACTAATATGGTGTGAACAATAGATGGGAGAATTGTGTTTACTTAGATTTCACTACTCCCTAGATATCTTTTACAGGTTAATTGTTTGTTACAGTTGCGTGCATGACGGGTTATATTCCTTAATATCAATAGTGGGGTGGCGTACGTATTTCCCCAACTCTATAAGCTCCTACTTCACTCCTATGTCGAGCCTACAAGAAGCTCCTAACATGGGATCACTAGAATTCGCTCATGCATTAAATACAACCATAAAAACCTTAGTACGCATTGGTTCATGTTTCTTAAGACGTTCAAGCATGTCACACAATGGAAGTCTGCCAGTTTTCTTAAGCCTAACATCGAAATCATTCATCCATTACAACTATAAACAAGCAATCAACCTATAATCAACATCTAGGTTTCATTACATCTAAGTAAACACACAAGAGATCTAGCCTAGCATGTTAAAACCAAGACAAGCGTAAGATATATTCAAACAACACATAGACATATTGAATGAATTAAAAGGATACTTATCTTAATTGAACATGAAGGGTTTCAAGGGGTGAAAACCCTTGAAAATACTGTTACAAACGATCTAGGATTTATTCAAGTCGACCCTAAAATTCTCCTCTCCTTTAGAATGAAAATTACAAAGACTATATATAGATTTAATAAGGTGACGGCGTCAAGAAGAAACTTCTGACGCCGTCAACCCACCGCCAAAAATATAATCGGATTGCCTAGATCCAGATCTGAAGCCGTCATGTGTAATGTTGCTCTGGGCCGTCATCACTTTTACTCTTGACGGCCTTGAGTTGACGCCGTCACGTTTTCACTGGGCCATCACCAAAATTGCTCTTGACGCCGTCAGGTACTGTTCCCAGCAATGTAAATTAAGACTTTGCCGTTTTCTTCACTTTTATGCTCAAAAACGTCCAAAATGCTTCATTTTCCAGAATTCACTCCCAAAGTACCTAAAATCATAAAAGGAACGATTTAGGGCAATATTTGATCAAATAAATTTAAATTCCGGCTTAAATGACCCCCTAAAAACGGATCATTTTTCGCCTCATCAATACTTTCCCCCCACACTTAAGTTAAACATTGTACTCATGAAAAATAAACTTCAAAGCATGTGGAATGGGAAAAATAAATAGTGCAAGAGAAACGAAACTTCTCGGGCCATAGAAATGGCGATCGAACTCCATATGATAAATTGTTAAGCATGTGAGATCAATCAATTTCTTATTCAACAAAACATCAACACACCAAGTATAATGTCACCAATAATCCAATCTCTAAGAGCTTATTGAATCTGCAAAAATAAACTAAACTACAAAAACACATAAAATTCTAAAATTCACTTTCGTAGGCATTACGGTTGTATTTAGCGTATGCAACAAGCCTTTTAAACCCCTCGGTGGCCCGAGTGGACGAGTGAAGTATCGTGAGGGTTTCCAGTGAACATACCCACAAAGTTCAAAACATTTTATTTTTTTAAAAACACGTATTTATTCACAATGTACTAAAATAACAAAATTTAAAATGCAAAAACTGAGTTTAAGTAGAATTATAAGAAATGACGCTCTTGCAAAAACCAAAATACATTTAAACTTTTACGATATAAATACAAACACACAAGAACAAATAAGGAAAACATTTTTTTACCGATTCGCCCAACCGATCGGTTGAAAATTTGACACAATTTAAAATTTTACCGAGAGATCCAACCGTTCGGTTAGAATGAAAAATAATTTACCGAGAACTCCGACCGTTCGGATGGAAATCCATCCGTTCGGTTGGACAAAAATTTCATTTTTTTTAATAAATAAAACCAATTTTACTTATAAACTTTTATTGATAAAATAAAACAAGAACACATAACGTAACAAACACAAAAATAAACACAAGTAAAAGACATAAACACATATATCGAGACATCAAGAACATAATACGACACTAAACAAAAATAAAAGCACAATCACAGAAAATGACAAGCACATAAACACAAGTAAACACAATTAGGCACGTACACAAATCCAAACAAAACAATCTAAAACAAGATAGTCTAAGACAATCTTATTCAAACTAATATGAAACTAATCCAAACAAGAATAACACAAACAAAAAAAACATGCAAGAGATCTCATAACTTATAAAACACAAACTCGTGAAACAAGAAATACAACTAAAAAGAAAATGGCAAAAAAGCCTCCAACCGAATTGGTTACAGATGGTGACCTATCGATTAGAATAATTTAGGTGGTTTAGGCGGGGTTTTTTTTTTCGCAAACAATTTTCTAGCACATTTAGGTAGCAAACATTGAAATGAGAGATTTTTAAAACACATGAAACACAAGCATTCAAGCAAACACCAAAGAACAAAAACCAAAACTCCGGCAACGGCGCCAATAATTTGTGCGGCGATGCCGGAATAATGATTAAGCAAAGAATCAAGCAAACAAGCAATTCAATCAAAGAAACATCCAAAAGCAACAAACAAACTAACAAAATAATGCAAAGCCAAATCCCCGGCAACGGCGCCAAAAACTTGATGCGCTCCATCGAAGCTTTAAATTTATAAACAAGAATTACTGGTTAACTAGGAACACATTCGGGCAAGTATACCCTAGTCAATTGTAGTATAGTAGTGGTAAGTGAAGGTTGTCCCAAGAGACTTGGTTACACTCAAGTGTCATTTGTTTGTTTAAGCAAGTAACAAGTTGGTGGTTATGATTGTCACGGATCAAACCACAAGAAAAAGCAATATTAGAACAAGAACACAAAGAACACACATGTTTGGACAAATGATTACATGGATATTAGGATATTTAGTTTGGAAAACATATTATCAAAGGTAATCCTTACGACATCTAAAACCAATAATAATTTAGTGTTTTATAAATCAAATATGCATAAGCCTCAATCAAATGGTTATATCATGAACCTTATATCTAAACAACAACAAAGAATCCTTTCGTCCAAGACTTTGATGCCATCAATTTGTTAAGTTCCATTTACTTGGAAAATGATTAGAACACATATTCAAAAGATGCCTTTCGACTTTTAATCCAAATTAAACCTTTATTTGTTATGTTTATTAAGTTCCTTATACAATCGTCACAAAGTACAAGACCAAAACCATTCGTCGACAAATGAATTGAAATCAACCACTTTTGAGAATCCTTTCGACTATAGACTCAACAATGATTAATCAAAATAATAAACAGGACAAGTTCCAATTTAACCAAATATGATGTCTTTCATCATAAACCAAACAAACACTAATTGTATCCAAACATCCTTTTATCACAAGTTATCATATGTACCAAACAAGTATTAAGAGATTATCATTATCAAAACACATCACATGAAACACATAGAACCAAACATGAGATATAACATTCAACATCTTAAAAGTAACAAGAGTTTACCCAAGGTATCAATCAATGTTCTGAAAGGCTCAAGGCGCACTAAGGCGCAAAGGGGGTCAAAGAGCCTTGAGTCGAGGCGCAAATCAAGACGCGGGGTTCATAAATATGAGGCGCACTATACATTTAGGTTTTTTATAACATATGTGACAACTTATGCAGCTTAAATAACACAAAAGTATCAATATTTAATGCATAATGCCACTTAATGGTTATTATATCTAACAAAGTTTGCATTTAAACCCACAAATATCAAGCAAGCAACATATCAGAATCCATGAACTACCCTAAATCCCTGAATATACATTACAATATACGAGTTTATGACTTATAAAATTTAGCAAATTGCCATGTGTTAGGTCACCATATTGATTTCACACAAACAAGAATGCGATAGATATAAGGATGGGATGAATATTTGAATGAGAGAAATATAAGTGCAAGAGTTTCTTTAAGATTTCAAATAAACAACCAAGTTTTACAATAGACCTAAGGCTTCTATATATAGGGAAGGAGCTAGGGCAACACTCCCTCTCCTTCCTTAAGCCAATTCGTGTGGGCTTCTAAGCCCATGGATCATATACCTTAAGCCTAGTAAACTTATAACATTACATTAATGAAAGTAAGTAGTAACTTAAGCAACCTATTATTACAAATGACCGAGACTTGATGAAATAGTAAAACTTTGATCCCGACAATCTCCCCCTAAGGGTCGGTCATCACAGTTGCTTGACGTCTTTGTCATTTCTTCATCTTTGACTTTCATAGCTTCAGACGTTTTTCAATAATCTTGAGTTAATAATCATTCATCGTTCTTTGTGCTTTGTTCATTGTTGTTGTGATAGTGTTCAAGTAATGAAGTTGTCTGCCTTTCGTCACTTCCGTGTCTGTGGTGGTAGTCTGCCATTCCAACATGCTCATACATCTTTGAATTCTGACTTATTCATGCACGTAATCCCTTTCTGTCACTTAAGATCTTTAGTCTTTAAACTTTGTAGATTCTTCCTTTTGGCGCAGAATCTTTCCTTTGAACTTTATGTTGCTTTGATCTTTGAGGGAGCTTTTGATGACTTCAAGATGCATGTATGAGCATGTGGAATCCGTTACCATGGAGATGATGTAACCCTGCATGTAAACAGTTAGCAATAAAACATCCGGTACTTACAGATAAGGAATTAGAGATCGTCAACAGAATAGTGTGAAGACTCCTTCTAACCCTTATCATGGCTGTTCCCATATCAGATACTCCCGAAGGAGCTTACAAGACCTACTAAGTAGCTCAATGACTGGGTGAGTCGCTGGGGATCACTCCACGACTGTAGACCACAAAGAAACCACCGTAAGCACTAAGCGTAACCCGCAAGGAGTTACCAAAGTGACCTGCTGTCAGGGCTGTTTGATGTTGACCCTGGCAGGATTTCCGTTCAATCATTGAGAAATACTTATGTAAATTCTCTCATAAACGTTCTCGGCAGATTGCTAAGACCTGCGAAGGACTCGATAATTTACAGCTAGTGTCCATTGATGTAGAACACCAGTTGTAGAAATACTAAGTGTTCCTAAGAGATCTTTGATGTATCTCATGGCTCTAGACTCAAAAAGTGCACACTTAGGTTTCCTATGCGGAGACTAGGGAGGGGTCTTCTGCTTCAATATCAACCATCTCTAAGAGATAGGTCGATAGATTACATTGGTTCCCCGTGAGAATGAAACAAGCTCTTTTAAGAGAACTTGAGTGGCTAGAAGGTTTAGTGCATTGCGTCACTGGGTCCATGACGGCTTTATCTTCAATACCGGTGTTGTCTTAACAACAGCCAGTAGCATATGAATTGAACCCGGTGTCTGCCCTAAAGTTGAACATATGGAGGGCTATTTCTTTTCACCCTTTTCTTTACTTTTCTTTTTTAATTCTTCAACTCCTTCTTTCCCCTTTCATTCTTTTCTCCCTTTTCGTATCATACCTAAGGACTTCTAATTCTAACTATTGGTGATGTCCTTGGGTTGATCCCTCCGGCTCTGGCGGATCATAGGACTGTATTTCCTATCTTAATCACCTTATAACTCCATGATTATCCGACAATAGACAAGAAACCTTTGAAAATCTCTCAAAGTGTTTGTGAATATCAAACATTTTGTTTAACACTTTGAGAGTTTTGTGTTTATTTAATGAAGAGCTCCCCCTTCACATGTGCTCGTAAGTATTATAATAAATTTGCACATGCAGGAGGAGCAAGCACTTTTGAATTGATCCACTTTCAGTGAACCTGACCGATTCGAGACATGCTTACATCACTAGTTAGACTAGCTTGAAGTTATTATCCGGCCTGGTCAAATCCATTGAAAGTTTCTCGAAACGGTACATTTCTACTAAGACAAATCCTTTTTGAGACACGCTTACGTGGCTAGTTAAAGAGTTCCATTGTCAGCTTTTAGGTGACAACTAGCTCTAGTAACTAACTTGATGTTATTACCCGTCGAGGATAAGTCTTTTCGAGATTACTAACTTTTATGTTTCGTCAATTCTTGGGTCAATTCTGAGTCTAGCTCGCACAAGATACAACTTTAGCAACTTTGAACTTTCATATTTTAATCACATTCACTTTTTCTCCCCCTCAAAAATAGCATATGAGATGTTGTTTTTGTTAAACTTTTGATTAAAATATGCTTTTTGAGTCTTATGGGGAGATATCAACAAGAACTTTTTGTATTTCAAACGATGAGTTTTTCAAGTGCTCCCCCTCAACAAGTGAATACTCATTGAGGTGAAATACTTGCTTTTTGAGCAGAGTTATGAAAATCAGAAAATATTTGATTAACTCTACTCAAAAGTAAGAAGCCTTCGCTCTTTATATAAGGATTGAGGCACTGAAGCGTA
The DNA here is from genome assembly GCA_030686995.1 of Artemisia argyi. NCBI lineage: Eukaryota > Viridiplantae > Streptophyta > Magnoliopsida > Asterales > Asteraceae > Artemisia > Artemisia argyi. Next base: position 56,505,236 of record CM060697.1, on the reverse strand, counting down.
CCTCAGGGTCCTTTCATTACAAGTGCGGGTTGTACACTGTTATGTGTGCACAAGCCATTATGAGAATAATTCAATCAGATGAAAACAATTGATATTGAAAAGTTAATAACCAAGTGTACCAGCTTAATCTTCATCAGGAAGTTGAGCATCAAAGTCAGTGAACTTAGGTTCGGGTCTTTCGAAGAGCCTGATAGGAAAAGATGGTCTGACACCGATATAGCTTTCCAGTCATCTGATCTGTTCCCGTCGAAATAGCCTTTCTTCAATCTTCAAGACAAAGTTACGAACTTGTCTTCTTGAGCTGGATTTCCATCTAGGTTGTTCCCCTTTAGCTATCTTTCGGCGATCATCATTTAACCTTTTGACAAGCCCATCACGAACAGATTTAAGTGTAATATCACAGAATTTATGTATCTCATCGAACCGCATGAAGCTTTGTAGCCTTTTGCTGTTGATGTAGGTGAAACCAAATGAAGGTTCTTGGATGAGAGTAAACTGTGACGTTTGATAGATTCCATTAAATTTGAATTGCGGCTTTGTCAAATTGATCTTCTGTTGGTAACTTTCCACTCCAAGCAGAAGATCTTCCACTCTTTCTTGAACTATCAATCGTCGGATGAATAGAAGTAGCGATGCCATGAAGTTGTACTGAATTTCTCTCTCGAATCCACGCATTCTTCCTTGAACCTTTTTGAGATACATGTCTTCGATGTCATTGAGATTAAGGTCTGGAAAGTCTGCTTCAGAGAACTTGTACTTCTTTTCATCTTGTCGTTTAACAACAATCTCACGCATGAATATGTAGTTAAACCGTTGCGACTCTTGAATCTCCAAGATAGCAATGATCTTAGATTTATGCTTCACATTTTCCAATGATTTCTCTCCTAATCTGCTGGTATAACCGAGACGACGAAGTTCTGGCCAGTGTTGAATCCCGTGTAGAGCATCTCTGTCGAAAGCTACGATGGAGTTGCTGAAAACTTGAGTAGATTCTTCAATTGCAGGAACTTCGTATCTTGCAGCTGGTACTGAGATTGTGAGTGAGGAAGCATATTTCTTCTTGGATGTCTCTTGGGTGAGTTGGATGTTACGAAGATCTTTGTTGAAGAAGTAGCTGTAAGGTAACTTGGGTTTATCTGGAAATCCTGTCAAAGGTAATGGTTTAGTCCAATCAGTGAAGTAGGGCTTTTCATGGTTTTTGGAACTGAGGTCGATATTCATTTAAGGATTTAGCCAGTCAAACTCGACAGACATTGCACTAGCTATATTCTGCATGTGATATTTGTATTCTACTTTGTTTCCAGATCTGGACTTAAGGAATTCCTGTGCATCCCTATTGATTCTTCTGAGCTCTGTCTTCGTAAGTTTATTAATCTGAAGATCCTTCATTATGACTTGAGTGAATTGTAGTGTGTTACCGGGAAGGGGTTCTTCATCCTCGAGAGGAGGTTGAGCTTGTACCATTTCTGTCAACCAGTCATTCTGAGGTGTGTCATCATTGTCGAGCCATGAATGACGTCTTCTCTTCTTTGATTTCTTAGACTTAGATGTAGCATCCTTGTCTTTAGCCTTGGATGGTGACGATGGTCCAGCATGAGAATCGGGAATAGGTGAGGCACGGTAATCGGTGTCAGGTTGACCTTGGTAGTCATCAGTTGGTTCCATGAAAGTTTCTTCCTCTTCAGTTAGACCTTGACCAGTAGCTGAGGTGTGTTGTTGATTTCCAGGAGGAGTGGAGTCCTTTTGTGGTTGTTGAGAAGATGAGGGACCGGTTCCAGACTTATGTTTCTTACCTTTTGAATTCGGGTCCGGTTCGTCATCTTTCCTTGACCTCTTTAAGGTTTCAGCAGCATCTTTGCATGACTCTTTCGACAAGTTAGCAGATATAGCATCAACAAGTGTCTTTTCTTCAGTAGTCTGTGTGGTTTTGTAGGCTACTTTTTCGTAGACTTTAGCAAGCAGATCATCGAAGGATAATTCAGGGATGGTTGGAGTTGCAGTAGAAGCTTTAGCAGTGTGAAGCATGAATGGTGTGGTTGACAACATTTTCTTTACTACACTTCTAATTCTGTGATCCAAGTTGTCCTTGATAGGTTCAATGAGGTTTGCAACTTCAGGAGTGACAATCTCAACTAGATTTTCAGTAAGATAATCTTGTGTGACAGTCTTAATAAATCCTGTGTAATCAGAGTTCACGAACTTATTGATCAGCTGCTTTGACTCCTGAAAATCTTCAACTTGCTTGGCAAGACCGGTAACCATGGTGGTAAGTTTGTTGACTTGCTCCTGAAGATCAACTGGTTGAGTCGGTTCATTGATTGAATGTTGCTTTGATGCGGTTTCAGAAGGTGTGGGAGATGAATGCTCATGTGATGATTCGGATGACGACTCGTTGTGAGAGCTTGAAGAAGAAGCAGGAGGAGTCGGATCCTTTGGTGGATAGTCTTGAGGAGGTGGAGGTTGCGCTGAGGAAGTCTGCTGAGAAGATGATTTAAGAAATATGTTGGTGTCGAAAGCGTTCTTCTCTTCGTTTTCTTTTCTTCGACGTTCCTCTGCTTCCTCTGCTTCTCGTGCAAGAAACTCTGGAGTAATGAGGTATTCATGTTCCTGATCCGTAGCAATATTCTCTTGTCCGCCAACATTCTCTTCTACATTAGCAGTCTCAGTCATAGTGATATCTCCTATATAATCTATATCTTTAACAATGTCATCAGGTTGTGGAGCTGATTCTAAAGTAGTGGACACAACGGGAGGAATCATGCTGCTTGTAGCTCCTTCATGTTCTGACTGATCGACAAGTGGTGGTGGTGAAGGTTGAGACTCAAGTCGGCTTTGGAGTGCTGCTTTCCTTTGTTCTTTGCGAAGTTGCTTTTCTTCAGCTCCTGTGTCGACAACTATACTTTTCAGTTTGCGTTTATCGACCAACTGTTCAACGATTGGTTCGTCTTCATCATCATCATTAGGCTCATTAATCGTGATCCCTTTTCTTTTTCTAGACTCTGCTTCAAAAGTTTCAAGACTTTGTTGTATGGCGATCTCCGTTGCAGGAAATGCTTCTTCAGGTACTCTAACTCTTCTTTCAAAGTCTTGTTCTTCTTCTTCAGATTCCGTGTCGAACTCAGATTCGCTTTCAGAAGGTGGAGGTGTAGGTTCATCTTGAAGAATGTACTCAAGAGTTACCTTCTTCTTTGGCTTGGTTGCAGGCTTAGGTTTGGATGTTGGTTTAGGTTTGGTGGAAGTCTTGGGTTTAGCAGATTGTTTTGTCTTGGGAGCAGCCTTAGACTTAGTCTGAGGTGAGCCAGTGGTGCTTGTAGTACTCCCAGACTTCACACTTCCTTTGCTGCGAGTCTGTATAGTGGCTTCTTCCTGTACTCCTTTGTAAGCATTATCATAGAATTTGTAGTTCAGACTTTTCTTGATTTTGTCATCAAGAAGATATTTGGGAAGCTTCATTCCTTTGATCTTGGTAGAGGAAGTGGTCGTTTTGATGAAGGAGGTGGTGAAGTCGTCCTCGAAGAGGTGCTTCGGCTCATTAGAGTCCGCCATCCTTTTGATAAATTCTAGAGTGTCTTTGCAGAAATGTTCAATGAGAAGCTTGGTGAATCTTGTGAACGGGATCATAGTCTTAACGCGTTCGGTTTGGATGCTGTAGACTATATCATTCATGATTGGAACTGCAAAGTCAATAGGTGTCAAAGTCACCATTCCCCAGAATGTTTGTAAATGCTCAAGCCTAGGATGTTCATGACCACTTTTTCTTCCTGATATAGATCTTACAACCAACAAACAGAATGTTCTCCAGGGCTGAGGTATATTCTTGGCATTGAATCTGGAATGTTTGACCAGAGGTAAGTCATCATCAACATCATATCCTAACTCAATGAAGAAATCAAGAAGATCCAGTTTAGGTAGTATTGGAGCAAATTCGTTGTCAGTTTGAGGCAGGAGAAGGACTGTACGAAGGACGTCGTGATCTACAGTGTAGACTTGTCGATCCAGCGTGACAGTGAAAGACTCATCATCCAAATATGCCTTAGCCGTAAGCCAGAACTGATGAAGGTAAAACAGAGGAACTGAAGTAGATCTGTTGAGCAGATGTTTGCATGGATGTGCAAGTAGAATATCTTTAACAATCTTGCACGAGTTCTCAGTAATTCTCAATTTGTCGAAATCAACTCGTGGATTGTTGTTGCCAATCATAACGTTGTAGTTAGCGGGAGTGATATCATCCATGGTGAGTAGTGGAAGAGTTTGTTCAGGGACGTTCTCGTTGTGTTCAGCCATGTTATTCTGAAAAACATTATCATAAACCAAACATCGAGATTTGTTACGAGTTAGCACGATTGCAAAGTTTGATTATAGATAAGCATTTAGAATCATGTAAGCACGTATGGTTCATTAATTGCATGTATAGTGATAAGAGACGTGTACTTAGAAAGTCTTTTGTAATTATGAATCACATAATTGATTACACATGCACAAAGAATTATACATCACATTATACATCATATCGCATGATACATTGACAAGAATCCATAATCACATTATCACATGTTACATGTTTTTCGAAATTACACAATCACAATAATCTCGAAGTATTACATGACAATTTAACACAAACATGAAAAACAACATGTTATCGAAATCAGCATGAAGTGAAAATTTTGAAAAAAGATATTTTCGAAAAAAATGCCAAATGAGTGTTATCGAGATAACTCACAACCTGTGTTCTCGATAAATAATTTATCGAGAATACCGATCTGCAAGATATTTCGAAAACACTGAAAGTGGACCTTTCTCGAAAAAAATTTGAGTAAGGTTGAGATTTCGAAAAATGACCAGTGATGAGTATTTTTTTCGCAAACACAAAAAACAACAGTTTTCGAAAAATTTCAAATTGTATTTTTCGAGAAAATACATAGTTTTGAAAACTTTTTCGAAGAACGCTTGTTAGATGAGTTCTCGAAAGAATATCCACCAGTACTGGTGTTTGCGAAAAATGTGTTCTCAAAAAATTCTTGTACAAGAATTTCGAAATCATGTCAACGTACGTTTCCTTTTGCAATTAGTTTCCCAGAGATTAAGACCTGTTTTGTATAAGACAAGGCAGCAATTAGTCTCAATGAAATAGCATTCATGTAATGATTTCGAAACATTTGGAAATAGCACGTTATCGAGAAACACAAATTCGAGCAAACATACATCACATCTATGATTCAAATAACACATATCATGCATAAGAACGCCTTGAGTACTAACAAAAGACTATACGAACACAAAACGAGAGAACCATTATGAACGAAGAAACCCTAAGAATCGAGAATCATGCATACTTGGATATTGTTCAAATTAAGAGGTATAAACATGATTCATATACACATGAGACCATATCCCACCAAGAAAAATAACAAAAACATCAACAAGTCAATAAAACCCAATTCGTACCAAAACCCTAGGTTTCGAGAATCACACAAACATGTGTTTTAGAGAGATTAAATGCTATAGGAAAGTAAGAAACATGTTTTAGCACAAAACCCCTATCTATAATTAACCCCCAAAACACGTTTTGTATAATTCCGAAATTACATAAACCCTAGTTTTTCAAAACATGATTTCTTGAAATCAAACCGTAAACATTTCAATTAAACAAAATCCTATGTTTGAAATAGTCTTGAGATCATTTAGAGACTTACAAATTGAAGATTTGATGCACGGATTTTCATGTTGAATGTAAACCGTAGATCTCAAAAGGGGTGTTTGTTTGATGTTTTGTTTTGAATGATTTTCGAAAAAAGGACGGGGTGTTTGTTTTTGTTATTTTAGAAACAATTGAATGTTGTCACTTTTGGTCCCCTAACTATCCATTTAGCAAAATAAGTCCTAAAATTAGATATAAGTAAAGATATACTAACTTACGACACCATTATGAGAAAAGGAAACGAGATATTAAAATCACATATGAAATCCCGAAATAAAGCATCAAAGGTAATATGCAAGTATATCGTTTTTTAAAAAATTTATAAAATTTAGGCGAGTCTCCCCCTCAACACTTGTAAAATAACAAGGTGTTGAAAGAAAGCGATATACTTGCAGTTTTGTTTTTTTTTTAACAAAATAATGGGAAAAATATTTTTGTGTTTTTGAGGTTTATGAAAAAATAAAATAAAAGAAAAGTTATTTTACAAAGATAGTTAAAGTGTTGATGTTTGACACTTTACTTTTGTTTTAAAAACTTTTGCAGATCAATTGGTGTCAAACATCGCATACCAATTTGGTGAACTAAACTTGCAAACCTTGATGGAGCTAAGGGTTTTGTAAGTAATTCCGCCAATTGGTACTCAGTACCCACAAAATATAATTCAACTGTACCCTTCTCGACATGCTCTTTGATGAAATGATATCGGAGATCAATGTGTTTGGATTTGCAATGATGAACTGTGTTGCAGGAGATTGCAATGGCACTCTTAGAATCGCAGTATATCGGAATCTTTTTGAATAGGTAGCCATAGTCTTTAAGTTGTGATCTCATCCAAATGACTTGAGCACAACAAGCAGACATAGCTACGTATTCAGATTCTGTAGATGACAGTGATGTGCAGTCCTGCTTCTTTGATTGCCAAGACACAAGTTTATCTCCAAGAAACTGTAGGCCACCTGATGTACTTTTTCGCGAGTCTAAGCATCCTGCATGGTCAGCGTCTGAAAAAGCTATTAGTTCAAAACCAAAATCCTTCAGATACCAGATCCCCAAGTGGATGGTTCCCTTTATGTATCGAAGGATTCTTTTTGCCTCATTGAGGTGTTTTTCAGTTGGATTAGCCTGATAGCGAGAACACATAAAGACAGCAAATACAATATCAGGTCTACTAGATGTGAGATACATGAGGGACCCAATAATACTTCGGTATTTGGTAGGGTCAACTGGAGTCCCATGCATATCAGCATCTAGTTTAGTGGAATTGGCCATCGGTGTATTCATAGTATCACTACTTTGCATACCATGTTTCTTTAAAATCTCAAGAGCATATTTGGACTGATTTAGAAAAATTCCACGGGGTGATTGATGAACTTGTAGTCCTAGAAAGAACGTAAGTTCACCCATCATGGACATTTCAAAATTATCTGTCATTAATTTTGCAAAATCCATTGAGTAATTTTTGTTGGTTGAAGCAAAAATAATGTCATCGACATAAATTTGAACGATTAATAACTCCATCCCGTATGTTTTTGTAAACAGTGTTGGATCCACCGAGCCTAGAGTAAAATCATTAGCCAACAGGAATTTAGAAAGCTTATCATACCATGCCCTGGGGGATTGCTTAAGACTGTAGAGAGACTTCTTTAGCTTGTAGACATGATTTATACGTTCTGGATCAACGAATCCTTCAGGTTGACTGACATAAACCACTTCTCAGAGTTGACTGTTCAGAAAAGCCGTTTTCACGTCCATTTGGTAAACAATCATATTCCGATGAGCAGCAAATGCTAAGAATATCCGTACTGCTTCAAGTCTAGCTACAGGAGCAAATGATTCTTCAAAATCGATTCCTTCTTCTTGAGAGTAACCTTTTGCTACCAAGCGTGATTTGTTGCGTATGACAGTGCCTTCTGCATCCAGTTTGTTTTTCCAGATACATTTTAAACCAATGACAATGATTCCTTCTGGTTTTTCAACCAATTCCCAGACTTCTAATCTTTGAAAGGTTTCGAATTCTTCTTGCATAGACTCAATCCAATTTTCATAAGTCATTGCTTCCTTGACGTTTTTAGGTACGGTTTCACAAACTGTGAGTGCATAAATGCAAGTTTCACCGTCTGTGTGAAGGCGTTGTCTTGTCATAATTGGTGAATCTGGATGGCCAATAATTTGAACTAAGGGGTGATCTCTAGTCCATTTGTGTGTCGAAGGATAAAGTTGATAAGTATCTCGCAAGTGAGAAGGACCCAAATTGCGTGTAGATGACTCAGCAGTGTCGGGGACAGGTTGAGCATTCGCAAATGGGTTAATGAATGATTATGGGTCATGCTCTGCGGGTTGTGGAACTGAAAAAGGTATGGAGTCTCCAGCTGATTGTCGTGAGTTGGACCCAGTTTGTTCTGTTGTTGTAGGTGATATGACTGGAGGACCGTCTCTTCCAACAGTAGTTGTTGTTTGTTGAGGTGTATCAGGTACTTGATGTTGATCAAGGTGTGCAACGGAATTTGGTGTGGCCTCAGATGGACGGTTAACAGGCGTATCATCAAACAAAGGAGCAAACAAGGTTTCCACTTCTTTACGAGAAAGTGACAATGGTTCAACTGAAGATACCGGAAAGTTAAGACGGTAGTTTGCGGGCCCTAAGCCGTTTTGCACAGAAGCCATTTGAGTGAGTTCATCGAAATTAGCATGAATAGTTTCTGGAATTTCCCTAGTACGACGATTCCATATCCGACAGCCTTTTGAATTTTCACAGTATCCTATAAATATTCCGATGTCAGCCTTTGCTTTAAGTTTACCTAGATCATCACGATCATTGACTGGGTAGCATAAAGCTCCGAATACATGAAAGTGACTGATGTTTGGTTTCCTTTTGTGAACAATCTGATATGGGGTTTTGTTATGGCGTTTTGTGATCATGCAACGGTTTTGGGTGTAACAGGCGGTTGAAACAGCTTCTGCCCATAAGTAATCTGGTAATTGAGTGATTGGTCTGAAACATTCAGATAATATCAACCAAGTTATGGTCAACAAGTCAGACAGCTTAAGCCAATACTCCGGTGTGTTTAGTGTTTCCCCGGATCGTTAGATCCCAACGAGGCGTGAAATCTGAAATAAAACGACTTCGAGATCAGGTGAATTGAACAGGAAAAGGGTTTAAGTGATTGTACTACTGAAATATAAGAGTGAATAGCTTTAATAAGCTATATCAACTAATACGTGAAATCAGATAAGTACAAGTGAAAAAGGGACTGGAAAACGTAAACGTTTTCTATTTAAACGTAAACAAAAACAACTTTAACTATAGTAGGAGTTTGCAAGCCTTAGGGGCTTAAATGCAAATTAAATAAACTTGAAGTATTTATTTTAATTTTACTAATTTATTTAAAATTTAATAAAACCTGAAAATTGTAAAAAGATATAAAGTATACGTTTATATTTAAGTAAACGTAAACGTATGAAATTTAAATGTGAATTATGTAAAATATAACTTCCACAAATATGAAAATAATATTTTTGGAATCCTAAACTTATTAGAAAATTATTAGAAAATTAAAATTATTTTTATAACTATTTAATTAATTATTATTATTTAATAACTATTTTTAATTAGTTAATAATTCACTAATAAATAGAAAAATATAAAATTAGTCTAGAAATACAAAATTAAAATTTCTAAAAGTCTAAAATATTATAAAACTTATTTTAAAACTAAAATTATATTTTTCACACTATTTATCTATTTATTATTAATTAATTATTATTTAGTTATTATTTAACTCATTATATTGATTTAAATTATTATAAATACTAAAAAGACTTAGATAATTATAAAATTTTTTATATATCTAATTAACCATTACAGGAATCCTAAAAAATTATAAAAAGTTTATATTATGTATTTTTAATCTAATTTACTAATTATTATTCTATTTATTAATTATTTATCAATTAAACTAATTATATTATTAAAAATAGAAAATGAACAGTATAATTCCTAGAAAAATTTATAAAATTGTTTTACCTTATATAAAAGCTATAAAAATTATTAAAACTATGTGGTACTTTATAAAATATAATTATGCTATTTAATTATTATTTATTAATTAATTATTAATTTAACTAATATTAATTCTAAAAAACACTAGATGACAAAAGAAAAATCTGGAAAAATTTATAAAACTACTTTAATATATAAGAGATTTAATAAAAATATAAAATAGCAGAAGTGCTTATAAATAAGCTAAAAAGAAAATTAAATAGATAATTTCTATTAAATAGAAGCTATCACTATAATTAAGTTTGGTTTTTTTCTTGTTTTTCTTTTATAAAACTAATAAAATACTTAAAATAAGAAACTTTAATAAAGGGAAATAATTTATGAACTCAGAATAAGCACTAAGAGTGCTTATTACCAAAACAGTTGACCAAGTTTGACCAAAGAAGGAATTAAGAACAAATGGACTTATGTGGGGTCCACAAGGATGAAACCTGGTACAAATAAGTTGTTTTGACTTAAATAAGCTAGATTTGCTGATATAAGCTCAATGATTAAGCTAAAAAGCTGAAATAAGCAACTGCTTATTGAAGTTCTGGGTCAGAAATGGGACAGACTTCCAAGCTGATTTCAGGTGGGTCCCAGTGGTCAAATGGTCAGACCAAGGGTCAAGGGTTCAAGCCTAGTAGGAGGGGGTTTGTGAGAACCAAAATTGAGACTAGTGGGACCACTGTGGTGGTCACAATCAACCACCAAAGTGGTGGTGATGGTGGTGAATGTCTGTGTAGCAGGGCATCATCTTGCCCTGCAGGTGTGTTCCAGGGCTATATTTGTCCACTAAAAAAATTCACAAAAATATAACAACAATGGAAATCACAAGTACAGATGGTAGACTAATCACACAACAAATTTCAAACTCTAAATCCAAGCACAAAAATCAGATTAATTCATGCCATTTTGGTGATTTTCTGCACAAGTACTTTTTGACTTTTTCTAATTTTTAACTAGGTTGACTTATATGAAGTTTGATTGATCCTAACTGATTAAATATGATATAACAAGCCAAAGGAAAGCTGATTTAGGCTTAATCTACTAGTTATAAGCTTAAGTGAGTGCTTATGGCATTCAAAACACTACACAGTTAACTGTGTGGTGTTTCTTTGGTGATTTTGACTTTCTAGAAAATGATCACTCAATTTTATGCCTTATATGACCTATGTGTATCTACTGAGACATGTAACAAACAAAAATAACACAAGAATCCCACTGAGACTTGATGAAATACACAGAACCAAACACTCCTTAAATTGACTGTGGTGGGAGTTTTTCAAAGCAAATGATCCATATAGTCCATGAAACTGATTCCCAGAGACATAATATGTTGTAATGAACTTATATGATCACACAAATACCAATAATTACAACTAAAACTCAGATTTCCACAAAATGCTATATTAAACTGAAAATTTAAATACTAAACAACCTTGATTCTTACAAACAACAATGCAATTTCTGGTTATACTACCACTAAACTACTCTAAACAAACATAAATATCACAGATTTAGGCTAAGATAACTATGATTATGCAAAATAGACTTTAAATAAATATAAGGCTTACAATATGGCTAATGATGGAATGAGTAGCTGAGGACCAAATGAACAACCTATCACCCTCCACAGGGTACTAAACCAATTTTCCAAAGCATCCTTGCATCCAAATCACCTCTGAATCCTGATTTCAAAACCAAATCTACCCAGTTGACTTTTGTTGACCACTTTGTTCTTTTGAGTATTTCTTAGTTAAACTGAATTTTAGGTTACTAGAAGCCTTTATAAAGCTTCATGGGAGCTTAAGTGACCTTTTTCAATCCTTAACATCAACTAAGAACATCAATTAAGTGTAATGAGATTTTGGAAATTTGAAAATTGCATTAAACTGAATTCATACATAAAAACAGAAATTGATTATTGAAATTAAGTTCACATACACTGAAAAGGTTTAAGAGTACAAGTTACAAGCTTATGTTACACTGAAAATGGAAAAACTTTACTAGTCGACATACATAATTTAAAATTAAACTAGATAATCTTCCACAATGCTTCCCACTTGATATATATTGACCATCTGTGTTCCTTGTAGACTTCTCACACTTTCCCACTTCTCAAATTAACTATTGGATGCGTCAAACTCATCATGGCCGTTTAAATCAATTTTTGGCGCCAAATCCTCATACATGGCATTGGAGCAAATTGAGAACAATTAAGGAACTTTGGGGTTTAGTGGTGACTAAGGGGGGACATTTGAGATATTTCTGACAAAGTTGGGGAAGTATGGAAGAAAAACTAAGAAGCTAGGTGCTACAGTGGTGAAGATGGTGGAAAAAGGGTGGGAATTGCATTTAATGTGATGTGGGTTGAAATGATGAGGGGGTGTGAGGTGGTGGTGAAGAGGTGGCAATACCACCTGGTATTGGGAAGAAGGGTGGAGGTGAGAGCAGCGTACAGTGGGGGTGGTTTGGGGAAGACGGCAAACCCCCGTTTTATTAAAATGGATGTTGGGTTTTGTTTTGGTGGGCTGGGAAAAAGGCTAGGCCCAAGGAAAATAAAAGGGGGTTGGGCTGTTTGGTTGGACTGGATTGGGTTTTGGGGTTTATAATAATTAAAGGGTCCGGTTTGGTTAAGGATTACACAAGGACCACTTTTGTAATTTGACAAAAATAGAGGGACTGATTTTGTAATTTCCCAAAGTAGTTTCAAGTACTATTTTTGTCATTTATGAAAAACCCAAGGACCAAAGATGCATTTTTTTCATTTTCAAAACCAGGGACCTTTTCTGTCAATTCCACAAACTCCAGGGACCTAACTTGCAATTTTCTGAATTTTGAAGGGTTTAACTTGTAACTTCTCAAAAGTTATCATAAGGACCAATTTTTGTCAATTAAGAATAGTGCAAGGCTTATTTTTCATATTTTTCCATTTACAAAACCTTAGGGACTATTTTTGACATTTTCCAAACTTGAGGGACTAAAGTTGCCATTTTGCAATTTTTAACTTTAAAGGACTATACTTGACAACTTATGAATCCCTAAGGACCTTTGATGATATTTTTCATGTTTTGATTTACCAGGGACTAGTTTTGCCAATTTTTCAAAGTTCAGGGACTGAAACTGTAAATTATGTGAAATGTTTTGTTTTTCATCAGTTTTCAATCTTTTTGCATAAAAACACAATCCAGGGATATTTTATGTATTTTAAGGCATTCCTGTGTGTTTTTATATGTTTTTGCAGTTTAAATGTAACAGAAATGATGAGTATTTACACACTTATCAATCCCCCACACTAAACTATTGCTAGTCCCTAGCAATCTTTTTGAGAAAAATTTAATGGATTTTTACTCTTTACCAAAAGCCATCACTTCTGGAGTAGCCAGGTGTAAGAACTGTGGCACACCTGATAACCGTGTGATTTTTAGCAAACCACCAGCTGTCAACGGATTTGATTTGTCTTTACCAAAAGCCGTTTGCTTCTGGACTAGCCAACTCTTGATGGAATAGTCAACATCTTGGTGAGCTGATTACCAATTATGGTTTTTCCACGGCCTTTACCACAAGCCATAATCTTGCGGGCTAGCCAACTCATTCGCTTTATGGGATATGGGGAGTTGAGGAACCATACAATTTTTCGCAAATTGCAAGCCATCAACGGTTTTGAGATATCTTTACCAAGAGCCGTTTGCTCCTGGATTAGCCAATCCTTATGTGGGTTAGACATGGCGGACTGATAACCATTTATTGCATTTCTAAGTGTGAAAAAACTTTAAATTTTGATCAAATGAGGGTGCTTGATGGAACATGTGTTTGAATTCATGAGAATCCCCCCCCCCCCCCCCCCACACTTAGAAATGAATATTGCCCTCAATATTCAAAACACCAGGTGTTAAACCGATACTTAGAACGTAAGAAGGAAATATTAATAACCTTTATTTTAGGCTATTTACATCTTTTTTTTTTTTTTTTTTTTTTTTTTTTTTTTTTTTTTTCAAGATATATACATATATACAACATGTGGGGCATCTCCCCCACACTAGGGTGGTAGAAAAGAGAAAGAAATCAGAAATATGAGTGAAAACCCATATTGCTACTGTTTTTGATTACCGAGTTGCTAGCTTGACTCGACCTCGAATTGAATTGTCCATGAGGAAGCTACTGTTTTTGTTTACCGAATCGCTAGCTTGACTCGACCCCGAATTTAATTGTCCTTGGGGAAAGTTTGGAGATCCGGGACAACCATGTTTGGGATGTCCTCTCCAAAGTAGTGTTTCACACGATGGCCATTTACTTTAAAACATGGACCGTCATTTTGAGATAACTCAACGGTACCATATGGATAAACCTTAGTGATAGTAAATGGACCAGTCCAACGGGTTTTTAATTTACCCGAGAAGATCTTTAATCTAGAATTAAAGAGAAGTACTCGATCACCAACGTTAAAAACGCGGTTCTTTATTTTTGAGTCATGAATTCTCTTTGTTTTTTCTTTATAGATTAAAGAGTTCTCGTAAGCTTGATCACGTAGTTCATTTAATTCATTCATTTGAACTTTTCTGTGATCACCCGCAGTTTTGAGGTCAAAGTTGGCATGTTTCAAAGCCCAGTAGGCTTTGTGCTCAAGTTCCATCGGTAGATGACATGTCTTTCCGTACACAAGCTTGTAAGGTGTACACCCAATAGGTGTTTTATAAGCTGTACGAAAAGCCCATAGTGCGTCATCTAATTTATCCGACCAGGCAGCACGGTTTTCACCAACAGTCCTCTCAAGTATCCTTTTGATACCACGATTTGTAACCTCCACTTGCCCACTTGTTTGTGGGTGATACGCGGTAGAAAGACGGTGAGTTACACCATACTTTTGCATGACTTTATCAAATTTGTCATTGTAGAAATGCGTACCACGATCACTTATGATAGCACGTGGAGTTCCAAAACGGGCAAAAAGAGATTTAAGGAATTTCACTACAACTCGGGCATCATTAGTGGGTAAAGCTTTCGCTTCAACCCACTTTGATAAATAATCAACAGCCACAAGTATGTACTTGTTTCCTCTAGATGATGGAAATGGCCCCATAAAGTCAATGCCCTAGATATCAAATATTTCACATACGTGAATAGCATTTTGTGGCATCTCATTTCTTTGTGAAATGTTTCCATGACGCTGACAAGCGTCACAGGTTTTAATGAGATCCTGGGCATCTTTATAAATTGTGGTCCAGAAGAATCTGGAATCAAACACCTTTTTGGCGGTGTAATTGGGACTATGATGTCCCCCAGTGGGTCCAGCATGGCAAGCCTTAAGAATTTCAGTGGCTTCCTGTCCATATACACACCGTCGGATGACTTGATCCGCACAGATTTTGAATAAGTAGGGGTCATCCCAGAAGTAATGTTTAACATCCTTAAAGAATTTATTCTTCTGTTGGGTTGACATCCCTTTCACAACAAAGTTACCCGCATGGTAATTTGCGAAGTCGGCAAACCATGGGGTAGTAGAATCTCTACGAAAAGCAACCGCATTGAGTGTTTCGAGAGGAAATGTTTCATTTATTTCCTTTTTCTCATACACATCTTGATGAGGGTTCTCTAATCGGGACAAATGATCAGCAGCCAGGTTCTCAGCTCCTTTTTTATCACGAATAATGATATCAAATTCCTGGAGGAGGAGAACCCAACGGAGCAATCTTGGCTTTGCATCTTGTTTTGCAAATAGATATTTTAGAGCCGAATGATCCGTATACACTACGCTTTTAGTCAAGATTAAGTATGTCCGAAATTTCTCAAAAGCATACACCACAGCTAATTATTCTTTTTCTGTAGTGGTGTAATGAGTTTGAGCTTCGTTCATAGTTTTGCTTGCGTAGTGGATAGGCTGAAAGTGTTTCGTTTTGCGTTGCCCCAAGACTGCACCGATAGCAAAATCACTTGCATCGCACATAAGCTCGAAGGGTAAATCCCAGTCGGGGGCAATAAGAATGGGTGCCTCAGTAAGCTTTTTCTTTAATGTTTCAAAAGCTTCGATGCACTCTGGTGAGAAGATAAAAGGAGTATCCTTTTCAAGGAGATGAGTCATAGGCCGTGAGATTTTAGAAAAATCTTGTATAAATCGACGATAGAAACCGGCATGACCCAAGAAACTCCTAATACCTTTGACGGTAGTAGGGTGAGGCAGTTTTGCAATGACATCAACCTTAGCTCTGTCAACCTCAATCCCATTCTTGGAAATCTTATGGCCGAGGACAATGCCCTCTTTGACCATAAAGTGACTCTTTTCCCAATTTAGACATAGATTGGTGTCTTTACACCTTTTCAACATTTTTTCTAAATTGGTGAGACATGTTTGGAATGAATCCCCAATGACCGAAAAGTCATCCATAAAGACCTCCATAGTTTTACCGATCATGTCGGTAAATATAGCCATCATGCACCTCTGGAACGTACCTGGAGCATTACATAAGCCAAAAGGCATACGTTTATAAGCAAAGGTTCCATAAGGGCATGTAAAGGTAGTATTTTCTTTATCTGATGGATCAATGGGGATTTGGAAGTATCCTGAGAAACCATCAAGGAAACAATAGTACTCGTTTCCAGCTAATCTCTCAAGCATCTGGTCCATAAAGGGCAGCGGAAAGTGGTCTTTACGGGTGGCGTCATTTAACTTACGATAGTCAATGCAAACACGCCATCTGGTAACCAGCCGAGTTGGAATCAACTCATTTTCCTCATTAGTGACAACAGTAATGCCACCCTTTTTTGGGACGCAATGAATGGGACTAACCCATGGACTGTCAGAGATAGGGTAAATCAATCATGCATCAAGAAGTTTAAGAACCTCTTGTTTAATCACATCATGGATTTTTGGATTTACCCTTCTTTGATGTTGCACCACGGGCTTGAAGTCATCCTCCATCAAGATTTTGTGTGTACAAAAATCTGGGTTAATACCCTTAATATCGGAGAGTTTCCAAGCAATTGCTTGCTTGTTTGACTTCAAGACCTTTATGAGAGCAATCTTCTCCTCAACACTTAAACCTTTAGCAATAATGACGGGTAATTTATCATCACCCTCCAAGAATGCGTATTCAAGATGAGGAGGTAAGTCCTTGAGTTCGACCTTAGGAAAATCATCAGTTTCCTCAACATATTTGATTTCCTGATTATGAAGTTGTACGGGAGGGAGTGGAGGAGAATTGTCTTGGTTTAGCAATCTCTCAAGGTGAAGAATATCTCCCTCCAGATCAATCTCAGTGTTATCAATTCCTGATGGAAATGAATCACTTTTGAGAAAAGCCTCGACCTCTTCCAAAAGGAAATCACTTCCCTCAAACGGAGTGAGAGAAGGGGAAGAGTCTGAAATGATAGGTTCAGATGATGGAGTGGCATCCCCACTCACAGAATTATAAGAATAACCAAGAAACTCTTGAGAATACTCCTCCAAAGCAATGTCTATGATATCTATTTGATTAACTGCTTCAGAATCATAATTGGAGGAGTACCTCGAGGTTTGATCGAGGTTAAATGTAACAGCTTCATTACCCACACGCAGAGTGATTTCTTGCTCAAATACATCGATAAGAGCACGGCCCGTTCTAAGGAAACCCCTCCCAACAATGAGAGGGACCCTTTGATCATCATAGAAATCAACCACTACAAAGTCAGCGGGGAGATGAAATTCTCCTACCTTTACAAACACGTCCTTGGCAATGCCGAGAGAACGAGATATCGATCGGTCTGCAAGCTCTAAAGTCATGTAGGTAGGAGTAAGATCAGGAAGAGAAAGTTTCTTCCAAACTGAATATGACATTAGGTTGATACTTGCACCAAGATCGGCCATGGCATAGCAATCAACCATTCCCGGAAATACACATGGTATTAGAAATTTTCCAGGATCTCCCAGCTTCTCGGGAAGCTTCTTTAAAAGAACTGCAAAGCAGTTCTCATTCAAGGGAGTCTTTGCCATTTCAAACAGTTTCTCCTTGTTGCTTAACAAGTGTTTGATTGTCGATGCAAATTTGGGCATCAGAATAATAGCATCCGCAAAGCTAATGTCAAAATGCAAATTTTGGAAGATTTGAAAGAATTTATCCATCTGGTGACTAGCTTTTTTACGGAGCTTTTGCTCACTCAAGCGTGAGGGGTAAGGAATAGAGGAGGTAGAAGGTTTGGACTTTGGTGTTTCAACTGGAATATCATTTGGTTCAAAAACAACTCTAGGTTTTGGTTTGGGTTTCGGGACAACATGAGGTGGGACATCTTGGGTACCTCCCTTATGAGTAGGAAGTACTTCGTCCTTATTTACCTCGGTGTTATTTTCCACTACCTTGGGAGAAGAAGAAGAAGGGGTAGTGGGAACAGTAGGTCCATCATATGAAACTCCGCTCCTGGTCGTGATCACCTTTGCATCGCCCCTCGGGTTTGCGATCGTGTTGCTCGGAAGTTTTCCAGAGCCCGAGGGTCGTTCATTTAAAGATTTCTTAATTTCAGAAATCTGGCTGACCAACAACCTGTTTGTCTCTTCTTGAGTTTTCATGAACTGCTTCAACAACTCATCAGATGATGATTGTGGAGCTGGGAGAATGGCTTGTGTTTGGTTGGGGAAATTTTGGACACGGTTATTTTGATTATAACCTTGTTGTGGCTGAAAATTTCCCTGATTTGGGTTACCATTTCCCTGAAAATGATTTCCGGGGTTGAAATTGTTTCTGTTAAAGTTTCCTTGATTGTGGAAACCTTGATTCTGTCCAGGATTGAAAGTCCCTTGGTTTTGATAACCTTGGTTCATTCGAGGTTGGTTCTGGTTTCTGTTTTGCAAATTTGCGTTTTGGTTAAACCCGGGTGGTCCCATATGTGTGTTAGCACGGTAACTTAGTTCCATTTGAGGACGGTATTGATTACCTCCCTGATTTGTAGTTCCGGCTAAGGCATTGGCTTCAAAAGGACTACCATCGGTGGCAGTACAATTGTAGTAAGCATGTGGGCCACCACAAGTGACACAAACTTCCACTTTTTTTACTTCAGCATGTGAAGGGTTTTGTGTGAAAGTGACTTTTTTCTGGTTTGAGAGAACCAAAGCTTGAATGGCATCCGTGAGTTTATCTATCTTAGCATCGGTGCTAGAAGTACTCACGGGTGATGAAGTAGAAGGACCAGCACTCACTTGGGAGTTATATGGCTTTGTGCGTGTAGTGCGGACCTTGGACTTATTTTCAATAATTTCTAAAGCTTCTTTTGTGGTTTTGCTCAAAAAATTACCTCCCGCGGAGGCATTAAGAGAATCTTGATCAGATTGACTCACACCATTATAAAACGTGTCAATTTGCATCAATTCAGTGAAACCATGATGAGGACATCGACGAAGCAATTCTTTGAAACGATCCCATGCGTCACCAAGCGATTCATCAAACCTTTGAGTAAATTTGATGATTTCATTTTTAAGACTTGTCGTTCTGGACGGGGGAAAAAATTCGTTTACAAATTTGGTAACTAAATCTTCCCATGAGGTTATTGAATGAGGAGGTTGTTTTTCCAGCCAAATCCGGGCTGCTCCCTCAAGAGAAAATGGGAAAAGAAGAAGTTTAACTGCTTCAGAAGGGACGTTCTTGTATTTGATGGTAGAGGTAATTTTATTAAACCATCGAATATGAGCATGGGGATCATCCCTCTCAAAACCATAAAATTGGCTTGAAGTTACTAGATTTAGTAATCCGGTTTTGAGCTCAAAGTATTCATCCACAATGGCTGGGACAACAATAGCGTCTCCGTAACCCTCAATGGGTGCTTGGAGAAGCTCATTCATCGGACGGTCTTCCGCCATGATAACTTTCTTTGGGGAAACAGCACGTTCCTCAGATACGGCTGTTGGGGCAGAACGTCTATGACGTCTTCGAGGAATTCTGACAAGCTCACGTAAAGGGCTTGTTGACCTAGAAGAACGAGTGCGCATGCACTAGAGACGACTCTAAGAATACTTAGAGTGACGAGAAATTACAAATAGAAAAGAAAATATGAACAAAAAGCTGATATATAACAAAGTGTGATAATTCAAACTCACAGAAATTTCAAAAAGTCGTAATACGCAGCACACCTCCCCGGCAGCGGCGCCAAATTTTGATTGGTCTGAAACAGTCAGATAATATCAACCAAGTTATGGTCAACAAGTCAGACAGCTTAGGCCAATACTCCGGTGAGTTTAGTGTTTCCCCGGATCGTTAGATCCCAACGAGGCGTGAAATCTGAAATAAAACGACTTCGAGATCAGGTGAATTGAACAGGAAAAGGGTTTAAGTGATTGTACTACTGAAATATAATAGTGAATAGCTTTAATAAGCTATATTAACTAATACGTGAAATCAGATAAGTACAAGTGAAAAAGGGACTGGAAAACGTAAACGTTTTCTATTTAAACGTAAACAAAAACAACTTTAACTATAGTAGGAGTTTGCAAGCCTTAAGGGCTTAAATGCAAATTAAATAAACTTGAAGTATTTATTTTAATTTTACTAATTTATTTAAAATTTAATAAAACCTGAAAATTGTAAAAAGATATAAAGTATACGTTTATATTTAAGTAAACGTAAACGTATGAAATTTAAATATGAATTCTGTAAAATATAACTTCCACAAATATGAAAATAATATTTTTGGAATCCTAAACTTATTAGAAAATTATTAGAAAATTAAAATTATTTTTATAACTATTTAATTAATTATTATTATTTAATAACTATTTTTATTTAGTTAATAATTCACTAATAAATAGAAAAATATAAAATTAGTCTAGAAATACAAAATTAAAATTTCTAAAAGTCTAAAATATTATAAAACTTATTTTAAAACTAAAATTATATTTTTCACACTATTTATCTATTTATTATTAATTAATTATTATTTAACTAATTATATTGATTTAAATTATTATAAATACTAAAGAGACTTAGATAATTATAAAAAATTTTATATATCTAATTAACCATTACAGGAATCCTAAAAAATTATAAAAAGTTTATATTATGTATTTTTACCTTATATAAAAGCTATAAAAATTATTAAAACTATGTGGTACTTTATAAAATATAATTATGCTATTTAATTATTATTTATTAATTAATTATTAATTTAACTAATATTAATTCTAAAAAACACTAGATGACAAAAGAAAAATCTGGAAAAATTTATAAAACTACTTTAATATATAAGAGATTTAATAAAAATATAAAATAGCAGAAGTGCTTATAAATAAGCTAAAAAGAAAATTAAATAGATAATTTCTATTAAATAGAAGCTATCACTATAATTAAGTTTGGTTTTTTTCTTGTTTTTCTTTTATAAAACTAATAAAATACTTAAAATAAGAAACTTTAATAAAGGGAAATAATTTATGAACTCAGAATAAGCACTAAGAGTGCTTATTACCAAAACAGTTGACCAAGTTTGACCAAAGAAGGAATTAAGAACAAATGGACTTATGTGGGGTCCACAAGGATGAAACCTGGTACAAATAAGTTGTTTTGACTTAAATAAGCTAGATTTGCTGATATAAGCTCAATGATTAAGCTAAAAAGCTGAAATAAGCAACTGCTTATTGAAGTTCTGGGTCAGAAATGGGACAGACTTCCAAGCTGATTTCAGGTGGGTCCCAGTGGTCAAATGGTCAGACCAAGGGTCAAGGGTTCAAGCCTAGTAGGAGGGGGTTTGTGAGAACCAAAATTGAGACTAGTGGGACCACTGTGGTGGTCACAATCAACCACCAAAGTGGTGGTGATGGTGGTGAATGTCTGTGTAGCAGGGCATCATCTTGCCCTGCAAGTGTGTTCCAGGGCTATATTTGTCCACTAAAAAAATTCACAAAAATATAACAACAATGGAAATCACAAGTACAGATGGTAGACTAATCACACAACAAATTTCAAACTCTAAATCCAAGCACAAAAATCAGATTAATTCATGCCATTTTGGTGATTTTCTGCACAAGTACTTTTTGACTTTTTCTAATTTTTAACTAGGTTGACTTATATGAAGTTTGATTGATCCTAACTGATTAAATATGATATAACAAGCCAAAGGAAAGCTGATTTAGGCTTAATCTACTAGTTATAAGCTTAAGTGAGTGCTTATGGCATTCAAAACACTACACAGTTAACTGTGTGGTGTTTCTTTGGTGATTTTGACTTTCTAGAAAATGATCACTCAATTTTATGCCTTATATGAACTATGTGTATCTACTGAGACATGTAACAAACAAAAATAACACAAGAATCCCACTGAGACTTGATGAAATACACAGAACCAAACACTCCTTAAATTGACTGTGGTGGGAGTTTTTCAAAGCAAATGATCCATATAGTCCATGAAACTGATTCCCAGAGACATAATATGTTGTAATGAACTTATATGATCACACAAATACCAATAATTACAACTAAAACTCAGATTTCCACAAAATGCTATATTAAACTGAAAATTTAAATACTAAACAACCTTGATTCTTACAAACAACAATGCAATTTCTGGTTATACTACCACTAAACTACTCTAAACAAACATAAATATCACAGATTTAGGCTAAGATAACTATGATTATGCAAAATAGACTTTAAATAAATATAAGGCTTACAATATGGCTAATGATGGAATGAGTAGCTGAGGACCAAATGAACAACCTATCACCCTCCACAGGGTACTAAACCAATTTTCCAAAGGTGATGATCATTTGAGGAGCTTGATCTTTACTTCGAAGAAAATAAACCCAAGTCCAGCGAGAGTAATCATCAACAATTACTAAAATGTAGCATTTACCGTTGATTGTTTGAACACGCATTGGACCACACAAATCCATATGAAGCAATTGTAAAACATGATTAGTACTGTGTTCAGGTTTTGAGGGAAAATGAGCACGAGTACTTTTTCCTTGTTCACAGGCTGGACATAGATGATCTTTGGCATAACGGAATCTTGGAAAGCCTTTAACTAATTTGTGACGAGCGAGATCAGTCATCGTTTTGAAATTCAAATGAGAAAGGCGTTTGTGCCATAACCAGGATTTAGTCGTTTCAGCTTTGGATAGAAGACAGATTGGAGATGAGGCGATCATGTCAGACATTGAAATTGTATATAGGTTAGTGCCACGTTTGCCAGACATCAAATCATTGCCTTGTAGATCACGAACAAAACAGGTTTTCTCGCGAAATGCTACTTCTAAATCTCCATCACAAAATTGACCGACTGAAAAGAGGTTGTGACCCAAGCCTTCAACATAGTAAACTCTGCTAATTTCAATATTCCCATGCATGTAGTCTCTGTAACCCATGATTAAAGCGTATTGATCATTCCCGAATCTGACAGTTCCAATAAACTTTGAGACAAAGTTTTTTAACAATTTGAGATTGCCTGTCATATGTCGGGTGCAACCGCTATCAACAATCCAGAGAACGATCTGAACCACCTGTATCAAAAGAAGACGACAGAGATGGAACAGAAGTAAGGGTGGAACCCGAGGAAATTATGGGTTCCTGTTGGTTAGAAACACAAATATTTAACAATTTAGGAATCCATTTAAAATTTGGTTTGTATTGTAACCAACGTTGCCAATTCCAACTAGTTTTTGCTTTGTTCTTAGTGAATGCACTAGCTTTTGGCGTGTTCCTAGAATTGTTGATTGCTGCTTTTGGGTTGACTACAATATCATTTGAAACTGTAGTGGGCGTTTTTCTTAAGGTAGACTTAGAGGCATTAGTTGACCTTGAAGAAGAGCCGGATCTACGTTTCTTTTTACGGTGTAAAAGATTATTAGCTACACATTTGGTATGATCACCAGATAACACACTTTTATGACAAAACACAAAAGATGCATTAATATTCAAAACATCAGAAGGTTCAGAATTCGTTACATTAAGATTTGGATTACAATTTGCCAGATTAGAATCTAAATCAGATGCAACATGAGTTTTATTCGAGTTCCTAAGGTGAGCTTCTACTTCTTGCACTTCTAGTGTTCCACTTTTACGTTGCGAGAGCCTAGTCTTTTTATTCTTCTTAACGCTTTTTGGCTTTGGGCTTCTAACGCTCTTAGGGGAAACTAGACCTGTGGAAGTGGAAGAGCTAACATTAGAACTCTTAGCGTGCTTATCCTTATCTGTTCTGTCTATTAGAAACATTCCTGGTGCTATCACAGTGGTGTCAATAAACTTTCCTTTTTGAAGTAGCTTAGTTTTCTCTTTCAAATCAATGATGATGTGTTTTTTGTCCTGAATATCAGACTCAAGTAAACCATTGCAATAACGAATGTCATCGCGGTTTTGTTGCCATTCGGCGTTTTCAATTTTTAACTCCGCAATTTCATTTTTAAGTAGACGACATTTGTTTTTGCGAGACTCAATCTTGGTACATAGTTGCAATTCAGTTTCAATACTTTGAGCTTGACACCAACCAATCTTTTGTTTGAGTTGACAAATTTCATTTGAAAGTTTATTTATCACATCATCACTGTTTTGACGCAACGTTTCATATTGATGTTTCAATGTTTCATTTTGTGACTTAACCGAAACAAGTTCAGCACAGTATTCTGCAAATAATTCAGCATTGCTGGAAAAATAGAGTTCATTCATGAGAAAACTATGAAAATCAGCCTGAATAAGTTGTTCCAAGAGTCGATCAGAATCTGTTTTCAAAAATCGGTTTTTGCTTTGTTGAACCAAAATTGCATTTTCATTAAGAGCGAAAATTTCTTTCATATCTTTAACTTCTTTTTGGAGTTCCTGTTCCCAACGAGTAGCACAATAACGCAAATTTTGAACTAATGGCAGAATTTGTTTTTGAAAAATTTCTCGCTTTTCCCGCCCCTAAGCTGATTGAAAAGTGAGAATTTTAATTTGCGAATGTTGTTCAATAACGTTTTCCAAATTCTCGATGCCTTTCATGAATGTTTGAAAATAGTCTAAAACTTTACAGCGTGTAGGTAATGGTGTCACATGACCAGAAGATGGTAATGGACCATTTACTTGTGCCACGGGTTTGACAGGAGCTCCATCGGAAGATGAAACATAAGACTCAGTAACATACCATGATTTCTCAGGTATTTCTCTTGATGGAACAAAAGATTTTGAAATGTGAGGAGCTTTTGAGTAATCATATGGTTTGCAATATTCAACTTGACTCATTTTTGATCGACTCTTCTCTTCTAGTTCGTATTCTTCCTCAGTATTATGTACAATAACACGCACAACATTATTATCCATCAATTGGTCCATACTGTACAGCTTAGGAATTGTTTTGAATGTAGTGCGAAGAAAAGAGGATCTGTAATCGCCGAGGCCAAAACCTTTATCTGGTCTTGGTTGTAAAGTAAACTTTTGAATTGTCGTTACAGATTCCCCATGTTTATAAACGATATTTTGAAAAGCTTTAATTTGACGTTTGAGAGCGATATTTTCATCATGTAAAGAGCTTTCTTTTTCTCGTTTTTGCACTTTATGTTCATAAAATTCCTGTTTGCAAGTTATCACCTCTTTTTGTGTTTTTGAAAGTTCCTGTTGGAGTTGAACAACTTGTTTTTGAAGATCATGTTTTTCATTTTCCAGTTTGGAAACCAATTTACCGTTTGACTTAACTATGTCATATATTTGCTTTTGAAGATTTTGTTCTTTGACATATGAATCCCGAAATGACTTTTCAAAACATTTTTCACGATGAACTTCATTTTGAAAGTTTGAAAGTTGTTTTTTGTAACATTCAATGTCCTTTTTCAAATCGGTATTTTCTTTCAAAACTTTAGTATGATCGTCCATTATGTGATTAGAAAGAAGTTGTTTAGCCATAACTGTACAGTCAGGAGCTGGATCAGAAGGAGGTTCATGTTGTTCAATATAGCATCTTTGTCTTGCTCAATAGGATCATCAAATGAGACGACAGTGTCATCATCAAAAATAACAACTGTGTCTAATTGTTCATCCTCTTGAGAAGATAAAAATGGTTCAGAAGGAACAACTTGCGCCTGATCTGATTCAGAAACAGAGGGTGATGCATTAAATTCTATGGAGCTTGAGGTTAGGTCATTTACCTGAGACAAGCCATCAGTGGAGAATACTGGGCCTGAATCATTCAACTGATGTTCCTGCATGTTAGCCATAAGCATCACAGCTGCATTGGCTTCAAGATCTTCCATTTCATCATCATTGTAAGCATTAGCAAAGAAACTGATCTCATGAGCATTGAAAGTTCCTTCCTTTTCATCTTTGAGAGCCATAAGTAATGCCTGCTTGTGAAACTGACTACCTTTTCTTGGGTGAGGGCATGCAGTTGCAATATGACCTTTTTCGTTGCAGTTGTAGCACCATATCGCATTCCCAGAGACCGTGTTGTTACTAGCAGCATTGTCGTTACTTCACTGAGGAGCACCTGGATTGTTTGTGAATCCCCCATTGTTGTTGACTCTTTGTCCATACCCAGAATTTCCAGTATACCCACCTGAACGTCCTGAATTACGATTCTGAATCTCAACTCGACCATCTTGAATGACAGCTTGGTTTCTTGTATTTGATGAAGAACGAAGACGGTTGTTTGTTTTGTTGGAGAATATGCTAAAAGCACGAGCAACAAGAGCAAGTCCTTGATTTAACGTATTGACGTCATCATCATCATCTTCAATCTGATTAGAGTAATACATGCTATCATTGTTGTCATATGGAGCAAGTTGAGTAGAAGCGTGTTGAGAAGTGGGAGGTTGCTGGTGACTGAAATAATTCTGTTCCTGATCATAAGCATGATTAGACATCGGAGGATGTGAAGCATGAGTTTGAGCAACGAGTGCAAGAGGATTAGAAGTAGGTGGTGATGTATATCCTCCTCGGGCGAGTTTATCTTTTTCAACTTCAGACTCATAGTGCTTGAGATAGTCGTACAACAAACCATATGGATCTCTGTGAAGATTCTTAGCTTGTCTCACAAATGTCACATACTTTTGCCACTCAGGACCCAGACTGCTAACAAACTTTGTATTGACAGCGATTCTTGGAAGAGGTATATCATGTCTCTCTAAATCATTGACGACATTAGTGAAACGATGAAAGTAAGACTCAAGAGATTCCCCTGGTTCGATCATGATATTAGTGTATTCCAAGTAAAGTTTAGATTCCATGTCTTCCTTGTTTAGTTGTGTGCCTTGCATCAGTAGATGGACGTGTTCCCACATAGCTTTTGCAGTTGTTTGAGCATCAACACTTCTGAATATGATGTTTGGTATCCCTTGAAGTATGTAAGACATAGCATACTCATCTGCTTCACGATGGTGATTTTGTTCAGCAGTAAGTTGAGACTCAGGAACACGCACAGCAGTTGGAGCTACTGGAGGATCAGCCTATGGGTCACCGCCAACGTAGTTAACAGTCCAAGGAAACGGTCCTTCAAGGATAACTTGTTTCATGTACTTACCATTGGGTTTCTTGAGTTCAATAAACCTTAAGGATCGACTTGCCCATTGAATATAATTACCCGGTGTTAGCATTGGTGGGGTGTCAGGAGAGCCTGCTTCGTGTCTGGATTGTTGAGTTGAGATGACTTCACACATCCTGTCAAACCAGTGAGTAGGTTTTGGTGGAAGTTGGCATTGTTGTGGTGACATAGGATAGGATTGTTGTATTGGAACCATTTGTTGCATGAAGTTATGTTGTTGTGAGTAAACCGGTTGATGATAATATTGTGGTGATTGTTGATACTGTTGCTGTTGCTGATGATACTGTTGATTCTGATGTTGTTGAGGATTGTTAAAGTTGTAGTACGGTGGTTGAGACATTATGAAACACTTGTGTGAATAGATGGATCTTGTAGAAGGTATAGGTTTGCCAAATCTCGAAAAGTTTGCCCAAGTATATGATTTTGAAACTTAGTCACTGATCTTGTGATTGCGAAAACTGAACTTAAGGGATTGCGAAATTGGTAACTAAAAGATTTCGAAAATAAGAGGATTTCGAAAGAGGGTTTCTCGAAACTTAGTGTATTTTCGAGAACCTTTAGATTTCGAAAACTAAAGAAGTTTTCGAAAAAACCTTGTGATTTTCGAAAATAGATGAAATTTTCGAGAACACAAACACACTTTCGAAATTATACAATTTCGAAAGTTTACCAAAAGTCAAAGTACTTTTCTTCCTTATACAAGAGAGAAAAGACTGAGTCCGCAATTCGTAAGGCGATTGGAGGCACTAGAACACGATCTCGAAATAAGGACAAAGAGGTGTTTTCGAAACTTTGCAAAACTATGTTTTTCAAGGAAAGCAATCCAAAAACGAGTTTTTAGTGCAAGATTTTTGTACTTCATGTTGTAAAATGATGAAATCTTGAAGAAAGTTATAAACTTGACAAACTTTTTCAAAAATTTAACAAATTTCGAAAAAAGTACAATAAATCCAAATCGTGACTTTGATGAAAAGATTGATACTTTTGTGTTTGAAATGATTTGTAGCACAAATTTGTAAGCAAATATGTGATAAAAACCAAAAGAACAAACATGAAAGTACAAATTTTTACAAAAAATAACGACTTAAAAAAGGTTTAAGGATAGATTTCAAAGAAGCAAAACAATAACTACACCTTCATATGGCGAATGATACCACTTGTTAGGTCACCATATTGATTTCACACAAACAAGAAGGATGAATATTTGAATGAGAGAAATATAAGTGCAAGAGTTTCATTAAGATTTCAAATAAACAACCAAGTTTTACAATAGACCTAAGGCTTCTATATATAGGGAAGGAGCTAGGGCAACACTCCCTCTCCTTCTTTAAGCCAATTCGTGTGGGCTTCTAAGCCCATGGATCATATACCTTAAGCCTAGTAAACTTATAACATTACATAAATGAAAGTAAGTAGTAACTTAAGCAACCTATTATTACAAATAGTAAAATCTATAGTTGTAAGGTAACACTTAACACTAAAGAAACAACATTTGTATATGTTAATAAGCTACTATTCTTAGACATTAGATTTCAAAAAATATATATTTCTTTGTTGATTGTGTGTTTTAGTTATTTTCTAAAATATTAGGGTTATCAGATACTTTATAACTTAAAAAGCCCAATGTATATATTATGTAAGCCCAAAATGTATCTTACTATTAAGAAAAAAGGCCAAAACCCCGTTATATCTTCTAGGCGCAAAAATCTCCAAGGCGCAAAAGCGTAAAAATCCCCAAGGCGCTACGATTTTTACGGGATTCATGCATGTCATGAGCTCCGATTTGAAAAAATCCCAAAGGCTGGAGCCTCGTGGGATTTAGGGAGTAGGCGCGCCTTAGACGCGCTTTTTAAAACATTGGTATCAATTACAATAGGTAAAGGTAAAGAATTATAGCAACCTTCAAGCCTCCAATCAACTACAACTTCTAACCAAGCCAGAAAATAATACCCGGACACTTTCTTGAGCACTTGAGCACCACTTCTGGAAATGGCAGAGGGTTGTGGCCTTTTGGGTGAGATAATAGTGGTGACAATTCATCCTTAAGGGTGGAGGAAAGAATTGCACATGGTAAGGTGGTGACAAATCTTCCTTTAGGGTGGAGGCTAGAAATGCACACACACTTACACACTTAGAACCAAGGAAAAATGGTCCTATTTATAGTAGAAATCAAGCCTAGGATCTTAAATGCAGCAACTTGGCCTCCAAGGTGAATAGTAGAACCTAGAATACCACAAGGAAGAGCCTAGAATGAGGTAGAATGAGTTTTTGTAAAAGTTTAACGAGCTGACCAACCGTTCGGTATTTCATCCAACCGATCCGGTTGGATGAGACATTTTGATCTAACCGATCGGTAATCCATCTAACCGATCGGTTGAATGCATTTTGGTAGAAAATCATAAACATCAAAGTTGTAGATCTTTCTCTTAGCTTTCCGTGGCCGTAAACGGGGGGTCAAACGGAGTCCGTATGCTCAAGTTATGGTCAAAATGGTGAAGCTATGTCGGGAACAACGAGTCTTCCAATAATTCTTCATTTGAGCTTCTTTTCTTCATTTAACTTCTCGTTTTCCTTCTTGTGCTTTATTCTTGAGTCTTTGGAGTGACAACTTCATGACTTTTATCTTCTCAGACATACTCCAAGAGACTTGAATGAGTCGGGAATTCTTCGTACATGCATAAATCTTCGTTTATTGATCATTTCTTCGTCTTTTCCATCATTTTCTTTCCATGAACCTAAAATACGAATTATACTCAATTAAATACCATAAGTTCATAAAAGTGACCATAAAATCCACAATAACGCTCCTAAAAACATGTACAATTTTAGCGTTATCATTGAGATATGGGAACTTGGCATTGCTGCTACTGGTAAGAGCCAGCTGCTGAAGTTGTTGTGTTAGAGTGTTGTTGGTTTGTGTAACATCTGATGCATCTGAACTTGTATCTCCCATTGTATTAGAGTGAAAAAGATTGTTCTTTGTAAACAGAGACTCTCATGTGGCTCTGATACCACTTGTGAGATCTACTTCCTTGATAGATCTTTTGAGCCAATGGATCGATAGCTTGCTAATGTGATCGATAGCAGAACTATATGGAAAATCTCTGTATGCTTGTATCTATGCGGAATTTAAATACAAACACAGTATACTAATAACTCTTGATCCTATATGGATCATTTTATTAATCACTAAGATTGAACAACTAGATCGTACATAATGCATTGGCCATGGGTTCCTTTTATACTACAAGAAACCCTAAACCATCTTACACGAAACAAATAATCATAATACTATAAAAGATATTCTATATATCTTGTCCTAAAATAAACAAAGATATTTGTTCTATATTATTCCTACGGATGCACTAAATCAGCAGGAACAAGATATTAGCAGGATCACTCTATCAGCAGAAACCACTAAGTCATCAGCAGGATCTTGTCAGCAGTATCAGTCAGCAGAAACTATCTTCTGACTTCAATAATTCCAAACAAATATGAAAAATTATCCTCCATTTACACCCTCAATATAGACTATTATAGCAAGTAGGGTGCATTTATTATAGGAAAACTATTATGTAACTTTTCTTTTTGTCTCGATTGTTTAAGCGAAGGGAAAAGTTATTTATTTATTTATTTATTTCAAAAGGGCATAAAGATATCTATATGGTAATTTTTATTCTTTTTATTTCAATATTTAAAAAGTTATTTGTGAGCAAATAATTTGGAAGTCGGGAAATTGATATTCATTTATTCCACTCACTAGTTATAAGTCCCGTGCACGCACGAGGTTTACACATAAATTAAATTTATTTTAAAATTTTAGTTTACTATGTGGACATATAAGAATTTAACCGTGAAAAATGTGATATAAGTACACTGATAAATATGCATGAGATTTTCATTTTGTATTAATACCTAGGATAAACTACAAAAAATGTCCCTGTGGTTTGCCAAAATGGCAAAAAGTGTACTCATACAAAAATTTTTGCAAAAAATGTTCCTCAGCAAGTTTCTGTTGGAAATTATACTAACAGTTACCACTGTTAAGCTTGGAAGAAGACACTGCTGAAGAATGCACTAGTACATATCATTACCACTGCTTATAGGATAGTTGTTAGAATACCGTGTATTAGCTAAGTATAGAAAAGATCTTCTGTATATTCTATTCTGTTAGGTTTATACTTATCTTATAAAGGACTTCTTGTGTCCTATAAAAGGAGGTCCTAGGGTTAGGTTTATCTACGTATCAATAGCAAGAGCTTCAAGGTGTAACCCTAGTGATAACTAAGATCACTCATATTATTATCAATAATATTGAAGCTAAAAGTTTGATTAATCCCTATGTTCATATTGTTTCATTAACATACAAATCATACACATCACTCATATACATCTTCTAAATACTTTATGGTAAATTTCGCGTGCTACAAAGTAAATACTCAAAGTATCAATCTAACACAAGGCGTATGTTTAGATTCTCATCAAGTTGTATCAGAGATAGATTATGATACTTTGAATTAGAAGATCCAATGATTTCAACTCACTTTTGCAAGTCCAATGGAGATGGAGAACAATCAGTCAAATATTGCAGCAAGGCTTCCTAAGCTCAAACTCAATGAGTATGAGATCTGGAGAATAATGATAGAGCAGTTCTTTCTGGTACAAGATTATGCTCTCTGGGAAATCAACATGTATGGTGATTTATTCAAGCTTGGTACTTCTATAGAAACAATTGATGGAAAAACTGTTCAGGCACTTAATACTGGCCCTGTCACTAATGAAGAGAGGCTTCAGAAGAAGAATGATCTGAAGGCAAGAAGTTTACTGCTAATGACCCTTCCTAAGGATCAAATCATAGCCTTCAGCAAATACAAAACTGCTAAGACCTTGTTTGAAGAGATTTGCTCAGTTCTTGATGGCAATGATGCTACCAAAAAGACACAGAAAACTTTGTTGAAACAAAACTATGAAAACTTCTCTTCAACAAATAATGAGTCTATTGACAGTATCTTCACTAGACTACAGAAGATTGTAACACAACTTACTATGTTTGGCATTGAGATTGAAAGGGAAGACCTCAACTTGAAATTTCTAAAGAGTCTACCTCCTGAGTTTCACACTAATGTTATTGTCTAGGAAGACAAACCTGCAATGGAAACAATGAAACTCAATGATCTTTACAATAACTTTAAAGTTGTTGAACAAAGATTGAAGAAGGCAGGGAAGCTAAGTACAAGTTCTGGGAACTTAGCTCTTATATCATCATCTGTAGATGATAGTTCTGATGATGAAAGTGATGAAGATGAAGATGCTGCTCATATTGATGTTTCCACTGGCAGTGTAAGTGTTACCACTGCTAGCTTCCAAAAGAAGATTGCTGGACTTGGAGACCCTACCTTCTATGCTTATCTCTCAAGCCAAGTAAGTGCTTCACTTCTGACACATGAAGTTCTGGAGCAAGTGGATGACGATGATCTGGAAGAGATGGATATCAAGTGGCAAGTTGTTCTGCTGAGTATGAAGGCGAAGAAATTCTGGCAAAGGACAGGAAGGAAGATTATCATTAATGGTAATGAGATTGCAGGATTTGACAAGAAAAAGGTGGAGAGTTTCAACTGTCACAAGTTGGGACACTTTGCTAGAGAACCAAGAAAGCCAGACAACAGATCCACTTGGTACAAGCAAGAGAAGAAGAAGGAGCCTACTGTGGAAGAATCAAAGGCAATGTTAGCCATTGATGGTGTCAGCTATGACTGGAGTTATATGGCTGATGAGGAAGAAGCACCTACAAAATCTGCAATGGTGGCTACTGAACTAGCTCTCATGGCTTTCTCTGATTCTGAGGTATACTCTAATGATAGTTGCTCTAAATCATGCAAAGCTTTAAAAGAGTGTGATAGACTTAGGGAACTTTTGGAAAAACAAACCACTGAATTAATGGACTCTAATTATACTTTGTCGAGTTATAAAAGAGGTTTGTCAGTCTTAGAAACACAAATAGAGCACTATAGAGCAAATGAGTCTAAGTTTAATGATGACATTGTTGTATTAAAAAGAGACTTAGACTATAAGATTACAATTAATGAGGCACTTATAGAAGAATTAGAAAAGCTTAAAAAGGCTAATGAAAATGTTAAGATAACTTGTGATACATTAGCTCATCAGTCTAATTGTATAGATAAAATTTGGGAAGCACAAGTGGTTAATAAGGCTAAATCAGGTGTAGGTTACAAGTCTGTTCCTCCACCATTAAGAGGTGTTCCATCACCTCCAGGTATAGATCTAGCACATACAGGGATAGAAGAGTTTCAAGATCCAATTAAGACTTATGGCCCTAAATTTGTGAAAGATGCTATTGATGAAAAGGTTAAGCTAGAGACTGATGCTTTTGAGAGTGCTAGTGATTCATCTCTATTAGATGAAAGTGTCAAGAATAAGGAAGAAACCAGTGTTTCCAAAGTTGTTAAAGCTGAAAAGGAAGTGCCTAGGAAACAAGTTCATCAAACTAGGCCAACTAAAAAATATGCTGAGATGTATAGGAACATGTCACCAGCTCCTATGGGAAACCAGAGGAACTGGAATAATCTTAAGTCTCAACAATTTGGTAGTGATTTTGTGATGAATAACAAAGCATGTCATATCTGTGGTAGTCTTGATCACCTACATGCTAACTGTAACTAACATAAGGGAAGAAGGGAAGTTTTGGGGAACACAAGGGTGAATGAAAACAATTTTCAAAAATATACTCACCCTCATTCACACAGTAATATGATTCACAGAGCAGTTCAATTAAAATATG
Organism: Artemisia argyi; assembly: GCA_030686995.1. Taxonomy (NCBI): domain Eukaryota; kingdom Viridiplantae; phylum Streptophyta; class Magnoliopsida; order Asterales; family Asteraceae; genus Artemisia; species Artemisia argyi. Next base: position 56,471,246 of record CM060697.1, on the reverse strand, counting down.
GCATTAAACCTTTTACAACTGCTGGAAAAGTTAACACTGCTTACCCAAAATCACCTGTTAAAAGTGCACAACCTATTAAAACTTTTGTTAAATCAGCACAAACAGGTAAAAGGACCTTTTATGAGAAAAAGGTTGTTTACTATCAGAAGTGGCACCAAAAACTAAAATTTCTAAGCCAGCAGTTGCCACTGCTAGGCCAAAAGTTACCACTGCTGGTTCTGTAAACAAAAACAGGGTAAATTTGGGAAATGGTGTGAAAGCCTCAGCACGTTGGGAATGGAAACCTAAAGGAATTAACACCTCTAACAATCCCAATGCTGTATCAATGACCTTTGATAGATACAATTATATTGATACACGAGGCAGATCCAAGTCAATTGTGGCTTTGGTCTCCAAAAGGAACTAATTCCTTTGTTCTATGTGCAGGAACATCCAAAGATTAAACAAGATCAAGGCTATTCAGACAGTGGATGTTCAAGGCACATGACTTGCAACAAGTCCATCTCACAGATTTCAAACCTTATGATGGACAATTTGTCAGCTTAGAAGGTGGAATTGGTGGTAAAGTTTCTGGCAAAGGCACTATTAAAGCTGGAAACTTGGATTTTGAAAATGTGTACTATGTGAAAGAGCTTAAGTATGATCTCTTTAGTGTGCCATAGTTGTGTGACAAGAAAAACAGAGTTCTTTTTAATGATAATGAATGTTTTGTCCTATCTAAGGATTATAAGTTACCTGATGAAAGTGAGGTTTTACTTAAAATTCCTAGAAAAGGCAATCTATGCAGTATTGACATGAATAACATTGTTGCTAAAAATGATCTTGCTTGCTTGCTTGCAAAGGCTACATTGGATGAGTCCATGTTATGGCACAGAAGACTTGGTCATATCAATTTTAAAACCATTAACAAGATTGTGAAAGATGGTTTAGTCAGAGGATTGCCAGAAAAGAGATTTGAGAATGACCAAACCTGTGTTGCCTGTCTTAAAGGCAAGCAACATAGAGCTTCTTGCAAGACCAAGGCCTATAACTCTATTGCTCACCCTCTCTATATGCTGCATATGGACTTGTTTGGTCCTACATCTATGAGCAGTATAAATTTGAAGAAATATCGTCTTGTTGTGACTGATGATTTTAGCAGGTTTACATGGGTTTTCTTTCTTAGAACCAAGGATGAAACTACTGGCATCCTTAAGACCTTTATCACTGAAGTAGAAAACCTATTTGATAAGAAAATCAAGATTATCAGATGTGACAATGGGACAGAGTTCAAGAATAGAGTTATGGATGATTTTTGCAGAGAGAAGGGTATCAAGAGAGAATTCAGTGTACCTAGAAATCCTCAGTAGAATGGAGTGGCTGAAAGAAGAAACAGAACACTGATAGAGGCTGCTAGAACCATGCTAGCTGATTCCAAGTTACCAGTTACTTTTTGGGCTGAAGCTGTTAACACTGCTTGCTATGTTCAAAACAGGGTTTTAGTGGTGAAAGCAAAGAATGAGACACCTTATGAGTTATTTAGAGGTAGACTACCTACCTTAGACTTCATGAGACCATTTGGATGTCATGTCACAATTCTCAATACCTTAGATCATCTGGGTAAATTTGATGGAAAATCAGATGAGGGCTTCTTTGTTGGGTAATCAGATGAGGGCTTCTTTGTTGGGTACTCTATGGTTAGCAAAGCTTTTAGGGTATATAATCTGAGAACAAAGAATATTGAAGAGAATCTGCATGTGGAGTTTCTTGAAAATAAACCTAAGATTGCAGGTGCAGGTCCAGAATGGCTGTTTGATCTTGAGACTCTAACCAATACTATGAATTATGTACCTATTGTTTAAGGTACAGGGACTGATGATTTTGCAGGTTCAGAAGAGTTTGTTGATGAAGATGAACCAAGCAAAGATTCTAAGGATGATCAAGATCAAATTGTTATGCCACTTTGGGACTTTGTAGATGATGACCCTACTTCAAAGACTGGAGATCCATAACCTTCCAAGGATGCTGAAAAAGAAGGTGATGCACATGTTGTGAATCTAGATGCTCAGAACAAAGAAATTTCTGAAAGCAGTGCTAATGATGTTCTCACTGCTATACCAGAAGTTTCCACTGTTGAACCAAATGTGGAAATTTCTATTTCTGTTACTCAAGAGTCACATGCTAATGATGTTGAAATCACAAATATGCCTAGTTCATATGATATTCCACATACTCCCCAAGCAACTATTCACAAGATGCATCCACTTAATAATGTGATTGGAGATATACAATCTGGTGTAAAGACCAGAAAACAGACAACGATAGTTGATATTCATGGATTTATCAGTGAAGTTTATGAATCCAAGAATCATGAAGACAAGAATGAATGTCTGTTTTTCTATTTCCAGTAACAAATGGAACCTAAGAATGTGTATAAGGCATTAGAAGACTCAAGCTAGGTTGAGGCAATGCAAGAGGAGTTGCTTCAGTTCAAGATTTAGAAGGTTTGGGTACTTTGTTATTTGCTTGATGGAATGAAGGTTATTGGTACAAAGTGGGTTTTCAGGATCAAGAAAGATGAAATAGGCATTGTCACCAGGAACAAGGTTAGGCTAGTTGCTCAAGGATACACTCAGGAGGAGCACATTGATTATGAAGAAGTCTTTGCTCCAGTTGCAAGGATTGAGGCTATCAGACTTTTTCTAGCCTATGCATCTTTTATGGGATTTACTGTCTATCAGATGGATGTCAAGAGTGCTTTTCTGTATGGGCAAATTGATGAGGAGGTATATGTTTCCCAACCTCCAGGCTTTGAAGATCCTGAACATCCCAATAAAGTTTATAAGGTGGTCAAGGATCTTTATGGTTTACATCAAGCTCCTAGGAAGTGGTATGAAACCCTTGCTGCTTATCTTTTGAATAATGGGTTTCATAGAGGGAAAATTGATCAGACTTTGTTCATCAAGAAAGACAAATGTGATATCTTACTGGTTCAAGTGTATGTTGATGATATTATCTTTGATTCTACAAAGCGAGAGATGTGCAAAGAATTTGAGAAGCTGATGAAGGATGAGTTTCAGATGAGTTCTATGGGTGAACTCACTTTCTTTTTAGGACTTCAAGTACAACAAAGAACAGATGGTATTTTTATCAGTCAAGACAAATATGTGACAGAAATACTAAGGAAGTTCCATTTTATTAATATAAAGCCTTCAAGCACACCTGCTGATAAAGATACTGATTTACTTTTGAAGGATCAAAGTGGAGAAGAAGTTGATGTACATACTTATAGATCCATGATTGGTTCCTTGATGTATCTCACTTCATCAAGACCAGACATCATGTTTGCAGTATGTGCTTGTGCAAGGTTTCAGGTCACTCCAAAGACATCACATTTGACTGCTGTGAAGAAGATTTTCAGATATCTTAAAGAATATCCTAATTTAGGATTATGGTATCCAAGAGAGTCTCCTATGGAATTGGTCACCTACTCAGACAGTGACTATGCTGGTGCAAGCTTGGATAGAAAATTAACCATAGGTGGATGCCAATTTCTAGGTTGTAGGTTGGTGTCATGGCAGTTGATGAAGCGAAAAGTGTACCGCTTTTGGGGGGTCATTTAAGGCTTAAGTCAAGATTATTTGATCAAATATTGCCCTAAATCATTCCTTTTGTCATTTTAGGTACTTTTGAGAGGAAATTTACAAAAGGAAGCATTTTGGACGTTTTTGGTGCGAAAAAGTGAAGAAAACGACAAAGTCTCAAAATCATGCTGGAAATTGCACATGACGACGTCACAGGTTGCTAGTGACAGAATCATGACTTGACAAAGAGGTGGATAAATCAATTACATGTGACGCGCCAGAATGTTTCCTAAAGAGTACGTGACGGCGTCACATTATAAAATGTCAAGGCCGTCATGTATAACCCAAAGAGAGACGGCCAGAGTCCATAAAGAGTAACGGCGTCAGAAGTGGATCTAGGCAATACGAGTATTATTTTGGCGGCGAGTTGACGGAGTCACACCTATCTCTTGACGCCGTCAGGATACAAAATCTATATATAGTTTTCTAGTTTTCATTCATGGTGTGCAACTCTGACGGGAGTAAACCCTAGACAAATTTAACATATATTTTGAGGGTTTCAAACCCTTGTTTCACCCATGCTTAATTGAAGATAAGTCTTTCATCAAATCATTCAATATGTCTATGTGTTGTTTGATTATATCTTACGCTTGTCTTCTCTTTAACATGCTAGGCTAGGTTTTCTTTGTGTTTGCTTAGATGTAATGAAACTTAGATATTGATTATGGGTTGTTTGTTTGTTTATAATTGTTGTGGATGAATGAATTCGATGTTAGGCTTAAGAAAACTAGCAGACTTCCAATTGGTAACTTGCTTGAACGTCTTAAGAAACATGATCGGAGGTGTACTACGATATATTGGTTGTATTTAATGCGTAGGTAACTACTAATGAGGCCATGTTAGGAGCTAGTAGTCGGCTTGACATAGGAAGAGGTAGAAGATTATAGAGTTAGGGAAGATCGTACACGGCCCTACGAATGGTATTAAGGAATATAATCCGTCATCCATGCAATTTTAACAAACTAATCAACCTTTAAAAGATAGATAGGGAGTAGTGAAATCTAAGTAAACACATTTTCTCTCACTATTGTTTTCGCCTTAATTTAGTTTAAGTTTAGTTTATTTTATTTTGATTGCATCTTTAGTTATTTGGGTTAGTTGATTAGCAACTAATTCCGCCAGCTCCTTCCAAAACCGAGATTTTACTTGCTTTCATTTAAAATATAAAAATACAAAAAGAATCATCCCTTATCTCTAGACCTAGTTTTAGTGAGTTTTAACCCTAGCGAACACTATTCTTTGAGTTGAACGATCAATCCCCCGGTACTTGTCACTATACTATACTACAACGATCAGGTACACTGCCAGGTGGGGATTGCAAGCTTCTTAAGATCACTTGAGAGGTAAAACCTTTCGCGAGGGCGCAATTCCACGCATCAAGTTTTTGGCGCCTCAGCCCGGGGAATAGTTATTGTCTAGGTTTAAATTTATTTTTATTAGGTCTACTTGCTAGATTCCTTTCTAGTAAGATTTTTATTTTATTTTTATAGGTTTTCTTTAGACTATCTTTTTCTTCGTTCCTTTGTTCGTAACCTTTGCCATCCGCCATCATGTAAGGTAATCTCTTTGATCCCATCAACCCACCACAACAAAATCATCCACAAAACCCACCACAACCAAACTAAACTCCTAGACCCCGAACTTTAGGAGAGTACTCCCATCCTAGCCACCAAGGCTATCAAAACACCATTGAGCTCCCTCAAGGAGCCAATGTGTCTCCCTTGCGATCCGACACCATCCGGTTGGTGGAAAGCGGATGTGCATTCCATGGACTTTGTTCCGAAGATCCTAATCAACATCTCAAGGATTTCCTAAAAATCGTAGATTCAATAGACCTTGATTATGGAACTCGAGAGACGACCCGATTGCGTCTCTTCCAATTCTCTCTACATGACCAAGCTAGTCAATGGCTTGAGCGTTTACCTACAGGATCCATCACCTCTTGGGATGATCTCACTACTCGTTTCCTTGCTCAATTTTTCCCACCGGGGAGAACCACTAAGCTTAGAAATGACATCTTGATGTTCCAACAACGTCAAGGTGAAACTCTCTATGAAGCATGGACTCGTTTCAAGGACTTACTCTAAAAAGTCCCTCATCATGGCATAGATCTTTGCCTCCAAGTCCAAATTTTCTATGACCACATCGATCTCTCCACAAGGCGAACCATTGACCAATCGGCCGGTGGCAAGCTTCGTGATCTAAGTGCGGAAGAATCATGGGAACTCATAGAAGATCTTGCTCTCTATGACAATGAAAGTTGGAATGATCCCCGTGAATTGAACAAAATGGTCAAGGTAATATCTTTGCCTTCAAACAATTCAAGCACTCCCGACCGTAGGATCATGGAACTTGATGACCAAGTCAAGTTTCTCATGAAATCCTACGAAGCTCCTAAACCTTCAAGCCAAGTGAACAAAATCACCTCTTCGTGCGAATTATGTAGTGGTCCCCACGACACTCATGATTGCATGGAACTCCCCGAACAAGCTTTCGCGGATTACGCATCCTCGCGTACCGACAAAGCGGGAGACAAGTGGTACTCTTTCAAACCCGAGCAAAAACCTTACGGTGACTCATACAACCCCTTTTGGAAAAATCACCCGAACTTTAGGTGGAAACAAAACCAAAACATGCCCCAAAACAATTCTTCCACTCCACTTAATCGTTATCAACCAAACGGTCCACCCTCCAACCGTACTTTCAACAACAATCCTTCCAACAACTATGGTAGTACCAATAATCTTGAAGGATTGATGTCCAAATTTATGGCATCTCAAGAAGCTCGCATAGCTAAGTTTGAATTCAAATTCAATCAACAACAAGCGGATATGACCAATAAAATTGACAACTTGTTGAAAGCTCTCAACAACCAAGTGCTAACTACACCAAAGAAGGACACTAGTAGCGGAACCCAAATTAAGGACCCCTCATCATCTAAACAAATCCACTTTGTCAATGTAGTTACTATTAAACTAGTCCACAATAATAGGGAAGAAGACGATATAGATGAGATTAAGGAAGTTGTGGATAAAAAGGAAGAGAAAGTTGAGGAAGTAGAAAATGTAGAGGAATACTTTGATAGGTTACCTACCAAGGAAGAACGGGAATACCATAAGGATCTATTCGATGACCCCGAGACACCATACATCCTTGGTTCACCAATCATCAAAGCAGGTGATCCCTCTAACATCAACATACCATGAAACATTGGGCATATGCATGTGTGGAAAGCCTACATCGATCTTAGATCTCCCAAAAACATTATGACTAGGACCTATTACAATTGGGTAATAAAGAAGCAACTTGGATATAGGATGATGCCCAACACGATTTGAATGAGTAACTTTGTGGGAAGAATGAAAGGATTGCATGTCTTTGTAGGAAACTTCACTCATGTTACTGATTTTGTGATTGTAGAAGATATTCGTCCGGTAATAGATGGTTGCCTAAGTCAAGTAGTGTTCGGAAAGCCCTTTGTTGAGACCTCTAAGATGAATTATGACCCATCTCTAGGGATAGTTAGATTCAAAGATGAGAACGATGAGATAGCTTACCAAATGCCCTATAAGATTAAACAATTTTGTCTTTTATCAAACATCAAAAAGGAACACAAGCAAGCAGTCTACTATAGGAATGATGAGGATAGACGTAGAGGACTAGACTATGTTATGAATAGAATATTTGGTTTTTACAAGGAATTCTTGCAACTAGTTCCGGAATACAAAACTAAAATCGAGGATGACCTACGAGCCAGGACCGATGACGAGATCACGTAATTGCCCATGACCTTGAGTCTAGCTACAAGACTCGTAAATAAAGAAAAGCGCTTCTTGGGAGGCAACCCATGTTTTATTTGTTTTGTTTGTTTGTTAGATTGATTTTAATTGTTTCCGTATGCATGCTTGACTTTTATTATTTGTGGATCATGTTTCATAATAAATTGTGAAAATGCTTTACCTTGTTGTTTGTCTTAACTTCATAAAAAGGTATTTCGCAAAAGATAAGTGTAAGGGAAACCTAAATTTGTTTTTAAGAACGGGAATTGGACATGAACCACAACAATATTAAATGAGCATGTATATTAGTATTTGTTTGAGTAAAATGCTTATATCGAGTCATAATGATGTTTTGCAGGATTTTCCAGGAATTAAGGCGTAAGTTTTTCCAGAAATTTTTCAGAAACGTAACATGAGATTTCTGTCAGAACACTCTGACGACGTCAGGATCATAACTTGACGGCGTCAGGTGTAAAATTCTGAAAAATTTTGCGAGTTTTGTTTTTCTAACGGAGTCTTTAAGTTTTTGTTAATTCTTTAGTTTTATAAATTCCAGGAATTCTGCAAACATTCATTCCACAAGCATTATATCCTTATATATATAGATTGCCGCCGATTTTACGCGAAGTTTGCTATGATTGTTTTTCAGGTTTAACAGGTTATATTGGACAAGAGGATAATTTATATTTCTGAGGGAAGCTTTCAACGTTCATTTTCTTGGAGGAGGATTTAACCTTGTTATCCATTTATCCACACCGAACGAATCAAGGGAGTATTTGTTTTCATTCTTTTACCTTCTGATTCGTTGTGTTTTGGTGTGTGCAAAAACAATTTTTCAAAAATATCAACAAACGTGTAGTCTATGTTATCGTGAGACAACAAGACGTGGAGAAATACAAGTAAACCTTTTAGGAAAAAGATTACCTCATAAAACTCGTGAAAGTGATATTAAAATTATGGAACCGGGAAGTGATTTCCCGGGTCATACCCCAACGAGGTGTGAATGGAAAGTTTCGTGAAAAGATCGAGATGAAAACCTTGTATGTTTGGTTGTGAAAGATTGTTTGGTTTTGTGATACGTTAAATTAACGAAAATCACGAATTACGAACGAAAACGGGATAAACGTAACCTAAATGGGAAAATATACTAAGGAATGCTAAGAACTATTTAAAATAGCCCAAAAAACTACGGGAAACATGTTAGGGAAAACGGGGAATCCTAAAACGTAATTTAAATTAAAAACGCGACGTTTATTTAAAAATAAACGTCAACGTACAAAATAAAACGTAAAATTTGAGCTACAAAGGTCCTACGGGTTTCCAATTAATTTTCTAACGTACTAAAAGACAAAAGAAAATTTTAGAAAAAATAAAATTAATTTTTTAACAAAAACTCTATTTATTATGAATTAATAACTAATTTACACTAATTAATTGAAAATAAATAGTAAAACTATTCCAAAAATTCTGAAACTTTTTTAGAAAATACTACAAGTTAATATTAATTTATGAAAAATATAAAAAGCTAGGGTCTAGTGTAAAATAAGCAAAACTACACCTTATAAGTTTAAATCACCCAAACAAACATGAACTACTTAAATAATAAATGCTGCAGAGTTATAAAGAAAAAGACCCAAGGGCACGTTGGTGAGTGTGTTGTTTGTGAGCTGTGAGACCCAGGTTCGAGTCCTGGATTTTGTAACTTTTCCTTTTTATTTTTGATTTTCAGTTTTTCTTTTTGCAAATAATTCTAACAACAATTCTTTCCAACTTTTATGAAAATCTTTTAATTGAAAACCTAGAAATAAGCTTAAAACAAGCTTAAATTCCAACAGTGGTGAGGTTATGTGATTTAGATTAGCTTTTTGGAAATAAGCAGTCACAACAACAAGCAAAAGGGAATGATCCAGGCAACCACACACAGACACAATCACTAGTGAGGTATAAACAACTAATCACAACATTCAAACAAGCTTTAATCACTCAGAAACTCAAAAGAAAAAGCAAACTCAGTTACACTGAGTTGAATCAGCAGAGAGGGGCAAAATGGGGCAACTAGAAGGGGCAAGAATAAGCAAGTAAATAAGCTATAAAGGGCAGCCTAAAAACACACACCTGAAACCTACCTAGGGGGAGTTTAAGTCAACAACAATATCAGAAATTGGCCAAGAAATGCCCAAATGGCATTCAAATGAAAAGTGCACCAAATCTGATGCAGGGCATTTTTATGTCAGGTAAGCAGTTTCAAGCTCAATTTTGAATGAGCAAATGACTTTTAATTTCCAAATTCCTTTTTGATTTTGATTCACAAGCTGTCAAAGAATTCAAATCAAGAAACCCTATCTATTTCCAGAAAGAATTCAACCCTACAAGTCCCTTGAAAGTTTGTCCCATTTTCTGAGTATGCACATTTGAGTTTTTGAAATATTCCCCTCAGTTGACTATAGTGAGTTTCTAAGGCCCCTAATTGATTAATAAATGTGTATTAAACCTAATTGAAGCTAAATCAAGCTATCTAAACTAATTTAGGATTGATCTAGGATTGAAATCAGAGAATGTTAAGTACCAAATCATCAACAGTTTGGCTGCTAGGTGATTGAATGCTCAACTTTGACTTTTTCTTTATAAGTGACCAAGAAGATGGTCAAGTTAGACTATACTGATCTTAAGGATACTAAAGACATAAACCTAGCCCTTGGTGTCAACAATAATCAAGCAGACATGCTTCTCCCAAACACCCCCTTAAAATTCAAATTGGGCAATATTACAAAGAAAGTGATAGGTTTAAGGCTAGAAACTGAGATGTGAGCTATTACTAATCACATATTAGTACAAATAAACAATAATAGACAACAATAAAGAGCAGTAACCTTAGATCACAGATTTAGGAAAACGAATGTAAAGAATCTTACAAGAAGTCCAAAGCCTAGAAGATTATAGGAACCAGGACTAAACTACCATCCTACTGCTCCCATGAGCACTAAACCATGTCACAACCATGCTTTCTACCTGCTTCCACCTTCTTGACCACCATTTTTATTTTGTGTATTGTTTTCTTTGTATTTCCTTTCTTTTTTTTCTTTTTCTGACTTTACTTATTTCAACACCTCAAAAAGCCTTTAAATAACTTTGAAAAGCTATTGGAATCATGGTTAAGCACAGACTAAAGTGAATATCAATAATATGCAAAAATTTGAAATTTAAGTGGAAAAAATAAATTTTGCTTGAAACTGAATACAACTTGAATTAAATTGAAGAAGTAGTGTTACAATTTGAAGTTAAGACTACTGAAAATAAAAATACAAGGAAATTGAGATGCCATTGAAGGCTACAAAGGTCCACTATTTATACTACTTTCGAATCTAGGGTTTTCTCCTTGTTGTGTTTCTTCTGTGAGAGAAAATAGTCCAAATGTCTTCCTTGTGCTTTTCTGAGTCAATCCCAGCTGTCCATTTGCAATTTGATTGATCCTGACCTTTAATTGAGTTTTGGCGGGAAAAATGGTTTGGTGGAATTAGGGTTGCCAGCGTGTAAATTTGGTGTTAGGTAAGGATTTTGAGGAGGGGAAAGTTAGTGGGATGGGGAGTAGTGAACTGGTGTAGCTTTTGAGGGGAGGAGGAGTGTTGCAGTGGTGATGGGAGGTGATGGTGGTTTAACTGGGTAAAAGAGGGGAAGGAGATGAATGGTTTGACCCGTTTTTTGACTCTTGTTGACCTGTTGACCAAATATACGGGGTGGTGAATGGGCTTGGGGTGTAATTTGGGCCTGGGGTATATTGGGATTGGGTTATTCAGTAAAAGGATTAAGACTTGTGTTGGGCTTGCTTGGACTTTAGTATTAACAAAGCATCCGTTTGGTTTAGTAACAATGCAAGCCTAAGGACCTAAGTTGTAATTTCTGCATTTTCCAAGGACCTTTTCTGCCAACATTTTAAACTTCATTTAATGGCCATTCTTGTCACTTTTGAATTCCCAAGGTTAATTTCATCATTTTTCTTCAAAGTGTAATTCCCGGGGGTCACTCTTGCCAAATTCCAAACTGCAGGGACCAAAGTTGTACAATTTCCAAAACTTTTACTTCAGGGACTGAACTTGTTCATTTTTGAAATCTTTTTACCCAAAGATCATTTTTTGGTAACTTTTGATGTTTAAAGACTTGGTTTGACTTTTCTTTCAATATAAACGCTTAGGGACTAGTTTTGACAACTTTTGAAAGTCGGGGGACTGAAACTGCCGATTATGCAAACTTTGTTCGTTTTTCGTTTGTTTTCAATCATTTTGCATCTGAAACATATAAAACATGATCTTTGAGATATTTTCTGTATTATGATGCGTTTCTAAGTGTTTTCACGCGTTTTGGCAGTTAAAATACAGTAAAAATGATGAGTATTTACACACTCATTAATCCCCCACACTTGAGTATTGCTAGTCCCTAGCAATATTTTTGTGAAAATTAATGGATTTGAAATCTCTTTACCAAAAGCCATTAGTTCTAGAGTAGCCAAATGTTTCGGTTCAAGTAAGAATTATGGTCCATTTGATAACCATATGATTTTGGGCAAATTATAAGCTTCCAACGGTTTTGATTTGTCTTTACCAAAAGCCGTTTGATTCTGGACTAGCCAACTCTTAATTGACACAGTCAACATCTTGGTGAGTTGATTACCAATTATGGTTTTTCCACTGCCTTTACCACAAGCCATAATCTTGCGGGCTAGCCAACTCTTTCACTTTTTGGTATATGGCGAGTTGAGATACCATACAATTTTGAGCAAATTGCAAGCCGTCAACGGATTTGAGTTATCTTTACCAAGAGCCGTTTGCTCCTGGATTAGCCAATCCTTTTGTCGGTTAGACTTGGCGGACTGATAACCACAAAAATTTTGAAATAAAGTGAAATTTTTTTTAAAATTTTAGGCCAAAAACGGGGGTACTAGATGGTATAATTTGATAAAATTCGCTAGAATTTTCCCCTCCCCCACACTTTGAATCGAATATTGTCCTCAATATTCAAAGTCCCGGCTATTATGCCGAATTTTTGAACGTAAGAAGATAATATTAAAAGCTAATTGTGGAAACGTCATTTTTCATTTTTCACTTTATTTATACAACACACATTTTTTTTGAAGATATATACATTGCAAACAACTGCGGGGGGTGGCCACTCCCCCACACTTAGGTGTTAGAAAGTAGAAAGAAATTAGAGACACGGGTGAAAACCCATGTTGTGCTACTGTTTTTTTTTATCGAGTCGCTAGCTTGACTCGATCCCTGAATTCATTGGTCCATGGGGAAAGTTTGGAGGTCCGGGACAACCATGGGTGGTATGTCCACTCCAAAATAATGCTTTAACCGATGCCCATTTGGACTGTCATTTTGAGACAACTCAACGGTACCATATGGAAAAACTTTGGCAACGGGGTAAGGCCCAGTCCAGCGGGTTTTAAGCTTACCCGAAAATATCTTCAATCTAGAGTTAAAAAGAAGGACTCGGTCACCAACGTTGAAAACGCAGTTTTTGATTTTGGAGTCGTGGATCTTCTTTGTTTTCTCTTTGTAGATTAAAGAGGTTTCGTAAGCTTGATCACGAAGTTCATTTAGTTCATTGAGTTGAACTTTCCTATGATCACCCGCAGACTTAAGATCGAAGTTGGCATTCTTAAGAGCCCAACCAGCTTTTTGCTCGAGCTCAATCGTTAATGACATGCTTTTCCATACACAAGCTTATAAGGAGTACACCCGATAGGTGTTTTATAAGCCGTGCGAAAAGCCCATAGAGCGTCATTTAACTTGTCCGACCAAGAGGCACGGTTTTCGCCTACGGTTCTTTCAAGAATTCTTTTTAGACCACGGTTTGAAACCTCCACTTGCCCACTCGTTTGTGGGTGATAAGCGGTAGCAAGTCGGTGTGTGACACCATACTTGAGCATGACTTTTGCAAATTGGTTATTGCAAAAGTGAGTACCGCGATCACTAATTATAGCGCGGGGAGTTCCAAACCTATCAAACAGAGACTTTAAAAATTTTACAACTACTCGGGCATCGTTTATTGGGAGAGCTTTTGCTTCGACCCATTTTGACAAATAGTCAACGGCCACGAGTATGTACTTGTTCCCTCGTGAAGACGGGAACGGCCCCATAAAGTCTATACCCCAAACATCAAAGATTTCACAAACTTGGATGACATTTTGTGGCATCTCATCCCGTTGTGTTATCTTTCCTTGACATTGACATGAGTCACAAGATTTGACTAAGTCATGGGCGTCTTTGTAAATGGAGGGCCAATAAAAACCCGAATCAAATACTTTTCGAGCGGTGTAGTTCGGGCCATGATGTCCCCCGGTGTGTCCATTATGACAAGCCCTAAGAATTTCCATGGCTTCATGGCCATGAACACACCTACGAATGACCTGATCCGCACAAATTTTGAATAGATAGGGATCGTCCCAAAAGTAATGATTCACATCTTTGAAAAATTTGTTCTTTTGGTGGGACGACATCCCTTTAACAACAAAATTCCCCGCATGGTAGTTTGCAAAGTCGGCAAACCATGGGGTACTAGAGTCACCACGACGAGAAATCACATTAAGTGTCTCGAGAGGAAACGTTTCATTTATTTCCTTTTTCTCAAGAACACCTTGATGAGGGTTTTCCAATCGGGAAAGATGGTCAGCAGCGAGGTTCTCGGCTCCTTTATTATCACGAATGATGATATCAAACTCTTGTAGGAGGAGAACCTAACGGAGCAATCTCGGCTTTGCATCTTGCTTGGCAAAGAGATATTTGAGAGCCGAGTGATCCGTGTACACTATGCACTTAGTTAAGATTAAGTATGGCCGAAACTTCTCAAACGCATACACCACGGCTAGTAATTCTTTTTCCGTTGTGGTGTAGTGGGGTTGAGCTTCGGTCAAGGTTTTGCTTGCATAATGTATCGGCTGAAAATGCTTGGTTTTTCGTTGCCCCAAGACCGCACCTATGGCAAGTCACTTGCATCACACATAAGTTCGAAAGGTAGGTCCCAATCGGGGGCAACTAGAATTGGTGCCTCGGTAAGCTTTCTTTTGAGAGTTTGAAAAGCTTCGATGCACTCATCGGAAAAGACAAACGGAGTTTCTTTCTCAAGAAGTCGGGTCATAGGCCTAGCTATCTTCGAGAAATCTTGAATGAATCTACGATAGAAGCCGTCATGACCCAGAAAACTCCAAACACCTTTAACGGTTGTGGGCGGAGGAAGTTTAGCAATGGCATCGACTTTAGCCTTGTCAACCTCAATCCCGCTCTTAGAAATTTTATGGCCGAGGACAATTCCTTCCTTGACCATGAAATGACTTTTCTCCCAATTTAGACTAAGATTGGTGTCTTCACACCTTTGAAGCATTTTGTCTAAATTGGCGAGACATGATTCAAATGAATTCCCAACGACCGAAAAATCATCCATGAAGACCTCCATTGTTTTCTCGATCATGTCGTGAAAAATGGCCATCATGCATCTTTGAAACGTGCCCGGAGCATTGCACAAGCCAAAAGGCATGCGTCGATAAGCAAATGTTCCATATGGACACGTGAAAGTTGTTTTCTCTTGATCTTGCGGGGTCGATGGGAATTTGGAAATAACCCGAAAAACCGTCAAGGAAATAATAGTATTCGTTTCCAGCCAATCTTTCGAGCATTTGATCCATGAAAGGTAGAGGAAAGTGGTCTTTGCGGGTGGCGTCATTCAACTTTCGATAGTCAATGCAAACGCGCCAACCCGTCACCAATTGAGTAGGAATTAACTCATTATCATCATTTTTAACAACCGTAATACCACCCTTCTTGGGCACACAATGAATTAGACTCACCCAAGGACTATCCGAGATAGGGTAAATTAAACCGGCATCAAGAAGTTTTATGACTTCTTGCTTGATAACCTCATGTATTTTTGGATTTACCCTTCTTTGTTGTTGAACCGCCGGTTTAAAGTCATCCTCCATTAAAACCTTGTGCATACAAAATTCCGGGTTAATACTCTTGATGTCAGAAAGTCTCCAAGCAATGGCTCGCTTTTGTGACTTTAAAACCTTGAGGAGAGCGGTTTTATTTTCCTCATTCAAGTCTTTGGCAATTATGACGGGAAACTTATCGTCACCCACCAAAAATGCATACTCGAGATGAGGTGGTAGTTCCTTGAGTTCAACCTCGGGAAAGTCATCAGTTTTTTTGACATTTTTGACCTCCTCGATATGAAGTTCTTTTGGAAGGTAAGGGGGTGAAGGATCTTCATTCAACAATTTTTCAAGCATAAGTATATCCCCCTCGGAATCAAGATAGTTACTATCAAACTCGTGTGACATTGAGCTATCTAGGGAAAGAAAAGCATTGACCTCTTCCAAAAGAAAGTCACTTCCCTCAAATGGAGTGAGAGAAGGGGAAGAGTCGGCTATGATTGGTATAGTAGAGGGAGTGGGATTACCACTCAAAGAAAAACCGAGAACTTCTTGAGAGTACTCCTCAGATGCAACGTCAATGACATCAATTCGGTTTACCGATTCGGAGTCAAAATTTGAGGAGTACCTTGAAGTTTGATCAAGGTTAAAAGTAACCGCTTTGTTACCAACACGTAGAGTGATCTCTTGTTCAAAAACGTCAATAAGAGCTCGTCCCGTTCTTAGGAATCCTCTTCCAAGAATGAGAGGAACTCTTTGATCAGCATCAAACTCAACAACTACAAAGTCAGCAGGGAAATGGAACTTTCCTACTTTCACGAACACATCTTCGGCAATGCCGAGTGGACGAGTGATGGAACGATCCGCAAGCTCCAGAGTCATGCACGTAGGAGTAAGTTCGGGAAGTGAAAGTTTTCTCCACACTGAATGAGGCATTAGGTTGATGCTAGCGCCAAGATCGGCCAAGGCGAAACATTCAACCATTCCTGGAAAAACACAAGGAATAAGGAATTTTCCAGGATCTCCGAGCTTCTCGGGAAGCTTCTTTAGTATAACTGCGGAGCAATTCTCATTTAGTGGAGTCTTTGCCATTTCAAATAGCTTTTCCTTGTTGCTTAACAAATTTTTGATAGTTGAAGCAAATTTTGGCATTAACATGATAGAATCCGCAAAGCTTATGTCAAAATGTAATTCTTGGAAGATTTGCAAGAACTTGTCCATTTGGTGACTAGCCTTTTCACGGAGCTTTTGATCGTTTAAACGTGATGGATAAAGTATTGAAGCTTTGGATTGAATGGGATTTTCCAAGGGTTCAAAAACAACTCCCGGTTTGGATTTGGTTTTTGGGACCACATGAGGTTGGACGTATGCGGTACTTGGTGGACTAGTAATTTGCCCTTTATCCTTTGTTGCCTCATGTTCACGTTCCACTACCTTTGGAGGAGAAGTAGAAAAGGTAGTAGGAATCGTGGGTCCATTATAAGAAACACCACTATGGGTTATGATCGCCTTTACATCGCCCTTCGGGTTGGCGATCGTGTTGCTTGGTAGCGTTCCCGATCCCGAAGGTCGATCATTTAAGGTTGAGTGATCAACAACCTATTTGTTTCTTCTTGAGCTTTCATGAATTGTTTCAAAACCTCATCGGATGATGATCGAGGTTGAACAACGGATTGGTTTTGATTTTGAAAATTTGGAGCTCGGTTGTTTTGATTGAAAGCTGTGTTTTGAAAATTTCCTTGGTTTTGATTACCATTACCATGAAAATTGTTTCCTTGATTTCCATAACCTTGATTTCTATTCAAGTTTCCTTGATTTTGAAACCCTTGATTAAAATTCCCTTGGTTTTGAAAACCTTGGTTCATTCGATTTTGGTTTTGGTTATGGTTTTGGGAATTTTGGTTAGGATTGAAACTTTGGCTTTGGTTTTGATTGAACCCAGGTGGTCCAAGGAAATTGTTAGAACGATAGCTAAGAAGATTTCGGTCCCTTGCGGTTGGTGAACATTACCTCCCGTATTTTAGGAACTTTGAGCAACATATACGTTCTCTTGAGTGCGGCCAACGACGGCAGGACACTCGGAATAAGAATGTGGACCTCCACAAGTTTCACAACTTTGAGCTACGGCTTTGACTTGTTGGTTTTGGATGGTTTGATTCATCTTCAACATAGCCGTAGATAAGTCATCAAGCTTCTTTATGAGAGCCGCTATTTCATTGGATGCGGGAGTGATAGATCTACATGACTCGTTTCTCTCGGCTGAGGAGTTCCAAAAATTATGGTGAGCGGTCATGCTTTCAATGAGATCATAACACTCTTCGGGTCTCCTTTTCATAAAGGTACCACCCGCAGCAGCATTGATTGTATCTCGGTGTCTCATTGTCAACCCGTTATAGAAGGTATCTATTTGAATGACTAGCAACATGTCATGATTAGGACACCGATCGATTGAAAGCTTATAGCGTTCCCATGCCTCGAATAAGGACTCGTCGGGAAGCTGACGAAAGTTACTAATTTCATTACGTAACTTCGTGACCATAGATGGTGGAAAATATTTGGCTAAAAATTTAGCAACCATCTCTTCAAAGGTATGAATGGAATTCTTTGGGAGTCGATCAAACCACGCAGTGGCATGATGAGTCAAAGAATATGGAAAGAGGCACAAACGAAGGGCATCATCGGTGACACCGTTTTGTTTCATGCTTTGGGTGACGATGAGAAATTTATCAAGATATTTGTTTGCATCATCACCCAGCAAACCATGGAATTGGCACGAGTTTTGGACTTGTTGTATTATATGATGCTTAAGTCCAAAATCCGTAGCCGCGATGTTGAGAGGGGCAATAGGGCCACCCCTTCCATGCATAGTAGGTTGACACAATTCCTCCATCGTGCGGAGATCGGGAATTGGGTCATCCTTCGGAGGTTCACGATTATCATCCATTTTCGGAACGTGATCTTCAACAATAGGACGTAGTTCGGTGACGTTTTTTAGTTGACGATTTTGCTTCGATTGTGAACGAGTACGCATACACTACAAAATCAAAATCAATTAAGACAATACCACTTTAATGACAAGGGAACTTAAACCAATAATCAAGAACGCAAGGTCGACTTCTAAAGAAAAACACACAAAGGAGCGGGAGAGAAGAATGGATCTCTCACTGGGCGAAGTTCGTTGGATCGCCACATACCGTTTCGACTCCTCTTAGAGTATGTTTCTCGTTTAAAAGTTTTCCAAAATGCAAGTGATACAAAGGCAAGTTTTGATCTTTGGTTTGGGAACTTATTATGGTCACACCCCAGTTGGTAGGTGTTCTGCCTTGGTTTGCGGTGGTAAGATTTTAATGTTGTTATTATTAAACAAAGAAACGGGAAAATCTTTTTGTGTTTTTCTTTATCTTATATAGATATAATACATATATAGAAACAAAAGAAAAATATTTTTGGTTTTTTATAAGTTTTATAAAAGCGTAACTTCTTGCGAAGGTTCTACAAGACTAATTGTCTAAACCTTATCGAGACTTTCGACACACAGCCTCCCCGGCAGCGGTGCCATTTGATTTGTTGTGTTTTGGTGTGTGTAAAAACAATTTATCAAAAATATCAACAAACGTGTAGTCTATGTTATCGTGAGACAACAAGATGTGGAGAAATACAAGTAAACCTTTTACGAAAAAGATTACCTCGTAAAACTTGTGAAAGAGATATTAAAATTGTGGAACCGGGAAGTGATTTCCCGAGTCGTACCCCAACGAGGTGTGAATGGAAAGTTTCATGAAAAGATCGAGATTAAAACCTTGTATGTTTGGTTGTGAAAGATTGTTTGGTTTTGTGATACGTTAAATTAACGAAAATCACGAATTACGAACGAAAACGGGATAAACGTAAAAATATACTAAGGAATGCTAAGAACTATTTAAAATAGCCTAAAAAACTACGGGAAACATGTTAGGGAAAAAGGGGAATTCTAAAACGTAATCTAAATTAAAAACGCGACGTTTATTTAAAAATAAACGTCAACGTACAAAATAAAACGTAAAATTTGGGCTACAAAGGTCCTACGGGTTTCCAATTAATTTTCTAACTAACTAAAAGACAAAAGAAAATTTTTGAAAAAAGAAAATTAATTTTTTAACAAAAACTCTATTTATTATGAATTAATAACTAATTTACACTAATTAATTGAAAATAAATATTAAAACTATTCCAAAAATTCTGAAACTTTTTTAGTAAATACTACAAGTTAATATTAATCTATGAAAAATATAAAAAGCTAGGGTCTAGTGTAAAATAAGCAAAACTACAACTTATAAGTTTAAATCACCCAAACAAACATTAACTACTTAAATAATAAATGCTGCAGAGTTAAAAAGAAAAAGACCCATGGGCACGTTGGTGAGTGTGTTGTTTGTGAGCTGTGAGACCCAGGTTCGAGTCCTGGGTTTTGCAACTTTTCCCTTTTATTTTTGTTTTTCAGTTTTTCTTTTTGCAAATAATTCTAACAACAATTCTTTCCAACTTTTATGAAAATCTTTTAATTGAAAACCTAGAAATAAGCTTAAAACAAGCTTAAATTCCAACAGTGGTGTGGTTATGTGATTTAGATTAGCTTTTTGGAAATAAGCAGTCACAACAACAAGCAAAAGGGAATGATCCAGGCAACCACACACAGACACAATCACTAGTGAGGTATAAACAACTAATCACAACATTCAAACAAGCTTTGATCACTCAGAAACTCAAAAGAAAAAGCAAACTCAGTTACACTGAGTTGAATCAGCAGAGAGGGGCAAAATGGGGCAACTAGAAGGGGTAAGAATAAGCAAGTAAATAAGCTATAAAGGGCAGCCTAAAAACACACACCTGAAACCTACCTAGGGGGGAGTTTAAATCAACAACAATCTCAGAAATTGGCCAAGAAATGCCCAAATGGCATTCAAATGAAAAGTGCACCAAATCTGATGCAGGGCATTTTTATGTCAGGTAAGCAGTTTCAAGCTCAATTTTGAATGAGCAAATGACTTTTAACTTCCAAATTCCTTTTTGATTTTGATTCACAAGCTGACAAAGAATTCAAATCAACAAACCCTATCTATTTCCAGAAAGAATTCAACCCTACAAGTCCCTTGAAAGTTTGTCCCATTTTCTGAGTATGCACATTTGAGTTTTTGAAATATTCCCCTCAGTTGACTATAGTGAGTTTCTAAGGCCCCTAATTGATTAATAAATGTGTATTAAACCTAATTGAAGCTAAATCAAGCTATCTAAACTAATTTAGGATTGATTTAGGATTGAAATCAGAGAATGTTAAGTACCAAATCATCAACAGTTTGGCTGCTAGGCGATTGAATGCTCAACTTTGACTTTTTCTTTATAAGTGACCAAGAAGATGGTCAAGTTAGACTATACTGATCTTAAGGATACTAAAGACATAAACCTAGCCCTTGGTGTCAACAATAATCAAGCAGACATGCTTCTCCCAAACACCCCCTTAAATTTCAAATTGGGCAATATTACAAAGCAAGTGACAGGTTTAAGGCTAGAAACTGAGATGTGAGCTATTACTAATCACATATTAGTACAAATAAACAATAATAGACAATAATAAAGAGTAGTAACCTTAGATCACAGATTTAGGAAAAGGAATGTAAAAAATCTTACAAGAAGTCCAAAGCCTAGAAGATTATAGGAACCAGGACTAAACTACCATCCTACTGCTCCCATGAGCACTAAACCATGTCACAACCACGCTTTCTACCTGCTTCCACCTTCTTCACCACCATTTTTATTTTGTGTATTGTTTTCTTTGTATTTCCTTTCTTTTTTTTTTCTTTTTCTGACTTTACTTATTTCAACACCTCAAAAAGCCTTTAAATAACTTTGAAAAGCTATTGGAATCATGGTTAAGCACAGACTAAAGTGAATAACAATAATATGCAAAAATTTGAAATTTAAGTGGAAAAAATAAATTTTGCTTGAAACTGAATACAACTTGAATTAAACTGAAGAAGTAGTGTTACAATTTGAAGTTAAGACTACTGAAAATAAAAATACAAGGAAATTGAGATGCCATTGAAGGCTACAAAGGTCCACTATTTATACTACTTTCGAATCTAGGGTTTTCTCCTTGTTGTGTTTCTTCTGTGAGAGAAAATAGTCCAAATGTCTTCCTTGCACTTTTCTGAGTCAATCCCAGCTGTCCGTTTGCAATTTGATTGATCCTGACCTTTAATTGAGTTTTGGCGGGAAAAATAGTTTGGTGGAATTAGGATTGCCAGCATGTAAATTTGGTGTTAGGTAGGGATTTTGAGGAGGGGAAAGTTAGTGGGATGGGGAGTAGTGAACTGGTGTAGCTTTTGAGGGGAGGAGGAGTGTTGCAGTGGTGATGGGAGGTGATGGTGGTTTAACTGGGTAAAAGAGGGGAAGGAGATGAATGGTTTGACCCATTTTTTGACTCTTGTTGACCTGTTGACCAAATATACGGGGTGGTGATTGGGCTTGGGGTGTAATTTGGGCCTGGGGTATAATGGAATTGGGTTATTGGGTAAAAGGATTAAGACTTGTGTTGGGTTTGCTTGGACTTTAGTATGAACAAAGGATCCGTTTGGTTTAGTAACAATGCAAGCCCAAGGACCTAAGTTGTAATTTCTGTATTTTCCAAGGACCTTTTCTGCCAACTTTTTAAACTTCATTTAATGGCCATTCTTGTCACTTTTGAATTCCCAAGGTCAATTTCATCATTTTTCTTCAAAGTGTAATTCCCGGGGGTCACTCTTGCCAAATTCCAAACTGCAAGGACCAAAGTTGTACAATTTCCAAAACTTTCACTTCGGGGACTGAACTTGTTCATTTTTGAAATCTTTTTACCCAAAGATCATTTTTTGGTAACTTTTGATTTTTAAAGACTTGGTTTGACTTTTCTTTCAAAATAAACGCTCAGGGACTAGTTTTGACAACTTTTGAAAGTCGGGGGACTGAAACTGCCAATTATGCAAACTTTGTTCGTTTTTCATTTGTTTTCAATCATTTTGCATCTGAAACATATTAAACACGATCTTTCGGATATTTTCTGTATTATGATGCGTTTCTAAGTGTTTTCACGCGTTTTGGCAGTTAAAATACGGTAAAAATGATGAGTATTTACACACTCATCACCTTCATTACTTTTACATCCTTTTTATTGAACATTGGGGACAATGTTCAGCCTAAGTGTAAGGGGAGGGTAAATGATGATACCTTTGAGAATACAGTTACGCTTGAGTTTGTTTGTTCAATAGTAGGTGTGTAATAAAACTAAGAGAAATACTTGTTAGGGAAATTTTAGCACCAAATTTAAATTTTTTTACAACATTTAGGAGTGAAGCTTTAGCCTTAATGAGCGTCTCATGGATAGGAGTTGTATGACTAGCAAAAAAACCGTACCACTTAAAAAAAATTTCCACCCAAATATGTGTGGTTCGCCTTTAGATTTTTTAGGAAAAGCATTCATTATTAGTGCTTATGAATGTACCGGTAGTACTTAGATTCTAGAACTTGCGTTAATGATGCATCCCGAGACCGCTAGTGAGACTACATTCGTGTAGTAGGATTTACTACATGATAAGAGGCATTAGGATAACCCTTGTGTTAAACCCGTATTATAATTACTTGACCAATGAAGTCACAATTACTTGACTAATAAAGTCAATTAATTTTCCCACACCTTTGCGTTGTACTCATTTTTAGTACACGATACCCCTAGTACACCCCTCCGAGCCTATCTTTTTGTTTCTAACTTTAAGCATTTTACTTAAAGGAAGAATTTGTTTACAATCCACCCTAAATGTGCAACCAAATCGCCTTAGCCTTCCGTGTATGCACTCATCTTTAGTGCATTATTGTTTTTTGTTTAAACCCTTAGTTAATTGTCGAATTGATTACATGGTTGCTAAGTCGAGTCATATCTTGTACATATTGTTTTGGGACGATTAGGACTCATGGGTAAAGTACTATTGTTATGAAGTAATGGGGAAGAACATCATATATTACCCCCATATGTGCGTTAATCGTAAAAAGTACTCCAAGTGTTTTGATTATCTTGATTCGAGTCATTAGAATAGTTAATTGTAAAGTATGTAAAAGTTCAAGTGTAAGGGGAATGAAAATCTCCTATGATGTATTATTTTGGATGGTAGGGTAAAAGTGTATGAAAAAAAATCGAAAAAATCAAGAAAAAGAAAAAATAATAATAAAAAAAAGAAAAAAGAAAAAGAGAAAAAAACATACGGACTACCATCCCGTTTCCTTTTATGTTTTTGTTAGTTTTTGATTAGCTTAAGTCGAGTCGAGTCTTGGCTTAGCAACGCCACATTGTACATGTAATTAACCAAGATGATTAACTCGCCACCAGTAAATATTGCCTCCATCCAACAAAACCGTGTTTATCATTTCCCTACACCTCATGTTATAACCCTTTAAAAGACCTCTTTGATAGTTTATCCTAGGTGCTTACGCCAAGTGGTGGAGGTTTGATCCTTTCCCAAGCCTATGGTAATCTATTTGCTATGACAGGTAGTGAGAGATGTTTTCCATTTCCATATTGTGATATATATTTTATTATACCCGATAGATGTGAGTATCTAAACACTATTTGTGAGGTGCTAGTGTATAATTTCCGTGCTTGTTTTTGGTTGAAGTAGAACGATTATTTGTTGCAATTACTTTTATATTAGTGTTAAATGACCCCTAACTTGTATTTTGATTAGAATAAAAGCGCATTTGCTTGAGGACAAGCAAATCTCAAGTGTAAGGGTATTTGATGAAGCAAAAAGCGTACCACTTTTGGGGGGTCATTTAAGGCCTAAGTCGAGATTATTTGATCAAATATTGCCCTAAATCGTTCCTTTTGTCATTTTAGATACTTTTGAGAGGAAATTTACAAAAGGAACTATTTTGGACGTTTTTGGAGCGAAAAAGTGAAGAAAACGACAAAGTCTCAAAATCATGCTGGAAATTGTACATAACGGCGTCACAGGTTGCTAGTGACGGCGTCATGACTTGACAAAGAGGTGGATAAATCAATTACACGTGACGCGCCAGAATGTTTTCTAAAGAGTACGTGACGGCGTCACATTATAAAATGTCAAGGCCATCACGTATAACCCAAAGAGTGACGGCCCAGAGTCCATAAAGAGTGACGGCATCAGAAGTGGATCTAAGCAATACGTGTGTTATTTTGGCGGCGAGTTGACGACGTCACACCTATCTCTTGACGCCGTCAGGATACAAAATCTATATATAGTTTTCTAGTTTTCATTCATGGTATGCAACTTTGAAGGGAGTAAACCCTAGATGAATTTTTACAGATATTTTGAGGGTTTCAAACCCTTGTTTCACCCATGCTTAATTGAAGATAAGTCTTTCATCAAATCATTCAATATGTCTATATGTTGTTTGATTGTATCTTACGCTTATCTTCTCTTTAACATGCTAGGCTAGGTTTTCTTTGTGTTTGCGTAGATGTAATGAAACTTAGATATTGATGATGGGTTGGTTGTTTGTTTATAATTGTTGTAGATGAATGAATTCGATTTTAGGCTTAAGAAAACTAGCAGACTTCCAATTGGTAACTTGCTTGAACGTCTTAAGAAACATGATCGGAGGTGTACTACGATATATTGGTTGTATTTAATGCGTAGGTAACTACTAATGAGGCCATGTTTAGAGCTAGTAGTCGGCTCGACATAGGAAGATGTAGAAGCTTATAGAGTTAGGGAAGATCGTACATGGCCCTACGAATGGTATTAAGGAATATTACCCGTCATCCATGCAATTGTAACAAACTAATCAACCTGTAAAAGATAGCTAGGGAGTAGTGAAATCTAAGTAAACACATTTTCTCTCATTATTGTTTTCACCATAATTTAGTTTAAGTTTAGTTTATTTTATTTTGATTGCATCTATAGTTATTTGGGTTAGTTGATTAGCAACTAATTTCGCCCACTCCTTCCAAAACCGAGATTTTACTTGCTTTCATTTAAAATATAAAAATATAAAAAGAATCATCCCTCATCTCTAGACCTAGTTTTAGTGAGTTTTAACCTTAGCGAACACTATTCTTTGAGTTGAACGATCAATCCCCCGGTACTTGTCACTATACTATACTACAACGATCAGGTACAATTCCTGGTGGGGATTGCAAGCTTCTCAAGATCCCTTGAGAGGTAAAATCTTTTGCGAGGGCGCAATTCCACACATCAGTAGTGCAAGAACACACAATGGTGGCAACTTCATCAACTGAAGCAGAGTATGTGGCTGCTGCAAGCTGCTGTGCTCAAGTCTTATGGCTTCAAAACCAGTTACTGGACTATGGGTACAATTTCATGAACACCATTATCTATATTGACAATAGCAGTACCATTTGCATAACCAAAAATCCTGTGCAACACACTGAGACTATACATATTGAAATTAGACAACACTTTATAAGAGATTGTTATAAGAAAAAGTTAATACAAGTTGTTAAAATCCATACTGATGACAACTATGCTGATTTATTAACAAAAGGTCTTGATGTAGGAAGATTTCAGTGATTGGTAACAGGTATTCGAATGCTTAACCCTTAAAATTTTATGTCTAAAACCTTTTTGGTGTTGAGGGGAGGATTTTTGTACTGCTACTTGCTGTATATGTTTGTATATTGCTGTTTATTGTGCATTTATTGTCCACTAACAATTTTGCAGAGATTAAAGTCAAACACTCAAGCAGTGACAAATCTATGAACAATGGAACTTAAAATTTCATTCAAAAAAGGTTTCATTACAATGGAGTGTTGCGTTACATCAGGACAACAACAGGCAACAAAACAAACCCCTAAATCTACTACTCCATAGCCTCTTTACCTTTTCCCTTATAGCCAGGCATGGTCTTGTGAACACCTCTGGCTTGGTCCTGCATTGCATTCCACATCTTTGGATAAGGGAGACCTAGAACTTGTTTGGCTGTCTTTTGGCGTGGCAGAACACTTTCAGGCATAGGGATCTTTCTCATTGCTGTCACAGCCTTCTCAAAAGCCCTCTCCAGTTCTTTTGGAATACTCATTACTAGGGCAAGTGGCACTTCATCATCAGAATAGAAGCTTGGTGCATAACTAGGTAGTTCTAAAGTGTTTGCAGGTGGAGTAGTATGGAAATCATCAGCAGAAATTGGTTTCTTAACTCTCTTCTTATGTTTCTTGGTTGAAGAAGTTGAGGCACAAGGTGGAATATAGTTGGACCATCCTGAAGATACTGACTCATCAGATGAGATACCAATTATGTTAGGGTTGGAGCTCATTGTGATGGAGGTTGTTTGTTGTTATATTGATGGTTTCCAAGATGTTTGGTGTGTAGGATTTATGATTCGAGTTCTATTTATAGGCCAAAGTCAACCCTAGCTTTCTACCCAAAAGAGTTATTGCTCTTAACTTCTTAGTTGGTGGGTGGAGTTAATTTTGGAAGATATTCTACTCTATCGGGTTGACCATACCAAGATATTTTTAGAAACAGTAACTTTGGTTTCTAATTAATTAACTTTCTCTTTGACTTGAATATTCTTGGTTTTGGACTAACTATTGCAGGTGAACAAGCATAATTTTGGTGAGAATTGATCTTATGGAGTGTGTAACTGAGACACAAAACAAATGGTTATTGATTCACCATGTCTAATCCACGTAAGAATAACTAGTCCATAGCAAACGGCTACTGGTAAAGACTCATCAAATCCATTTATGGTTGATAGTTTACCAAAAACTATATGGTTATCAACTCACCATATTCTTTATGATTAAGAGTTGGCTAGTCCATAGCAAACGGCTCATGGTAAAGACATATCAAATCCATTGATAGCCGGTAGTTTGCTAAAAAATATGATAAGAGCAGTACACATTAAATCTATTTTCCCACTGCTCTTAGAAATTTTTGTGAAAAGTTTCCACTGCTAGATCACAGTTTCCACTGTTAGTGTAAAATTTTCCACTGTTGAACTAGCCGTTGCAACTGTTTGTGTCAGTAACTAATTTTTCAACTAGCCATTGAGTAAAATCTTTTAACCGTCTTTCTAGGGATATATACATGGGAATTATCTTTTATTTATTTAACTTATTCTTTTTCAAAGATAAATCTTTACTTAAGATAATTTCTCTCTTGCGTATTGCACTCAAACCTTAGCAGTATATTATTCACATCTCAATTGGCTTGTTGCACTTTCTATTCTAACTCATACGATCATATTTTACTATAATCCATGGCTTCTTTAGAGTTTTTTAATTAACACAACCAGGTTGCATTCTTGGAGAAAATAGAGGTCAAAGATGGACCTGTTTTTCATGAGATTGTGGATTTTCTCAATGCTACTAATATAAGGTATGCTTTAACTTTAAACCCCACAATCTATGTCTCTCACATCAAAAAGTTTTGGCAGACTGTCACTATCAAAACTATTGAAGATGGAGACACACATGAACTTGTTGATGCTTTAAGCGCAACAGTGGATGGGGTAACCATTAATGTTACTGAATCATCCTTAAGAAGACTTATTCAATTGGATGATTTAGGAGGTATCGTACTTTACCCAATCCAGAAATTCTCCAAAAAATCTCTAATATGGGGTATGATACATCCAATAATAAACTCACTTTCAAAAAAGGATGTTTCTCCCCACAATGGAGGGTTTTCATACATATTCTTTTACATTGCTTAAGTCCTAAGAAAACTTCTTATGAACAATTTAGCACAACCATGGCTTATCCTTTGGTGTGTTTGGCAACAAACAGGACTTTTAATTTTTCAAAGTTTTTCTTTAACAACATGGTTAGCAATGTAAAGAGTAATTACAAAGACAGCCAATTCCTCCCCTCACAACACTACATGTGTCTGAACCTTTTGGTGAAGGTGCAAACAGTGGTGGTTTAGGAGCATTTCCTAGTCCAACTAGGGAGGAAACTGAGCCAATGTCCTATGATGCACCTCCCCCAGCAGGTAACACAGCTGGAAGTGTTGAGGGCAGTGGTAACTTACATGCATTAATGGACATATCACAGATGTACTACATTGGAGACTAAGGTCCAAACATTGGAAGATGAGCTCAAGTAAACCAAGCAACAATACAACACTGATCTTTCTAAGATTCTAAAGCAAATGCAAACTATGCAAGAAGAGATCAATGCACTTAAGAAGAAGAGGGTTGCTCATCTTGTTGTTTCTTCTCTATCCTCATCTCATGGTTTTGATTCAGAAGATAGCAATGATGACATGGGAGAATTCTCCCAAACAGGGGAGGAAAACAGATGCTTGGACTAAGGGGAGGCAGCTAGATTTTGAAGGAGCTCAAAATTTTGAAGATTTTGAAGGTTTTGATGATCAGGGTAATGAACCGGTGGATGAAGATCAGGGTACAGAAGATGTAGAAGTTTCTCAACAGAAATAATTGATTTAGATGCTCATGTTATACCAGAAGTCTTTTTGGATACAACATCAAGTCAACCCAAAGAAACTACTGCATCAACTCCACAAGTAGTTGAAACTTTAGAGGGTACTGCTTTCATACATGTAGAAGAAGCACCTGATGCATAACTTGAAAGGAGAAGAAGAGAAAAGGGGAAAGTTCCATTAACTACTGCAGAGGTTTCTCCACCAAAGAAAATTAAGGCAAGAACAGCTGCTCAGATTGCTTATGATGCAAAAGTAGCTCAGAAACTTTATGAAGATGATTTGGCCAAGAAAGCTGCACAAGATGAAATTGAAGTGGCAGATTTTATGGAGGCTCAGAGACTGCATAATGAAGAGATAAAGTTGGTATCTGAACCAAAAGAAGATCTCTCAAAATTTTCTTATGTGCCTAGTGAAGAAGAGATAGAATATTTAATCAACACTGATCCAAAGGTGAAAAAGAAGGCTGTTGACCTTGTTGCAGATCTAAGTTTAACATTTGAAGAAATATCAACTCAACTAGTTGATTATATTCAAATGAAGAATAATAAAGCACTTTTGGAGATGATTGGTTCAATCAAGAAGAATCAGAAGAAGACAAGACAACCATCCAAAGTTCAAGTGATTGCTGGTATGAAGAGGTATATATGTAATGTAGGTGGATGGAAGTTGTCTTAGCTCAAAGGAAAGACACATGAAGAAATTGAAGGACTTTACTATAGAGTTTACAAAAGTGATAGAGATTTCATTCCTATAGATTCATAAAAGGAGATTGAATTCCTTAAAAGACATGGAGCTCATATGGAATCAAGGAGAGCTAAGAAATAAAAGGTTGAAGAAAAGCTTACTGAAGACTAGCTGGGTGCTATGATAATTCTTGAAGAAGAAGATTTCTACATTGAGCCACCACAAGTCAGACGTCCAATTATTGATTGGGAAGTCTATATAGATGATTTTGCATCAACATGGAAGATCACCAGATTAGGTGGTGAAACATTCTCTTCTATGCAGTTTGACGACATTATCAGATCATGTGACAGAGATGATCTTGATACATTATGGAGAATGGTGAATGATAGGCATAAAGCTGGAAAGATTCAAGATGATAATGAGAAAGAGCTTTGGGGTTCACTTTCAGAGATTATATAAACCTGATCCAAGTGATAGATTTTGGAAGTTTCAAGCTTATGATCTGAGTACACTTTGGAAATTTTATGATTCCTGTAACATTCATCATGTTTCAACACAAGAAGGAGTTGATGTTTTCATGTTAGCTGAAAGAAAATATCCACTCAGAGCTGGAGTTTTGGATGTGATGCTTTCTACAAGGATCAGATGTGCAGAAAGAACTGAAGTGGTGAATGATCTGGTTCAAAGAATATACAATCAGAATAGAAAGGAATCTGCTGCTTTAAGGAAATGATAATGTGTTTGGAAGAATTCCCCCATCATAAAAGAAACTTATTGATTTACACAGAAATCATAATTTTAGGGGAGGATTGTTGGGAATTATACTAACAGTTACCATTGTTAAGCTTGGAAGAAGACACTGCTCAAGAATGCACCGGTAGTGGAAACTCATTACCACTGGCAGTACATATCATTACCACTGCTTATAGGATAGTTGTTAGGAAACTGTGTATTAGATAAGTATAGAAAAGATCTTCTGTATATTCTATTATGTTAGGTTTATACTTATCTTGTAAAGGACTCCTTGTGTCCTATAAAAGGAGGTCCTAGGGTTAGGTTTATGTATGTATCAATAGCAAGAGCTTCAAGGTGTAACCCTAGTGATAACTAAGATCACTCGTATTATTATCAATAATATTGAAGCTAAAAGTTTGATTAATCCCTGTGTTCATATTGTTTCATTAACATACAACTCATACACATCACTCATATACATCTTATAAATACTTTGTGGTAAATTCCACGTGCTACAAAATACTCAAAGTATCAATCTAACACAAGGCGTGTGTTTAGATCCTCATCAGTTTCGATTTGCAAGAATAGTACCTACGATGTTATTGTTCATGCAAATTTGGTTTTTTGGTTAACGCTCGTTAGCAAATCCCGTTAGTTAGTCCTCACGTGCATTGCACGTGAGTGTATTTTCATCATTTCACTGTTCCCGCCTTCATGACAAAAGTAATCCCACCCTAGTAACGATAATCGAAGAGGACATTTTTTGCAAATCAACTTATTCGGGTAGAACTGTTTAACACGACCAAATCATACGCACAAACACATTCTCTTCTTCTTTCAACACTCACCCAAAAAACAATACCATGGTAGTGTTATCTCCAGTTTGGCAGATTCGAACTCCTTTGTTTCCAGAACACGAGCTTCATGCTATTTACGGTAAGTTGTCATTTGTTTTTCTTATTCGAACATGCATTTGTACATTGTATGATATGTCATGATTTTCATACTTTTAACTTGTTATTTGTTTTCCTAACCAGAGTTGAATGGTACACTGTTCACTCTAAAAATTTGCCACAAAGGGCTCTTCACAAATCCACCAAACCGAAGATATCTGTTTGGAGATATAGTGTATGTTGACCTGATTGATGTTTCCCATTTCCACATTAAGGAGTATGTTAGAATGTTAGACGTATTAGGATTAGTGGATAGGACTCTGTTCTCACATTTTAGGATCCCTGAGAAATCTTTGGATGATGGGTTGATCCTATTGATGAGTGTGGAAGATGTCGTGCAAATGTTTAAATGCGTGCCTCGGTTTAAGGAAATAGAGGTTTATATTGAAGAAGGTATTTCATCAGTCGAGGACTATCTGTTGTACACGAGGAATAGTCGTGGTAAAAGTGTTGTGATTGAAGATATAGAGGATGCTGATGTAGTTAAGGAATCTGAGAAAGCTGGTGAGTTGTGTTTGCTAGAGTGGCATGGTGCTACTAAAATAGGAAAGGAGGGAAAACAGGGTGATAATTCAACTAATGCTTCATCTAGTAAGGCTGGAAGCAGGGATGATGAGAATTGTTTTTTCGTAGAACTAGATGATGATGATGAGCTTCTTATTCCAACACCATGGTCTGATGAAGGGAAGAACAAATTAAGGGCAAGAAGATTGAGTGGTGAGTACGAGTACAGAAACTTCATGTTCGAATTGGATTTTTTATTAAAGTATGATGAAATCAATGAGAAACGAAACAAAAGAGACTGAGGCGAGTAAAAAAGAGGGTGTGGCAGATGTGAATCAAGAGGATGTTGGAAAGGGTATGGGTGAACCTGAATTTAAACATGTTTTGGAAGGTGAGGTGGAAGTGGATGGTGAGTTATACCACGTACAAAATGAAAAGCATTGTCTAGATGAAATTGAAAAGCATTTTATGGATGAACAACCATGTTATGGACCTATAGAAGAGGCAGAAATTGATTCGTTGATTCAAGAGGCAAGATTGATTTATTGGAGATAGTCAAATAGGATGAGGGGAAAGAGGATGATTTCTTCATCATAGGAATTGAAGAGGATTTTCTGGATGAGCAACCATGCTATAGACCTATTGAAGAGGCGGAGATTGATTTGATGGAGATAGGCAAAGAGGATGATTTCGACCACAAAGAAATTGTAGTTGATTGGCTGGATGATCAACCAGCCTATGTACCTGATCAAGCTCCAGATATTGATATGTTGTTTGTTGAATTAGATTTTGTTATTCAAAATATGCATATTGTGGAAAACTAGAAGGGGGGTTGAATAGTTTTACGTCTTTTTAATTTT
This sequence comes from Artemisia argyi, assembly GCA_030686995.1. NCBI lineage: Eukaryota > Viridiplantae > Streptophyta > Magnoliopsida > Asterales > Asteraceae > Artemisia > Artemisia argyi. Next base: position 56,438,727 of record CM060697.1, on the reverse strand, counting down.
ATTATGAAAACTTAGTTTAGTTTTAAAACCTTGTTTGCTTTTAAAACTTTGATTCAATCTTATGTGAACTCAAATCTTGAACAATATGAACAACTATATCTAAGTATGAACAATAATAATATAAGCTAAGTATGTGAAATCAACACATGCACAATATAAACAATTGTAGCTATATACGAGAGATAAGTAAGTAATCGTTTATTTTATAATCCTTAGTTATATTTTGTATGAAAACTTTACTTGATCGAAATGATCAATTATATGTATGTTACCTTTTTAGTTTGATTGTAAAAACTTTGTTTTGTGAATGAAACTTTCGTTTTATCTTTAAGTAAAATCAATACTAGCACTATATGAGCAAATATATATATATATATATATATATATATATATATATATATATATATATATATATATATATATATATATATATATATATATATATATATATATATATACGTCTACGTCTACAAAAGTAATAACTATATAAGCAAGATAATAAGTAAGATATGGAAAGATCTAACCGCGAGACAAAGGATTTATAGTGGCTCGGCTACAAGGACACATTCCTTGCCCTACTCCACTCCTCGAGTCACCTACTCGAGAGTTTTCTTCACTATGTCAACAAGCTCCCTTATGGCGGAGAAAACCTTACACACCAATATACACACCACAACTTCGTCACAACTTATTCACACCTTATACACAACTTCTTCACACCTAGTCACTACTTAATCACAACACTACTTCTTCACACCTATCTATCTTCACGACTATCTACTTCACAACAATCTTCTTCACAACTATCTACTTCCTAACTTCTCTACTTCACAACTATCTACTACACACTCACTCTATCTACACACCTTGCTAATCTATCTTCTATCAAATATTCACAACTAGTTACATAAAGAAATAGATATAATGGATGATGCTCTAACAACTTGGATGTGGAGGTCACAACAAGTTGTAATACTTCTTCTCTTGAAGGATTGAAGTATTCTTCTCTTGCACTTGAAAGGTAGAGGTTTGGATCACTTTGAAACAAAGATTTATGTATGTATGATCAAAGGATTTTAGAGAATAGAAATGAGATCTAGAACAGAAAGTTTTGGGGTGCAAAAGGTGAGAAAATTCTGTGGGATGAACCAGTATTTATAGGGAGAAAATTTACTGTTCTGGAGCGTGGCCGGTCCCCTTAATTGGGTGCCGGTCCACTTAATAATTAAGGGGACCGCCTAGTATAATTAAGGGGGCCGCCTAATAAAAAAATATTTTTTCTTCAGATTTTTTGTCTTTTTGTGGGGGAAGTTTTTCCTGAAGAATGTAGCCGTTTTTTGGGTTGAAATTTGAATTCAAACTATTTATTTTGAATAAAACATTTCTTATAAATACAAAATTGTTTTGTATAAGTTTAAAAATGTTTTTCCCACTTTAATAAAATGTAAGGTTCGTAAAAATAAAAATTTCTTTGATCATAAAATGCATTAGACACTTTGTTTATTCATACCTTAAGTGATATGGATGCTAAAGCAAATATTTACGACTAAATACTTGTTTACGTCATAATTTGTAGTTCAATGAGTTTACATTTTGTGATTATCAAAATATAGAGATATCGATATATGTTAATAGTGTTTTTAGGCATTATTTATATCAACAATATCCCCCTTTTTGATGATTACAAAACCTAAACTCATTAAGTCTAAAAATTAATTTTATTAGACAAGTACTTAGTGAGTTTATATTCACTTCTCCCCCTTTTTGTAGAATCGAAAAGGTTATGCCGGCTAGCTTCATAAATGAAGTTAGACAGGATGAAAGCTCCCCCTTGATATGTGCTCCCTCTCGTTCGATGGCACCAAGGGATCGAGATATGGAATGCTCGCAAGAAAAATATTAGAAGCACAAACATATATAGAAGAATATACAATATACAAATAACAAGCATAGCAAACAAATATTAAGGATACATAACAATTAATTCAAAGAGATTATGTTAAAGATCCTAATTTGCCAAAGAGAACCATCGGACTTGCTTGTAACAAAAGGTTGGTTGATTCGTATTTGAAAGTGAAAATCATAAGAATATAGTATGCTTAGATGGTTGATGATGAAGTGTTTGGAATGAAGATGGTTGAGTTAGGGTAAGGTTGTTGGATTAATGGAGGTATATGTTTGGGTCATGAATGTTGGAGAGTTTGGTTGTGGAGAGTTTGTAGCGGAAGAGGTTGATTAAGGTTTTGGATGTTGTTCAAGTGAGGGTATTGGATGTGCAACATAGGAATGGCATGTGAAGTTGTAGGATGTGGTGGTGATACTCTTGATGGTGGAGACATGTTTGAGCTTAGGTAATCATGAAAATATGATATGGGTGGAAGAGATGCTTCATGAGTGGATGGTGTTTTTGTTGAATGAGCAACATGTAAAGTGTTGGTAATGAGGTTGGGATTATTGTTTTGGGATTGTGCATGCTCATCATAAGAAGGAGCATTAGTGGAAGCACGAATGGATGATTTGTTGTTAAATGGATCATTTGTGTGAGAGTGAGGTTTAGGTGTTGGTTGATTATGAACAACATCGCTTGAGTTATGAAAAGATTATGAGGTTTGAGTATAATGTAGAAGGATATGGGTGAGTAAAGGTTTTTGATATGTAATGTTGGTGAGAAGGAGAGTGATGTGTTAGGTATGTAATGTTGAAGACATAGGAAGAATTTGGTGTTGGATGTTTGACAACATCATTTGGTTTGTCGGGCTTTTAATGGAAGTTAGGCTTTCTTCTCCAAACGGGTTATTTGGTGGTTTTGGTTTAATGGGAGATGTCATGAAGAGATGAGTATAGATTGAGAGGAATGAGAGTGTTTATAATGTAGGATTAGTGGGATTGAGGATGTATACATTTTGATAGAAGGTTTAGGATAAATTAGGTTTATGAATTTTGGGAAGTGTAGGATGAAATGGGCTAAAAAGTAGAAAAAGGAGACAACACCTTCAACCATCAGATGGCCGCTCCCTTTAATTGGAGGCCGGTCCCCTTAATAATTAAGGGGCCGCCTTATGATTTAAGGGGGCCGCCCATCTGGTGATTCCCAGATTGCCAGAAAAGGGTTTTTGGTAGTGAATTGCAGAAATATTGTGTTTTTGGTTTCAAACAAGTCCAACTCTTTGAGGCAATTAAGCATATACTAATTATGTAGGCAATTATGTAGCCAAAGCATGTTAATCAAAGAGATTAAGTAAACAAGCAATTTTATCTAGCATGCAAACATACTCATCAAGCAAGTAAAATATAAGTGCTAGGAAACAATATGCAACATCAAGTATTTCATAACTACATAACTAGGAGGATTAATCCTAATGTGTATCAATGTGCAATAAGTGGGTAGTTATGATAACATGGATTTCTAGACTTGTTACAAACAAAGTCTTAATGAACAAACCATGGTCCTCTTGATTTGATTTAGTTCACTTATAAGTGTCATTTATATAAATATAGATGACAAATATGAGATCACCATGCATGATTTTAAAAGAGACGTTTTTAGCATTATTCAACAATGTTTGAAAGTAAGTTTTCACTTAGATGTGAGAGTTATTTGAATAAAATAGATTGGGTTTTTACTTCAAAATGTGTGAATGAACGGTAAAGAATATTTTTCCAATCTTTAGTTTTGATCAAAACAAAATTGTGGATATTGATAGTGAAAACATGTTATTTAAAAGTGGGATAGTTATTTGAAAAACTATTTTCCAAAATGTGAGGTTTTTGCATATTTTTAGAGATATTAGATTTTTGACAACAAATATCATAAATCAAATATTTTAAAAACTATTTATTAAAGATCTCATGCTCAAGAGGATTGGTTAAGCCTATTATTATCTCATGCTATCGTTTCTACATATCCTATGATCCTAAAGGAAATGAAGACGATAATTTATATGTTAGATGCGAGAGTGTTGAATGGGGTATAACCTAACATCTATAGTTCCTTTGTTTTCGCACGCTTATCTAACTTAATGCCATAGTCTACGAGAGCTTGTTTCATCCATAGTTTTCTTACACGAGGGATCTAATCCTACTTCTATATTAACGATCGATCCACTTAACTCATTTCACTTCATCACCATGAGTTTGCTAATAGTGGATATAGAAGATTTCCATTTTCTATTTCGTTCGGCAATGAACAATTTTATCTTATTCCTAAGAGAGTCAACCAATGATGTTTCTAGGTTATAAGAATATAAGCTATTATGTACACATATATGTATAGCTAAGCATTAATCTAACTAATCATATATCTAAGCATGCACATTATAGCGATGAACTTAAAAGAAACGCGTACCTTTTAGTCTTCAATGGAATATCTTCAAGCACTTCAAGTGACCATGTTGACTTATAGAAGTCATTTGTAGATGATATTCCAACTTCTTCCAAGATTGACAGCTTAGCCACTTGGTTCCCATTGTCTCATTGGTCCAAAGTTGTTTGGTCCAAACATATTCAACATTTGGTTAGGAAGCATGTATGGTGGTAGTATTCCCCAAGGATTGTAACTTGGTTGATAATTCCACATTTGATGACTAGTATTATTGTAGTTTTGTCTATTTTGGTTTCTTCTAGGTTGAGGTGTTTTAGATCGAGTATGAAGATTATTTGGTTTTCTCTATGGTGGAGTTTTAGATCTTAATTTAAATTTAGAGGATCCTACTTCGGTCTTTAAGGATGGTTTATAAAAAGTTTTTACTTTTTCATCATTCGCAATGGGTATTTTTCTATCTTTTGTAAGTATATACTTAGGTTTTGATTCTAATGATTTTTGTTTACTAGATTCACATTCAAACTTTATACTTTTATTTTCACTAGTTGAAACATTAGTTGAGGTTAATCCTAGACTGGTTTTATCTCCCGAAGTTTCTTGAACACTTATTATTTTCTTAAGTGGGTTACTACTATTTTTAAACTTGTCAAGTTTGAAAATTTCATCTTTAAGTTTTTCGTTTTCATTATTAACCTCTATGCATGTTTTACATTCTATAAAAACTTCTTTTCCTTTTTCCAAATGTTGTAGTCTAATTTTTAATTCGAGTACTTCATTTTCTAATAGATTATTAATATGTTTTAGTGACTTATTTTTAGCTATAACCTTTTGACCTAATTTACATAACCTATTATATTCACTATCTAGGTCTTTTTCGTCTAATGATAAATTTTCGTCACTAAAGTATTCGGTTTCGGAACGTACCTCGCTTGATGTCTTAGCCATAAGACATTTCTCCTCATTTGTGATTTCTTTCTCATCGTCATCTCTATCACTCCAAGCTCCTCCAACTAACGCCTTTTGATTTTGATTTCTTGACATCATTGGACATTTTCCGATGAGATGATTTGGATCACCATATTTGAAGCACTTCCTATCACTTTTGCCATTTTTGTCATCTTTATTTCTTTGGTTTGCTTTCCTTTCATCATGCGGTTGTCTAACGAATCTTCCTCGCCTTTTGAAGAATTTCTTGAAGTCTCTTACGGCCATCGCATATTCTTCGTCATCACTTTCGGAGGTTGAGCTATCCTCATTACTAGATTCCTTCATAGCTTTCAACGCAATTGACTTGCTTTGCTCTCTTTTTCCATTGACCATCTCGGAGTCTTTCTTTATTATTGCTTCGTAGACTTTCAGGTTGCCGATCAACTCATCAAGTTGAAGAGTTGACAAGTTCTTCGATTCTTCAATCGCCGTAACTTTAGCTCGCCATTTTGGATGAAGAGCCTTAAGAAATTTCCTAACAAAATTCTTACTAGAAAAATTCTCATCAAGTGCTTTTAAACTTGTGATGATAGTGTTAAACCTAGCAAAAGCATTATCTATTGATTCCTCCTCCGGAATCGTAAATTGTTCATATTGTTGAACAAGAAGATCTATTTTGTTATCTGTAACTTGACTATTACCTTGGTGAGTGATTAGTAAAGAATCCCAAATTTCTTTTGCGGTTTTACACATAAAAATTCTTTCATATTCTTTGCGTGGTAACACATTATAAATAACCATTTTAGCCTCATTATTTTTTGCTAGTTTCTTTTTTAAATCATCATTTTGTTTTTCAAAAGATACAATTTCATCCATTTTAGTTTCAAAATTATATTGAATAGGGGGAAAATCACCAAAGGTAATGACATGCCAAAGATCAAGATCTTTTGATTTCACATAAGTTTCGAATCTATTTTTCCAATAAAGAAAACCATCACTTTCAAATAGTGGTGGTCTTTGCATAGATTGCCCTTCTAAATATTTTTCCGATTCCATAGATCGATACAAGTTTTAAAATACAGTATATTTTAAAAATCTTGTTTAACCTGTCTCTGATGCCAATTGTGAAAAACTAGAAGGGGGTTGAATAGTTTTACGTCTTTTTAATTTTATTATGAAAACTTAGTTTAGTTTTAAAACCTTGTTTGCTTTTAAAACTTTGATTCAATCTTATGTGAACTCAAATCTTGAACAATATGAACAACTATATCTAAGTATGAACAATAATAATATAAGCTAAGTATGTGAAATCAACACATGCACAATATAAACAATTATAGCTATATACGAGAGATAAGTAAATAATCGTTTATTTTATAATCCCTAGTTATATTTTGTATGAAAACTTTACTTGATCGAAATGATCAATTATATGTATGTTACCTTTTTAGTTTGATTGTAAAAACTTTGTTTTGTGAATGAAACTTTCGTTTGATCTTTACGTAAAATCAATACTAGCACTATATCAGCAAATATATATATATATATATATATATATATATATATATATATATATATATATATATATATATATATATATATATATATATATATATATATATATATATATATATATATATATATATACGTCTACATCTACAAAAGTAATAACTATATAAGCAAGATAATAAGTAAGATATGGAAAGATCTAACCGCGAGACAAAGGATTTATAGTGGTTCGGCTACAAGGACACCTTCCTTGCCCTACTCCACTCCTCGAGTCACCTACTCGAGAGTTTTTTTCACTATGTCAACAAGCTCCCTTATGGCGGAGAAAACCTTACACACCAATATACACACCACAACTTCGTCACAACTTATTCACACCTTCTACACAACTTCTTCACACCTAGTCACTACTTAATCACAACACTACTTCTTCACACCTATCTATCTTCACGACTATCTACTTCACAACAATCTACTTCCCAACTTCTCTACTTCACAACTATCTACTACACACTCACTCTATCTACACACCTTGTTAATCTATCTTCTATCAAATATTCACAACTAGTTACACAAAGAAATAGATATAATGGATGATGCTCTAACAACTTGGATGTGGAGGTCACAACAAGTTGCAATACTTCTTCTCTTGAAGGATTGAAGTATTCTTCTCTTGCACTTGAAAGGTAGAGGTTTGGATCACTTTGAAACAAAGATTTATGTATGTATGATCAAAGGATTTTAGAGAATAGAAATGAGATCTAGAACAGAAAGTTTTGGGGTGCAAAAGGTGAGAAAATTCTGTGGGATGAACCAGTATTTATAGGGAGAAAATTTACTGTTCTGGACCGTGGCCGGTCCCCTTAATAATTAAGGGGACCGCCTAGTATAATTAAGGGGGGCCGCCTAATAAAAAAATATTTTTTCTTCAGATTTTTTGTCTTTTTGTGGGGGAAGTTTTTCCTGAAGAATATAGCCGTTTTTTGGGTTGAAATTTGAATTCAAACTATTTATTTTGAATAAAACATTTCATATAAATACAAAATTGTTTTGTATAAGTTTAAAAATGTTTGTCCCACTTTAATAAAATGTAAGGTTTGTAAAAATAAAAATTCCTTTGACCATAAAATGCATTAGACAATTTGTTTATTCATACCTTAAGTGATATGGATGCTAAAGCAAATATTTACGAGTAAGTACTTGTTTACGTCATAATTTGTAGTTCAATGAGTTTACGTTTTGTGATTATCAAAACATAGAGATATCGATATATGTTAATAGTGTTTTTAGGCATTATTTATATCTACACATATTCTACAAAATGATGTCAGAGATGAAGCTGTAGTAGTTGTTGATAAAGGTCCATCAGCAGATGTTGAAGATAGTTTGGAAAGGACATACATGGACACTCCAGCTACAGTTGATTCACCTGCTATTGTGACCTCTGGTATACAAAAGAATAGAAGAAAGTTAGATCCAGCTGACAAGGATGAGAAGGCAATAGAAGCAGATGAGGAGGTTGATTCCAAGTGAGGAGGGAATGATCAAGGTCAGCACAAGGCAATGGTGAAGGTTGTTCTATTTATTTTGTTTATCTTATGGCTTGGGATGCCATTTTTTGGAACAATTTAGTTTATGCAGGCCGAATAACATTTTAGTGTTGTGTCTAGTGGTAGTTTGTGCCACATGTGTATGTTTATGAACATGTCTATGTTTTGTTGATCGCAGTTATGTACTAGTTGCACTAATATTTCTTCTAGCAGCACTAATATTTCTTACTAGCAGCACTAAGCTTTCTACCAGATGTGAAGTTTAGGGTTTTACTTATTTGCAAATAATTTCCCTTGACTTAACTATTTGGTTTGACTAAAATGGGCCATATCACACGTGCCAAAGATCCGTTATCTTAACTTTAGTATTCAACAATAAAGTCATCTTTTATCTTCTTCCCCAATTCAAACACTCATCCAAACCCATACCTAATAAACCCTAAAATAAGTCATTCATTCGAAATGGCTTCATTGTCATCTTCGGTTCGAAGTCATCGTCCTCCACCACCTACCCATTGCGAACATGAGGAACCCGTTATTGAACAAACATCACGATCCATTTATCATCCTTTAAGACATTTTCTAGGCTGCATAAATTATTATAATGTAAGTGATTTTTACTTTGTTTATCATTCGGTTATATGCTAATATGTCTAAACACGTAGGGTTCAAAATGTCGCACCTTTTACTGGCTTGATCCTGAATTACCAAGTGACTACTACAAAAACGAAGTACACAAGTTGATTCAAATGGAAAAAGGATTGAAAATAGACAAATGTAGTTTGAATAAAAAATAAGAGACTTGCAAAGGGATTTTGACTATTAGAAGTCTTATTTGCAAAACCAAGTCTTACTTCTGCAAATGGAATTGAAAGAAAGCAAATCTGAGCTAGTGGTTTATAGGAAATGTGTTATTGTAATGGCTCTGGTTGTTGCTTATATGTTGTTTGCAGGAAAGGTGGTGTAGAAGTCATGATGTAATATTGTAATGTACAAGTAGAATTGTGCAAGATGTAGTGTAGTTGACTTTTGTTATTGACTGTTAGCTATACGAATAGAGCTCTGTATTCGCATTTCAAAGTTAATGAAGATATGTAACAACCTTTTGCAAACAACTTAAAATGTTTATTACCATTTAGAGTTTTAATTAATGTTTATTACCATGCACTTATGACAATGTTTAGTAGGATTTAATGTTTAAAAAAAAGAATGATTACTAATTTTCATCTAGCCGTTTACCATTAGGGCTATTCACATTGGAATGGGAATTTCAGCATGAGCATGGGACTTTCAACATAGTAAATTGTTACAATTTTAATGCATGGACTTTCCAAATTCCCTCTTAACATTAACATTGGACGGATTCAAGCACCTATATCCCTTTTTAAAGCCACTTCCATGAATCCCAAATGAAAAAAAAAAATGTTTTTTATACAATCTTTAAACAAACTACCACAAGTGATATTGATTAGTTATGTCTGGAAACAACAAGAGAGCATGGTCTGTTAACGAGATGAGCATGGTGAAGAAGAAACAGTCAAAGTAAGTACATTTTTTAACACGTAGTCATTCAAAACATATTTGTTGCAGCAACTTCTGTAATATGAATTAACTAATGCTTATTCGATTTCAGGAAAACACGTTTTCAAGGAGAGTTCAAGAGTTAATGAATCGCTTGATCAAGGTACGGTACTGTCATATACATTTGGTTCAAAAACAGTTGCAACTAACTTAACAATTCAAGGATTAATTTTGTATCTATATTTTCAGTTTTATGCACTTATGATTGTCTATTATGTATAGGTAAAGAAGAAGATACTTTTGCAACTATTAAAGAGTGCTATGAGTGGTTGATGTCTGAGAGAAAGAAAGAAGCAGAGAAACAAACTTTGCTTCAACTTGCTAAGGATTAGAAAGAATTTTCTCCGTCAAAGAAGAGTGTTGCTTTAGTTGATGAGGATTCGACTGATGTGGGTCATTTGAGTGACCAAGACAGTTTGGATGCCATTGATTACAATAATGCACATTTGGCATTTGACCCGGAGAAATCCCCAAAATTTCATTAGTACTTTTTTTTTAATGTATGAACTTTTAATTCAATTACTATGGAATTGTTTACATTTCTTGGTTGATTATTAGTTGTTTCGTTAGTAGTTCATTCACATTTACAATAATATGTTAAGCACAAACTTCATTACACTAATCATATGCTCCATAATATACTAATTAAATGCATCACATAACTTAAAATTTGTGTCATATGCTCATCTCACAATTCCACACAAATTAAACCAATAAAAGATTAGAACTTTATCATATACATAGGAAAAAGTAAAGGAGACAGTGCAGGGTCAAAGCATAAGGTCAACAACATCAGAAAAGTCAAAGCTCAAGTCATCAAACCAACAAAGCAGTTACCTCATCAAAAGACTCATGTGAATTGTTATGAGATGTAAATATTACTTGTGGTATAGTAGCTAGTAGTTAATCTTTGTACAAATATGATGTAATGTAGTGTAGACTAGCTTAGTATTTGTAGTTAGTTAGTCTTGGGTCAATTGAGTCTATTTGACCCATCACTCTATAAATCTCATGTAATGTTTCATTTTCACTCTAATGAAAGAATAATCACATTTTCATTCTCTCTCAATTTCCAATAAAAGTATACATAAAGAGAAGCACTTGAAGGCCTATCATCATCGCAAGGATTGGGTTTTGAATCAATATGCGCTCACACACATCATTTTAGATTTGGCAACGCTATGGTTGTAACAAATTGAAATACAATACAAACTCATCCAAAAATCCGTTTGAAAACCGAAAGTTAAGCAGATAGATTACATTAGCAACAAATTCAAATAAACATAGGACTACATAAACCATCCTACATATGATGATACTAAATAAACCATCGTATCAACCTACATGGTTGAATACAACACATTGTCTATGTACAAACCCATATGGTTTTTCCTACATCCGCTAATTACAAAACATTGTCTACGGACAAACCCATATGGTTTATCCTTCATCAGATAATTACAAAACATTGTTTACGGACAAACCCATATGGTTTATCCGGCTTACAAACAGTTTCAAACATTGTTTCAACCATCAACAAACATAAAACTATCAAGAAACATCAACACACATCAAACCTTAAAACTCTTTGGGACCTGTTTGTTTCATCAGTTAGACAGAAGCGGACCCTTGTACCTGCACCAAAGCCGGCTGCCTCCCTCAACTCCCTGAAACCAGATGATCAAAAAATTGTCACATTCCTCTTCACCTTGCCTCGACCAGGTACCACAAATGTTCTCTCACGTACTTTGAACACTTTCTGTATCCTTTGATGCTTCACGACAGCGACATCGTACCCATAGGCGTACCTATACAAGTTGTATTTCTGGACAATTTTTGATGGTATAATCTGTTTCAAAATGTATAAAACTTAGTATTAGTATTAGTATTAGTTTTAGTGGTTTTTTTTTTTAATGGTAATAGACATTATGATTTATCAATCATCCTATCAGACACACAATATCTCAGACAAATGACAGCTATATATATGATTAAGCAAATTTGTCACTACTGCTTCCCAACAGGCCAAATACACAAATCAAAACAGAGGACCACATCAACAATGCATAAAGGAAGTATAGCAGCTAAAGATCCAGCTAAAGCTCAAGCTTATGAAGGTTAGGACTGCTTATGGAAGTTACTTACTGCTAGTGTATATTATAGACGCTGAGAACTTACCAAGTCGTTAGGGCTGCTAGGAGAAAACTTAGTGCTGCTAGTAATAAGTAACAACTGCTATAGTTTGATAGTTGTTTAGTTTGTAATCTCATTGACCTTCAAATTAACATTTGAACAAACTAACAAAGTTTCAAGACACTTACAAGTCGTCCATCTCTCCAGAAGCATGCAGTCAGCATTTTGTAGAATGTCCTATCTTCTTGGTCATGGACAGTGTGAAACGTCCAGTTGCACATCTAATTCATCCTACGGGCTTCATAATCTGAATTTAATAATACAAAGTGAGTTAGTTAATGATAATCCAAAATGTTACACAGATATCATCTACTTGATGTAGTTATAGTTAATAAAGAAAAAGATACCATAGTCATGAGGTTGGTGAAACAGGGCATTCATGGCAATACTAATGCTATATGTCTCCACAGTTGTGATGGCCCCTCCATCAGGTTCAAACAACATCACATTATATTCCTCCCCCGGGACAACCTGAGTAAACACCATCTACTGACCAGGGCTCATATTCAAGTCTTGAACGAGCCTCAACCAACCACAACCATACAAGAAGGAGTGGACGTATCGATCATAGAGATGATCACTGGCCACCCTAACATTGTAGTCAGTCGTGTTAGTGGAAACCACGACCGAATCAGTAGGGGTTGGACCATCCAGATACCTCATAAATTCTTCCTGCAACGACTGCATAAGTAGAGATATGTCTGTCACAGGCACTAAACATTTCCAAAATTGGGCACTCTCGGGTTCATAATTGTGAAACTCCAACCCATCCTCGCCATAGCAAGTTACATAAAACACATCCTCACCCTCTTCAACAAAATGTATGTACACAACATCCGAACAGGTGATGTTGTGAATGGCAAAATCATTCCACCTTGCTCCCTCAACAATACACATTAAATCTGAGACTCTCCTTACACGAACTTTCCATCTAACCCCCCCCCCCCCAGTTAACTAAGTAAAATAAGAATTGTCATGATAGGAACCTCCTAAAATGTAATCATTATGCATTTCCTGTCTATGAAAATTAATATTTAGCCATTGTCAATTTAATACTAATTAAACTAGTTTCTTAGAGAAATAACAGCTTGTCAATAACGGTGTTAACTTACAAACTCATCCAAAACATGTTGAGGATTGCCCACAACACAAATAAATTGATTACCAAACATGTTTATTGCATTAACGATTAAGATTACAAAAAAAATGCAAATACCGTTTGAATGAAGTAAAAATCAGAAAATGTTATTACCTGGTACGTGTGTTTTTTGAAGAATCACGACTACTAAGCTCCGATGGTATTGTTTGAGATATTGTGTGATTTGATCGGTTGAAAGAAGATAGAACGTTTATGTGTGTGTGATTTTGCTAATGTTAATGTGTTAAACACGACTTAGTTTGGTTATTTCCAAAAAATGTCCTCATCGATTTTCGTGCAAGTGAGGTAGCTGGAGTGTGTTAAAGGCGGGAAAGGTGAAATGACGAAATTACCATCACGTGCAGCACACGTGAGGACTAACTAACGGGATTTGCTAACGAGCTTTAGCCAAAAAAACCAAATTTGCATGAATAGTAATATCGCAGGAACCATTCTTGCAAATCGAAACTTGGTGAGAAACATTTTTTTGTAAAAGTTCTCGTATGAGTACACTTTTTGCAATTTTGACAAACCATAGGGACATTTTTTGCAGTTTACACTAATAACTATTAATATTTTGTATAAAATTTTATTGGATGAAAGATGTAACTTTGTTTACCTGACATAGATGTTGTGGTTGAGGTTAATGTTGTTTAAATTTAACTATTGATATCATGTTTTACAAAATGTGTGAGTTAATAGCACATGATGAGCATTGATGAAGTTAAACTTTACTCCACAAAGATTATTAAAATAAACCTTAAATAATAATTACATTACAATCATGTATATTTATTTTTATATCACAATAACTCGTGCTTACCGTTTGATATGTATATTACTGTTAATAATAATTTAGCCGTATTTAATATTTAAACCCGTGTACGCATAGATTAAACTTTTAAATAAAATAAAATGAGTACTTATTTAATGCATATAGTGAAAAAAAATATTTTAATAAATGAAAGTTTAAAACTAATATTTATTTTAAAAATATTTAACATATGTTAAAACTAATTCGTATATTTACAAAATCTTGTAATTTTAATGGATGAAACTCTTAAAATAATACTAATACTTATGTAATTGTAAACAAAGTTCATATTATAAAGTATATGTGGTATAAAGTGAAGGGGTTATTTGTTTATTATATAAAGTTATTAAAAAAACATGAAATCTTATAATTTTACACTTAACTATATATAATATAGTTAAAATTTAACCACAAAAGTTTTATCAATTACCTCCTTTTTTTTTAAGTTTTTGTTTTCATAATTTGACACATATATTTTTATGTGTTTTTTTTTTGTCAACTAAATTCTTCTCCAAATTTATTAAAATTTGATCAAATCAATTCAATTTTGACTTTTATTGACTAAACATATTGTTTGATTTCGCTTATACGTCAAAATCGAGTTCTCCTATTAGTCCAATTTTTTTCAATATAAATGATTTTGCAAAATCACTTATAATGATGTAATTCTTTATTGTATAAAAGATTATACCATGTAATTAATTCGTGCCAAACTTAATTACCGTAAAACGTGGTCAGTGGAAAAAAACGTGTTTAGCTATACTATTTTCAGGCTGCCCTCTTCTATGTTATGGTGCTATTTTTGGAGTTCATGGCTTTGTATGGTTGTATATTTGTATGACTCATGCACCATATGTATCCGTAACATTCAAGTACTGCATTAAGTTACCAACCTCAAATTTGGCATTATATTAAGGTCACTTGTATGATTCATGCACCCAGGGGCGAAGCTTCATAGGGGCCGGGGGGCGCCCGACCCTCCGAAATTTTTTTTGCGATGTAGGGGGTATATAGTTTTCGTGTAGAAAAATTTCGGTATATTCGGTTTCGACCCCCCAAAAATTTCGGTATACCTGAAATATAGCCTTAGGAAAAAAAAATTAGATCCCGACCCCCCACTTACAAAATCCAAGCTTCGCCACTGCATGCACCATATGTATCCGTAACATTTAAGTACTGCATTAAGTTATCAACCTCAAATTGGCATTATATTAAGGTCACTCAAAGCTTGTTTTGGTTAAAAAAAACACTCAAGTTTAATTATTATCTTTTTAAAATCACTTAAACTTTACTTTCACTGAATAAACCATTCAAATTTAAATATTTTTCTAAGATTGTGAAAATTTTAAACATTTATATAATAAAAGGATTAGAAACTTTTTAAATTAGTTAAGAGAAGTTAAATTTAAAGGGCTGGTTATTATTTAAGGTACAAGTAATTGATGAATGTCTAAACATATTAAAAACAACTTTAAAAGATACATTTATACCAATTTTCTTATAAAAGTCACTATTGATGAATGTCTAAACATATTAAAAACAACTTTAAAAGATACATTTATACCAATTTTCTTATAAAAGTCACTAAAGTTGGACAGTATTAAAATTTGAGTGATTTTTGTGGTTAAGAAAAACTTTGAGTCTTTTTAATTAAACAGTTTTGAAACTTGAGTGGTTTTTATATAATTAAAATAAAGTAAGAGTGACTTAAGTGGAACAATGATGAATTGCAGTGACATCTTTCCTTATGTTAATTGCCGTTGAATTTTATAAAGCGACATAGTAAATTTCTGACTTTTTGGAAAGGAAGGCAATATTACATGTCTAAAAACTACAATTATAACTTAGTACGTTAATAGGCAACAGAGTCTACGTTTTTTTACGGTTTTTTTTTTTTTTTTTCTTCTTTTTTTTATTATTATTAGACATAAACATTTAGGTGTGTTTGGCAGACAGTTTTTTAGAGCATTTTAGAGCAATAGCATTTAGCATTATTATTACAAATCTCATTTGGAAAGAAAACATATTGCATTTATAAAATTATAAAAACGCTATTTTCTCAATGCTTTTGAATAAACATTTAGCATTACGTCATTTTACACATTAAAATTACAGCTAGAGTTATTCTACTAAACATTTTTATAAATTAAACTGTTATTGCTTACTGATATCTGTTACTACAAACACACCCCAAGACATTCACATGCCATCTAAAACATCCGTGTTTACAACCTTAATGTAATACGTACTAATATAGTAATATATATTATGCCATCCCAAGTATTATTACTCCAATTTTCCAAGATAAGTATCTACTTTTAATGAATTAAATACAATTCAGATAATCATATTATGTAAATTAGAAAGTAATTAACAAATACGGAGTATACGATTAAGTTTAAATATGGTAGAAAAGTAATGTTTTCATCTTGGGTTATCTTTCATTTTTATCTAGCGTCAAATATGTGTGTATATATACCCACAGAAATGTATGCATCTAAAATATATAAAACACATAAAGGAAAACTAAAACGATGAGGAACACACAATTAGCTTTGATTCTATTGACAGTTCTCGTCATCATTTCGTCGGGTAAAGTCTCTTTAATATAGTTTCTTATGTTTACATGACACTATATATGTTTTTATGGTTTGCTGTTTATTTCATGCTAATAATTAAGTAATTAACGCGAATTTGTGTATGAAGAAATGATGTTAGGAACAACGGCTATTCGACCCACTGATCTACCAAACTGCAGCAGTGATAATGATTGTGCGCCGTTATGCAAGAACTGTAGATTTTGTCATTGCTTCAATAATATTTGTGTCCGCGGATGTCAAGGCCCCCCGGCTCAAGAACTCGACAAGGACAGTGATTTTGATAAGCAGACTAGTGCGATGAAACATCTCTAAGGCTTTATAGTGATTTTAGTTTCGAATGTATTTGAAATTTATTGCGATGGAAGATGCATGCTAGTTGATTTGAATGATAATTGAAAAAGCTAGTTTGTGCCCTCTTCTTTGAATTTAATACCGCAACTTTTTCATGTGATTGACTGAATTAATTTCCATAGTTTCACAAGAACAATGAAAGGTTATTCTCATCTTCTTAAATTACAAGTGGCACCCCTTCTCACACGTTTTTTAATTTTGTATTTTAATTTTATAATTTTATTTATATTATAAAACTGTGAAACAGAAAATGCGAAAAAATATAAAATTATAATAAAATATTAAACTTTAAAAGGTACAAAATAGAAACTGATAAGTACAAAAATTGTTTGAAAATTGTGTTATAGTGTTTGGGACAAAAGAGTGGTAGGATTGTTTGAAAAGTACAAAACATGTGGGATGGAGGGGTGGTGAATGTGGGGTGTTTTGTATAAGAGATTAATATTAGGCACTCTCTTTTTTTTTTTTATTGAATAAATAACTCATTTTCAACATTTTTTTTTAGAAATTAAAATATTTTAAACCTTTAATCGTTAAGTGAAAAAAATTACACTATCACGACGAACATTTAATTATCTTTTAATAGACGGGCACTAATATATTTTTTTTCACTATTTTCTTGTTTTTTTGTCTATTTTTCCTCTTTTTGTTATTGAAATTTGCATATGAATTATAGTGTATTTATTACCAAGGTCTGTTTTTCATTACGAAAAATGGGAGAAATCTATAATTTAAACACAAATACTTATGCCAATTTTAATATTAGTCATTTAGTGTTTGAACTTCTATATCAATGTTAAGTCATATATGATATACAATCATACAAATACCAATTTTACCTCATTAGACCAACAAATGACTTGACTTTCTCTTAAAAGTGCTAAAGTATAATTTTTTGAAAAAAAACTTTAAGAGCTGATAATTTTCTTGTTTTTAAATCATTTTCTTTTCGAAACAACTTTTTAAAAAGATAGATGAGATAGCAATTTGTAACCTTTAAGTGATTTCAAGAGAAAAACATCATATGAAAGTATTCGAAACTTTCATACAATCCGGTTTTTGAAATTCAAAGTTCAATTATTGTTTTTGACACCAAAATCAATCCACCATCATGTAAAAGCCTTGATACTAATTGTGGGAACCCAATTGTATCAAAATCATGAACACATGTAGAAGATTTTAGAGAGAGAAAGAGTTTAGAGAGAATGTGAAACCAAAAGAGTGTGATATTAGATTTACACACACAAGTGAATGAGGAACCACACCTTCTTCATAGTGAGTGAGAGAGGCGTTAAATATGTCTAAGCCATGTAGGCTTTTTCTAATGGGCATCGCCCATGGGCTTTATACTGGTGACTAACTAGTTTACATGTTTAGCCCAATATACGAAACTAAGATCGCCACTTCTATGACTAACAAGTAATGATTTATAGGGTCTTATTCAAGCTGTCAAAAATGTCATGCCATATGTTGAGCATCGTCAATGTGCAAGACATATTTATGAAGGATTCAAGAAACATTTTGGTGAGTAGAGTTTAGGAATTTATTTGGGCAGCATCTAAGGCCTCATATCCTCAACTATTCAATAAGATCATGGATAAGATAAAAAGGGCTAACCCAAAGGTACATAAGTATCTCATGGATTAGAACCCCAAAGTATGGTCTAGAGCTTTTTTTTAGCCAAACAGAGGTTCTGAAGTAGTAGAGAATGGTTTCAGTGAATGCTTTAATAGTGTTCTTCTATGTGTTAGGAATAAACCATTGCTAACTACGTTAGAAGTTATTAGAGTCATAGTACTTGAGAGGGCACACATAATGAGGGAAATCAGTAGGAAATGGAAACCTAGAGCATGTCCCAACATCCAAAAAAAAATATTGGAATGGCTCAAGGACCAACAAATGTATGTTTCCATTTAAAGCTTTGAAGTAAACGAATTCATTTATTAGAAAGTTCTAATTGACATGCATAACAAAAAATTGCAGGTTTTGCATGTTATACCTGTTGGTTTTGAGGTTACATCAAGGAGTGACGGATTCAGAGTTGATGAAAGAAAGAGAACTTTCAGCTGCAAGATGTGGGAGTTATCAGGTATACCTTGTCTACATGACACAAAGGTAATTGTCTTGCTAAATAGATTCGAGCTTGTTTTGAAACACGATACCAAGTCATTTTCTTGCTAAACATGATACCACAAAGGTAATTTTTGCAAGATAGATTGGTATGGAAAAAGATGGTTTGGATGTTGGTCTAAGTGAGCAAACACAAGAAGAACCACAAGGACAAGATCAGCACAGTGAGAGTGACTTGACCAATAGTCAAGTGGAAAGGCTAACTCAGAGAAAAAGATGGAAGAAGAACAGCGAGTGCAAATACCTAATCAACACCAACAGGGAATTGAGGAGGCAAAGTGAAAGAATAGTCAATTTGAAGTTGTCAAAAGAGTTGAATTGCTAGGGTAGTACTCCAGAGCTTGCACTCGATGTGGATGATGCTTGAAGAAGTTGATGTTTATGTGCACATCTTTTGTATCCAGTTTAAGTGCACTTATGTATGTTAATAACTTTTAATTTGCCAATTTTGTTCATGTGAGGGCATAGGTTGATAAACAGTTTAAACATCTCTTAGGTCTATAATATTGGTAAAAACACTTTAGTACCATCTAGGATATTTATGATATATGTAAGACAAAAATACACCGTTGGTCCCTAAACTTTCTATGAAACATCACAGGGCACCTTAACTTTTGAAAAACATCGTGTGGCGTCCAAAACTTGGGATTTTGAGGCCGATTGCGTCCCTCAGCCCGTAATATGAACAGCAACGCATTCTTGGAGAGGGCAAAATTGTTATTCACTATAGCGATCTAGTTTCTAGCCGTTGTACATTGTCCCGGTTCCCTATATTACTGTGAGTCAAAATTATATTGTCACTCATGATCCTTTAATCTTTCCCCCAAAACCTTTCCTCCTTCAACATGGTACACTGCTGGTGTGGTAAGCAAGCTATAACACGCACTTCGTGGACATTGGCCAACCCAGGGCGTCGATTCTATGCTTGTCCTGATGAAGTAAGTACGTTTTAAGATTGATTGTATTACCTTGCTTTCGCAAGTAGCAAAGTACATTGTAACAATGGTGGTTCATTAACGAAATGTCATATTAATGATTAGGGGTCTTCTTGTCGGTGGATAAGATGGTATGATCCTGAAATGTGTGCACGTTCAAGAATGATCATACCAGGCCTTTTGAGGGGGAGAAATGAGCTCAAGGAAAGATTAGAAGTTGCTCAAGGTAATGTGTGGAATTGGAAGATTTACCTGGTGCTCAGTTGGATATTGTTCTTGATTGTTTATGCACTTGGTTAACTTTTTAGCTTTAAAGTATGATGGCCGTGTTTTGTGTTTTGTGGAAAATGTAATTACTTGTTAGGCCACCTTGGTAGTATTAGAACCTTTACCAAAACTATTTTGTACTAGTATGTTTTGTCTTTAGATTTTATTGAATGGTAGTAACATTGTCTCCAACATGGATATGAAGTTTGGTTCTTTTTCTGAGTTTACGTTATGGGTATATATGCAGATGCATAGAAATTTGGTTATAATTGACTTTGAATAGTCAACATTCTTTTGAAGTTTTAGTTTTGGTTAGTTTCGCCTGCATCAATTTGCAGTAGCATATTATGCAGTCATACAGTTAGATATAACATACGTTGCACACAACATACATATTTTGGACACAATTACAATTCACAAACATAACATGATTCTTGATGCGTGGGAATTGCACCAGGCTTTACCTCTCGAGGGATCTCGAGAAGCTTACAACCCCCACCAGGCAGTGTACCTGATCGTTGTAGTATAGTATAGTGACAAGTACCGGGGGATTGATCGTTCAACTCAGGAATAGTGTCGCTAGGATTAGAAAGCCTAAAAACTAGGTCTAGAGGTGATGGATGATTCTTTTGTATTTTTATATTTTTATAAAAGCAATTAAAATCTCGGATTTTTAGAAGAGTGGCGGAATTAGTTGCTAGTCAACTAACCCAATAACTAAGATGCAATCAAAAGAAAATGACAAAAATGAAAATAAAACTAATTAAACTAGTGGTGTGAACAATAATGGGAAAACTGTGTTTACTTAGATTTCATTACTCCCTAGATATCTTTTACAGGTTGATAGTTTGTTACAATTGCGTGGATGACGGGTTATATTCCTTAATACCATTCGTGGGGTGGCGTACGTACTTCCCCAACTCTATAAGCTCCTACTTCACTCCTATGTTGAGCCTGCAAGAAGCTCCTAATATGGGATCATTAGAATTCACTCATGCATTAAATACAACCATAAAAACCTAGTACGCATTGGTTCATGTTTCTTAAGACGTTCAAGCATGTTACCCTATGGAAGTCTGCCAGTTTTCTTAAGCCTAACATCGAAATCATTCATCCGTAACAATTATAAACAAGCAATCAACCCATAATCAACATCTAGGTTTCACTACATCTAAGCAAACACACAAGAGATCTAGCCTAGCATGTTAAAATCAAGACAAGCGTAAGATATATTCAAAAAACACATAGACATATTGAATGAATTGAAAGGATACTTATCTTAATTAAACATGAAAGGTTTCAAAGGATAAAAACCCTTGAAAGAATAGTAAAAATCGTGCTAGGGTTTCTCCAAGCTATCCCTCTAATGTCCTCTCCTTAATGAATGAAAATTACAAAACTATATATAGATTTTTTATCGTGACGGCGTCAAGAAGAAATGTCTGACGCCGTCAACTCGCCGCCCATAGTAATATCGGATTGCCTAGATCCAGATTTGACGCCGTCAAGTGCAAAGTTACTCTGGGCCGTCACATGCAATGGGACCATGACGGCCTATGGTGACGTCGTCATGCCCTTAGTATAAAAACTCTCTGGATCGTCCCGGACTCTATCCACTTCACCTTTTGTTTTACTCTTGACGTCGTCATGTAGAACCTTGTGACGCCGTTAGGTACTGTTCCCAACAAGGAAAATTAAGACTTTGCCGTTTTCTTCACTTTTATGCTCCAAAAACGTTCAAAATGCTTCCTTTTCCAGAATTCACTCCAAAAGTACCTAAAATCACAAAAGGAACGATTTAGGGCAATATTTGATCAAATAAATTCAATTCCGGGCTTAAATGACCCCCTAAAAATGGATCATTTTTCGCCTCATCATATACCCTTACGCTTGAGATTTGCTTATCCTCAAGCAAATGCGCTTTTATTCTAATCAAAATACAAGTTAGGGGTCATTTAACACTAATATAAAAGTAATTACAACAAATAATCGTTCCACTAAAGACCAAAGACAAGCACGGAGGTCATACACTAGCAACTCACAAATAATGTTTAGATACTCACATCTCTCGGGTGTAATAAAGTATATATCACAATAAGGAAATGGAAAACATCTCTCACTACCTGTCATAGCAAAATAGATTACCATAGGCTTGGGAAAGGATCAAACCTCCACATGGCGTAAGCACCTAGGATAAACTATCAAAGACATCTTTTAAAGGGTTATAACGGTAGGTGTAGGGATATGGAATACATGGTTTTGTTGGATATAGGCAATCTTTACTGGTGGCGAGTTAATCATCTTGGTTAATTACATGTACAATATGGCGTTGCTAAGCCAAGACTAGACTCGACTTAAGCTAATGAATCAAAAATAAGAAAAACATAAAACAAACATAGAATGAAACAGGATGGTAGTCCGTATGTTTTTTTCTCTTTTTTTTATTATTATTTTTTTTTTTTTGCATACACTCTTACCCTACCATTCAGAATAATACATCATAGGGAATGAACATTCCCCTTACACTTGTATTTTTACATACTTTACAATAAACTAATCTAATGACTCGAATTAAGATAATCAAAACACTTGGAGTACTTTTAAGATTAACGCACATATGAGGGTAATAATATGATGTTCTTCCCCATTACTCCATAACACAAGTACTTTACCCATGAGTCCCAATCGTCCCAAAACAATATGTACAAGGATATGACTCGACTTAGCAACCATGTAATCAATTAGATAATTAACTAAGGGTTTAAACATGTAACAATAATGCACTAAAGATGAGTGCATACACGGAAGGCTAAGGCGATTTTGGTGTACATTTATGTGGGTTATAACAAATTCTTCATTTAAGTAAGATGCTTAAAGTTAGAAACGAAAAGATATGCTCGGAGGGATGTACTAGGGGTTTCGTGTACTAAAAATGAGTACAACGCTAATGGTGTGGGAAAAATTAGTTGATTTTACTAGCCAAGTAATATGACTTAAATGGTCAAGTAATTATGATACGGGTTTAACATAAGGGTGATCCTAATGCCTCTTTTCATGTAGTAAATCCTACTACACGAATGTAGTCTCACTAGCGGTCTCGGGATGCATCACTAACGCAAGTTCTAAAATCTAAATGCTACCGGTACACTCATAAGCACTAATAGTAAATGCTTTTCCTATCAAATCTAAAAGCGAACCTCACATATTTGGGTGGAAAATTTTTCTGAATGGTACGGTTTTGTGCTAGTCATACAACTCCTATCCATGAGACGCTTGCTAAGGCTAAAGTTTCACTCCTAAATGTTGTAAAAAAATTTAAATTTGGCGCTAAAATTACACTAACAAGTATTTCTCATAGTTTTATTACACACCTACCATCAAACAAACAAATTCAAGTGCAAGTGTATCCTATAGGGTATCATCATTTACCCTCCCCTTACACTTAGGATGAACATTGTCCCCAATGTTCAATTAAATAATGTAAAAGTAAAATAGGTTAAAGAATGAAATCAAATACTCCCATGATTCGTTCGGTGTGGATAGTGTGGTAACAAGGTTAGATCTTCCTCCAAGAAAATGAGCAATCAAAGCTTCCCTTCCAGAAATCATCTTTTTGTCATATGTAACCTGTTAAACCTGAGAAAACAAACAAGGCAACCTCGCGTAAAATCGACGGCAATCTATATATACTAATAAATCCTAGAAAACAAATTAAGATATAATGCTTGTGGAATGAATGTTTGCAGATTTCCTAGAGTTTATAAAACTAAAGAATTAACAAAAACTTTAAGACTCCGTTAGAAAAACAAAACTACCAAAATTTCCAGAATTTTACACATGACGCCATCAAGAGTAAACTCATGACGCCGTCAAAAGTCATCTGCAGAAATCTTTACATTAAGTTTCCGGAAAATTTCTTGAAAAACTTATGTCCTACTTCCTGGAAAATCCTGCAAAACATCATTATGACTCGATACAAGCATTTGACTCTAACAAATACGAATATACATGTCCATTTAATATTGTGGAAAATCATGATCAATTTTGTTTCTTAAAAACATATTTGGGGTTTCCCCTTACACTTATCTTTTGCGAAATACCTTTGTATGAAGTTAGGACGAAGTAAAACGACAAAATAAAGTATTTTCACCATTTTAGTTTGAAACATGATCTACCAACAATAAAAATAAAGCATGCATACAGAAACAAATAACACTCAAAAAATTAAAAATCACACAAAGCATGGGTTGCCTCCCAAGAAGCGCTTTTCTTTATTTACGAGTGTTGTAGCTAGACTCAAAGTCATGGGCTATTACGTGACCTCATCGTCAAATGTTACATCCTCCTCACTAATCATTTCATTACTACTTTCTTGATAATGTTTTACACGTTGTATGTTGACAGTAAACTCTCTATTTTCATCGTCTATTAACACAACAGCTCCAGTTTTAGAGGAACTTTTCACCGTAAAGGGCCCATACCATCTAGACTTGAGTTTCCCTGGAAATAACCTTAACCGATAATTATACAATAGGACTTTGTCCCCTTCTGAAAATTCCTTAGGTTTCTAAATTCGCTGGTCATGCCATCTTTTCGCCCTCTCCTTATATGTAATGGAAGATTCATACGCTTCTAACCTTAGCTCATCAAGCTCATGGAGTTGCAAGAACCTATTTGTTCCGACGATTCTATAGTCCAAATTACATGCCTTAAGCGCCCAATAAGCCTTATGTTCTAGTTCGACCGGAAGGTGACATGCCTTACCATAGACCAAGCGGAACGGGGTCGTTCCAATAGGTGTCTTGTAGGCAGTTCGGAATGCCCATAAGGCCTCATCGAGTTTAAATGACCAGTCTTTTCTATTTTGACTAACCGTTTTTTCTAGTATTCTTTTAATTGCCCTGTTGGTGTTTTCGACCTGACCATTGGTTTGTGGGTGATAGGCGGTGGAAAAATGATGGGACACTCCATATCTCCTCATGACCTTTTCCATTTGCGCATTGCAAAAGTGGGTTCCCTATCACTAATGAGAGCTTTAGGAATGTCGAACCTAGCGAACAGCTTTTTCAGGAAATGAATAACTACCCTAGCATCATTGGTCCTAAGGGCTTGTGCCTCTACCCATTTTGAAACATAATCGATGGCAACTAAAATGTATTCATTTCCTCCTGAAGATGGAAAAGGTCCCATGAAGTCGATTCCCCAGACGTCGAAAACCTCACATACTTGTATAAAATTCTGAGGTGTTTCATCTCTATTTGATATATTCCCGGCCCGTTGACATGCATCGCATGCTTGTATCATTTCTTTAACATCACGGAATATCATGGGCCAATAAAATCCCGCATCGAAAATCTTTCGTGCGGTGGTGTTTATCCCATGATGGCCCCTAGAGGGGCCAGAATGACACTCTTTCATGATCTTTATTGCCTCATTTCCCGAAACACAACGTCTGATTATTTGATCAGGACACCTTCGGAATAAAAATGGTTCGTCCCAGAAGTAGTACTTTAGTTGGGCAAAGAACCTTTTCTTTTCGTATTTAGTCATGTGTTTCGGAATGAGTCTGCTCGCAAGATAGTTAGCAAAATCAGCGTACCAAGGCTCAAAATCTGTCATTGACATGAGTTGTTCGTCAGGAAATGAATCCCGAATCTCGCTTCTATCAAGCTCATTAAAGGGATTTTCAAGACGAGAGAGGTGATCAGCAGCCAAATTCTCCGCCCCCCTTTTATCACGAATTTCAACATCAAACTCTTATAACAACAAGATCCACCGAATTAGTCGTGGTTTAGCATCTTGCTTAGCAAAAAGATATCGGAGAGCCAAGTGATCGGTGAAAACGACTATCTTTGAAAGGACAAGATATTGACGGAATTTGTCGAAGGCGAACACTACATCTAATAATTCTTTTTCGGTGGTATAGTAATTCTCTTGAGCGGGATTCATGGGTTTGCTAGCATAGTAAATAGGTTGGAATAGCTTGTCACGCCTTTGGCCCAATACTGCCCCGACAGCATAATCGCTAGCATCGCACATGATTTCGAAAGGCAACTCCCAGTTGGGTGTAACCATGATTGGGGCTTGCGTGAGCTCCTTTTTCAGGAGATCTAATGCATCCTTGCATTCTTAAGAGAAATCGAAAGGGGCATCTTTCACCAGTAATTGAGTCATTGGCCGAGCTATTTTAGTGAAATCTTTAATGAATCTCCGGTAGAACCCGGTGTGGCCCAAGAAGCTGTGTATTGCCTTAATAGTCGTGGGATAAGGTTATTTAGATATAGCTTCCACTTTTGCTTGGTCTACTGATGCGTGGGAATCGCAACATGCTTTACCTCTCGAGGGATCTCGAGAAGCTTACAACCCCCACCAGGCAGTGTACCTGATCGTTGTAGTATAGTATAGTGACAAGTACCGGGGGATTGATCGTTCAGCTTAGGAATAGTGTCGCTAGGATTAGAAAGCCTAAATACTAGTTCTAAAGGTGAGGGATGATTATTTTTGTGTTTTTATATTTTATAGAAAGCAAATTAAAATCTCGGGTTTGAAGGATTTGGGCGGAATTAGTTGATAATCAACTAACCCAATACTAAGATGCAATCAAAATAAAATACTATAAATGAAAATAAACTAATTTATACTAAAGTTGTGAGCAGTAATTGGAGAAAATGTGTTTACTTAGATTTCACTACTCCCTAGATATCTTTTACACGTTAATTACTTGTTATAATTGCATGGATGACGGATCGTATTCCTTAATACCATTCATGGGGTGGCACACATAACTCCCCAATTCTATGAGCTCTTATCTCCTCCTACACCATGCCCAGCACAACTATAGGGATTGTAAACAGTGGCTCAGGCATTAAATACAACCAATAAAGACCTAGTGCGCGTTAGTTCATGTTTCTTAAGACGTTCAAGCATGTTACCAATTGGAGATCTGCCAGTTTTCTTAAGCCTAACATATAAATCATTCATCCAAGACAAGAATAAACAAGTAATCAACACATAATCAATATCTAGGTTTCATTAGATCTAAGCAAACACAAGATAGATCTAGCCTAACATGATAGAATTAAGACAAGAACATGATATAGACAACCAACACATAGACATATTGATTGAATTAGAAGAACACTTATCTTGATTAATCATGCAAGGTATCAAGGGGTTGGAACCCTTGAAAAACCTGTAAAGTTACACCAAAATCGTACTTAGGGTTTCTCCCAAAACTTCTCTCCTTAATGTGAAAAATTAGAAAACTATATATAGAAAAAGGGGTCTGACGGCGTCAAGACCAATTAGGTGACGCCGTCACCTCGCCGCCAAAACAATCCTCGGACTGCCTAGATCTACATTTGACGCCGTCAAGAACAATTCATTTCCAGGCCGTCATGACTTTTACTCTTGACGCCCTACCTTCATGACGCCGTCAAAACTTTTCTGGGTCGTCATGGAATTTTACTCTTGACGCCGTCAGGGAACTACTCTTGACGCCGTCATGCACTGTTCCCAGCATGGAAAATTAAGACTTTGGCGTTTTCTTCACTTTTATGCTCCAAAAACGTCCGAATTGCTTCCTTTTCCAGATTTCACTCCCAAAGTACCTAAAATCACAAAAGGAACGATTTAGGGCAATATTTGATCAAATAAATTCGAATTCGGGCTTAAATGACCCCCTAAAAACGGATCATTTTTCGCCTCACCATATACCCTTACACTTGAGATTTGCTTGTCCTCAAGCAAATGCGCTTTTATTCTACTCAAAATACAAGTTAGGGGTCATTTAACACTAATATAAAAGTAATTACAACAAATAATCGTTCCACTAAAGACCAATAGACAAGCACGGAGGTCATACACAAGCACCTCACAAATAGTGTTTAGATACTCACATCTCTCGGGTGTAATAAAGTATAAATTACAATATGGAAATGGAAAACATCTCTCACTACTGTCATAGCAAAATAGATTACCATAGGCTTGGGAAAGGATCAAACCTCCACCACATGGCGTAAGCACCTAAGATAAACTATCAAAGAGGTCTTTTAAAGGGTTGTAAGGTTAGGTGTAGGGATATGAAATACACTGTTTTGTTGGATAAAGGAAGTTTTACTGGTGGCGAGTTAACAATCTTGGTTAATTACATGTACAATATGGCGTTGCTAAGCCAAGACTAGACTCGACTTAAGCTAATAAATGAAAAATAACAAAAACATAAAATGAACATAGAATAAAAAGGGATGGTAGTCCGTATGTTTTTTTTTTTCTTTTTTTTCTTTTTTTTTTTTTTTTTCTTTTTTTTTTTGCATAACTTCTTACCCTACCATCCAAAATAATACATCATAGGGGATGAACATTCCCCTTACACTTGAATCTTTACATACTTTACATTAAACTAATCTAATGACTCGAATTAAGAAAATCAAAACACTTGGAGCACTTTTAAGATTAACGTACATATGGGGGTAATAAATGATGTTCTTCCCCATTACTCCATAAATAAGTACTTACCCATGAGTCCCAATCGTCCCAAAACAATACGTACAAGGATATGACTCGACTTAGCAACCATGTAATCAATTAGAAAGTTAACTTAGGGTTTAACAAATAACAATAATGCACTAAAAATGAGTGCATACACGGAAGGCTAAGGCGATTTGGTTGTACATTTAAGTGGGGTGTAACAAATTCTTCCTTTAAGTAAAATACTTAAAGTTAGAAACGAAAAGATAGACTCGGAGGGGTGTACTAGGGGTTTCGTGTACTAAAAATGAGTACAACGCTAAAGGTGTGGGAAAAATTAGTTGACTTAACTAGCCAAGTAATATGACTTAAATGGTCAAGTAATTATGATACGGGTTTAACACAAGGGTGATCCTAATGCCTCTTATCATGTAGTAAATCCTACCACACGAATGTAGTCTCACTAGCGGTCTCGGGATGCATCACTAACGCAAGTTCTAGAATCTAAATGCTACCGGTACACTCATAAGCACTAATAGTAAATGCTTTTCCTATCAAATCTAAAGGCGAACCTCACATATTTGGGTGGAAAATTTTTCTGAATATACAGTTATGTGCTAGTCATACAATCTCCTATCCATGAGACGCTTGCTATGGCTAAAGTTTCACTCCTAAATGTTGTAAAAAAATTTAAATTTGGCGCTAAAATTGCACTAACAAGTATTTCTCATAGTTTTATTACACATCTACCATTAAACAAAACAAACTCAAGCGAAAGTGCATATGTAAGGTATCATCTTTTTACCCTCCCCTTACACTTAAGATGAACATTGTCCCCAATGTTCAAGTAAAGAATGTAAAAGTGAAAAAGTAAAGAGAATGAAATCAAATATTCCCCTGATTCGCTCGGTATGGATAATAGAATGGCCAGGTTAAATCTTCCTCCAAGAAAATGAACTGTAGGACCTTATATCTATCAACTTTAACACAAATATAAGCACTAGAAGAAGTAAAGATGGTGACTTGGTATAATATGTGTGGCGTTAACTTGTATGAAATAGAGATAAGAGATGAAGAGAACTTTTATTAAAAACACACACAATACACACACAAGCACACCACACAAATGAGGTGAGTGGTGTCTTTTATACATAAGACTTAAGACCTTATGGGCCTTAGGATGGGCTTGGTGATGGACTTGGACTTTTACATAAACTATGAACTAGCCATAATACATAACTTATAACCTATTAGATTAGTCCAAACCATAAGCCCATTTGACTATTCTATTGTAAACTACGACACATTACAAAGTTACACGTATGAGAATGACCATCACTTTTCAATATATATTTTTAATGCTAACAATCTCCCCCTAAGGGGTGGTCATTCGAATGATGCTCCACGTGATTTAATCTTCTTTGTTCTTTGTTGTTGTCCATTGTGTGTCGTAGTAGAATAGTCTTTAGTTTTTGTTCCTTCATGCTTAGTGATCTTTGATGACTGACTTTTCATCATTCGTTGTCTGCCTTTTGTCACTTCTGCGTCTGTGGTGATTGTCTGCCATTCCAACATGCTCATACATCTTTGGACTTTGATATTTATATGCACGTAGTTCCCTTACTTTCACTTTGATCTTTAGTCTTTATACTTAGTAGATTCTTCTTTTTGGCATAGAATCTTTCTTTGAACGTTGTGTTGTAAAGATCTTTGAGGGAGCTTTCTTTAACTTCCAGATGTATGTATGAGCATGTGGAATCTGTCGCCATGGAGATGAAGTGTCCCTGCATATAACCAGTTAGCAATAAAACATCCGGTACTTACAGATAAGGAATTAGAGATTGTCAACAGCATAGTGTGAGGACTCCTTCTAATCCTTACCATGGCCGTTCCCATGTCAGATACTCTCGAGAGAGCTTACAAGACCTACTTAGTAGCTCAATGACTGGGTGAGTCGCTGGGGATCACTCCACGACTGTAGACCGTTTGAAACCACCGCAAACACTAAGCGTAACCCATAAAGAATTACCGAAGTGACCTGCTATCAGGGCTGCTTGATGTTGACCCTGGCAGGAATTTCCATTCAATCACTGAGAATCACAAAAGTGAATCCTCTCATAAATGTTCTGGCAGATTGCTAAGATCTGCGTAGGACTCTAAAGTTTACATCTGGCATCCTTAATGAAGAACAACCAGTGTAGAAATATCATGTGTTCCTATGAGATCTTTTGATGAATCTCGGGGCTCTAGACTCGATAAGTGCACATTTGGTTTCCTATGCGGAGATTAGGGAGAGGTCTCCTGCTTCAATATCAACCATCTCTAAGAGACATGTCGATAGATTACACCGGTTCCCCGTGAGAATGAAACAAGCTCTTTTAAGAGAACTTGAGTGGTTAAGAAGGTTTAGTGCAGTGCGTCACTGGGTCCATGACGTCTTTGTCTTCAATACCGGTGTCACCTTAGTAACAACCAGTAGCATATGAATTGTACCCAGTGTCTGCCCTAAGGTTGAACATTTGGAGGGCTATTTCTTTTCACCCTTTTTCATAACTTTTCTTTTTAATTCTTCAACCCCTTCTTTCTCCTTTCTCATTTTCTCCTTTTTTCAATCATACCTAAGGACTTCTAATTCTAATCTATTGGAATTGTCCTTGGGTAGATCCCTCCGGCTCTGGCGGATCATAGGACGGTTTTTCCTAACCTTAGTCACCTTATAACTCCATGACTATCCTATCATTGCCATGAAACCATTTATTAAAAATCTCTCAAAGTGTTTATGATAATAAAACACATTGTTGTTACCACTTTGAGAGTTTTGCATTTCTTTTGAAGGACTCCCCCTTCACATGTGCTCATGAATTTTTAAGAAATTTGCACATGCGTGAGGAGTTTGCACTTTTTGAATTGATCCACTTTCAGTGAACATGACCGATTCGAGACACGCTTACATCACTAGTTAGACTAGCTTGAAATTATTACCCGTCCTGTTCAAGTCCAAAGAAAGTCTCTCGATACGGTACATTCTACTCAGACAAGTCCTATTCGAGACACGCTTACATCACTAGTTAGACTAGCTTGAAATTATTACCCGTCCAGGACAAGTCTTTTCGATTACTGACATATTAAGTTTCGTCAATTCATTGGTACATTCTGAGTCTAGCTCTTTTGAGATTCAGTCACAAGCTTTAAACATCTTTGATCACATTTTAATCATGTCTTCTCCCCCTCAAAAATAGCATATCGTGATATTTTTGATATCAACTGATTAAGAAAAAGCTTTTAGGAGAGAAAGACATATTTGATTTTGCATGAATACAGAACATTTTTGTTTTTGTACTCCCCCTTAATGATAGCACATTTTAAAATTAATTAAGGGTTTTGAGGGAGTTATCTTGAGCACTCATTTTGAGAAATCTTTTGAACAATCTTGAAAAAGTGCTCAAGAATTTTGTTTGAAAACGAGTTTTTGTTTGAAATCTTTTTCGTTTGTTTAGACTCGAACTTTTTGAAAAAGAATTCATCATTGAACGTACGAGTCCTTGATTTGAAAATAATCAGAAGTCATCATTGAAGTCCGGGTTTCGTACTGAAGTATACGAAAGCCATAGTGAAGAAAATTTTGAGAAACGACATGTTTTAGAAAAAACATTAAAAAGAACTCCCGCTCAAGCATCTGTACATATCCGTATCATTGTTGAATGACATTTCTAGAAACGTACAGAATATTGATTTATACGAGAGACATGTCGTGAGAAGAATATTTTTGGATTTTTTGATTTTATATTGTTTTTGTATTTTTTGAAAATTTTATATTTTTGTATTTTGTTTTTGTTGGTTTTTCAAATTTTGTATTTTGTTTTTAAAAAATATTTACAGCGAAGCGATTTTGAAAACATTTTTCAAGAAGATTCGAGAAGACGTTCTAGCTCCTCAGGAGTTAGGCTTCGCATGCCAATTCGTCGAACTAAATAGTCAAACCTTTCTTTTGGAAGGGCTTTAGTAAATAGATCGGCGAGTTGATAATCAGTCTTAACGAAAAATAATTCAACAGTACCCTCTTCCACGTGTTCTTTGATGAAATGGTAGCGGACTTTGATATGCTTCGTCTTAGAGTGATGTACGGGATTGCATGAGATGGCTATGGCACTTTTTGAGTCACAATACATAGGTATTCTGTCAAAAGTAAAGCCATAATCTGTCAGCTGTGTCCGCATCCAAAGTACTTGGGCACAACACGCAGATAGAGACACATACTCGGCTTCGGCGGTTGATAGTGCAGTACAATCCTGTTTCTTTGACGACTAGCTTACTAGCTTTTCACCCAAAAATTGTGCTCCACCTGATGTACTCTTTGCTGTAACTTGATCACCGGCATGGTCTGCATCTGAAAATGCTGTTAGATTAAACCCCGAATCCTTCGGATACCAAAGTCCCATGTTAATGGTGCTTCGTAGGTACCGAAAGATCCGATTAACCTCTTTGAGGTGAAGTTCGGTAGGCTTTGCCTGAAACCGTGCTAACAAACAAACAGCAAATTGAATATCGGGTCGGCTAGCAGTTAGGTACATGAGAGAACCGATCATGCTCCGATATTTCTTCGGATCAATGGGTTTCCCAAACAAATCAGCACCTATTTTTGGTGAAGTGACCATTGGTGTACCAACAGAATCACAATTTTCCATTCCATGTTTTTTCAAAATCTCTATTGTATATTTAGCTTGATTAATAAAAATACCACGTGGGGATTGATGTATTTGTAAACCAAGAAAGAATTTTAGTTCCCCCATCATTGACATTTCAAATTTACTTTTCATGAGATTTTCAAAATGTTTTGAATGGTTAGGATTGATTGATCCAAAAATAATGTCGTCCACATAAATTTGAACGATCAAAATGTCATCTTTGAATTTTTTGATAAACAAGGTGTCATCAACCGTTCCTTTTGTGAAATTGTTTTTGAGCAAGAAAGATGATAGTTCGTCATACCACGCTCTTGGAGCTTGTTTTAAACCATAAATTGCTTTCTTAAGCTTGTAGACGTAGTCTGGATGATCTTTGTCGATGAATCCCTCTGGCTAACTCACATACACTTCTTCTTTCAGAGTTCCATTCAAGAAAGCTGTCTTAATGTCCATCTGATAGAC
Source organism: Artemisia argyi (assembly GCA_030686995.1). Lineage (NCBI taxonomy): Eukaryota > Viridiplantae > Streptophyta > Magnoliopsida > Asterales > Asteraceae > Artemisia > Artemisia argyi. Next base: position 56,404,795 of record CM060697.1, on the reverse strand, counting down.
TGTGATGTTTTTGTGAGCTGCATAGGCTAAGAAAATCCGGACTGCTTCAAGTCTAGCTACAGGCGCGAATGATTCTTCGAAATCTATCCCTTCTTCTTGTGGATAACCTTTAGCCACGAGACGAGATTTGTTGCGAATAACAGTCATTTCCTCATCCAGTTTGTTCTTCCACAACCACTTGAGATCAAGAACTCGTTTATCAAGTGGTCGTTCAACAAGTTCCCAACTATCATGTAACAGGTATTGAAGAAATTCCTCCTGCATCGCTTCAATCCAAGGGTTTTCTGCCATTGCTTCCTGAATGTTCTTTGGTTCTTTGAGGCTGATTGAGCAAACGTAGATGCACAATTCGAGATCGGTGGCAAGTTGTCTCCTTGTCTGAACTGGCTTTGAAGGTTCACCAATAACATGTTCTATTGGATGGTCTTTTGTCCATTGAAACGTAGAAGGGTACCTTGGGTGTAACGAATGTGTGTTAGATGGTTCTTGTAACCTTGAAGAAGATTCAGCAGAGTCTGTTGCAAACGGGTTTTCAAATACTTCTTCTTCTTCTTCTAACGTAACATCGTTTGAATTATTTGTAGGTTCTTCTTGAAAACTTGTGTTTTGGTTTTGCTCATCAACGCTTGGTAGAATAGTTTCAAGTACTGGAGGTGCTTGAGTAGATGTAGATGATGTTGATGTAGTTGGTGCTTCAGCTTCGATTGTTGTGGATGCATCTTGCAATGGTGGTGGTGGTTGATGGTTTTGAGCGGGTGCAGCGGAATGTTGATTTGATGCATTTGTCGAAGTTCCACCATAGTATTCATCAAACATTAACTCGAAGAAATTTTCCAGCTCTTGTTCTGAAGGTTTATCCGTGTTTGTTGACTGAGCTCCTTGAGGTACGAGTCCTGAACTGATGTGTCCAGAAGTCTGCTGGTTTGGTGCGGGTCCTAATCCGTTTTGATTAGAAGCCATAGGATTAAGCGCGGGTTCTAGAGCGTATCTCTCAGAAGCCATTTGTGAAATCTCGTCAAACTTCACATTCATCGTCTCCATTATCCTTTTCGTTCTTCTATTATACACCCTGAATGCCCTCGAGTTTTCTGAATATCCAATGAAGATTCCAATATCACCCTTAGCTTTTAACTTCCCTAGATCTTCTCTGTCATTCGTCGGATAGCACAAAGCGCCAAACACGTGAAGGTAAGAGATGTCAGGTTTACGGTTGTTCACTAGCTCATATGGGGTTTTATTGAATCTCGGATGGACTAGGGATCGGTTTTGAGTAAAACAAGCAGTGGCTACAGCATCAGCCCATAAGAATAGTGGTGCACTGGAAAAAATCAGCATTGTGCGAGCAGCTTCCACAAGAGTTCTATTTCTTCGTTCAACTACCCCATTCTGCTGTGGAGTTCTAACAACTGATGTTTGATGTGTAATTCCAACATCTTCGAGGTAGGTTCTTAACTCCTGATTAGTGAATTCTGTGCCATTATCTGTTCTTACAATCCTTACTGGAGCTTGAAGTAGAACTTGAATACGCTTCAGAAAGGTGATGATGATGCCTGGTGCTTCGTCTTTTGATCTCAAAAACTTTACCCAAGTATATCTTGAATAATCATCAACAATAATGAGAATATACTTCTTCCCATTAATGCTTTCGACTCTCATTGGGCCACATAAGTCCATGTGCAACATATGTAACCTTGCTTCCGAACTAGGTACGGTTTTGGGTTTATATGATGCTCTTTTGCTTTTTCCTTGTTCGCATGATGGACATAGGTGTTCCTTGGTGTATTTGAACTTAGGAAGTCTGGTGACGATGTTGTCTTTGGCTAACTTGTTGATCGTGTCGAAGTTGAGATGGGATAAACGTCTATGCCACAGCCAGGACTTAGTTTCGGTTGCCCTTGACATAAGACAAATTGGTGATGTAGAAGCCATTTGGTTGATGTCGATGGCATACAAGTTTGTACCACGATTACCAGTTAAGAGATCATCACCAACCAAATTTCTAATAAAAACCGTGTTTCTCCTGAATGCAACTTCTAAATCTGCATCACAAAACTGCCCAACTGAAAACAAGTTGTGTCCCAACCCTTCGACATAGTAAACTCGAGTGATCAAAAAATTCCCAAACTGAAGATCTCCAAATCCCAGGATAGCTGCTACATGATCATTTCCAAAGCGTACAGTTCCCATGAATTTCCATATGAAATTGATCAGCAGCTTTAAGTTCCCGGTCATGTGCTTGGAGCAACCCGAGTCAACGATCCAAAGACATATTTCGATAACTGCCAAGAACAGAAGAGTTTGTATTTGGAAACCGTGTTGAATTGGGTTCCATGGGGTTAGGAGTAAAAGCAGAATTACACTCATGGACAGTTGCTACTTGTTTAGCTTGAGTTATTTCTAATTTTCCGTCCTTAAGAGTGAACTCTCTACCCGTCGGAATCCACATACAAAACTTAAGATAGTTCCTGGGCATTCGACTACTAGTGGTAGACCTAAAGCGTGAAACTAATCTTTCTATAGATCTAGATCTGGCACTAGTTCCCTTTGGAACATACTTCTATTTAGGCGTAACATTCACATTCTTAGAAACACATTCATCATGAACATCATTAATTAAACATTTCTTGCATATTAAACAAACAGAGTCATTACATGCAATAGAAACAGTACTTGTGACATTACATTCAGATGAAACATGTCTCTTATTACAAAGCGATAAATTCCTAGGGTGTTCTTCTACTTCTTCAACTTTATTCTTGCAACTACTCTTAGAGGCAGGCGAGACTCTATTGTTCCTTGTATTGCTCCTAGGCTTTAGTCTGCTGCTCCTAGAGGTGCTGTCTAATCCTGTAGAAGTTGAGGCACACGCATTAGGATTTATATTGTTGTCCTTTTTATCATCACTAGACTCTTTAGAATTATCCTTTTTGCACGCATTTGTCTTAGAAGTGGAAGCAGACGCATTAGTGGGACTAATCCTAAAAAGGCCAGGTGCTATCACTTTTGGTGTTTCGACAACCGCTTTTCCTTTATCAACAATCTTTTCATTTTCACTTTTCTTGGGCAAGGGTGTTGGAGTGACTGGTTTTGTCAAATCCTTTTTCTCATCAACTTTTGGGGCAAACCATGAAATTGACATTTTTGGTTTTTGAACCGTGTTTGAAACATTTGGTTTCTCCGAAGTCAATAGTTTTGCAAACTTAGTTTCCTCACCCTTCCTTTTTTGATTTTCAAGCTGAGCCCTCAATAGATCATTTTGCTCTTTCATGTTCTTGAAAGCACGCTCATACGACAGTTTGTCATACTTGCATTCTTCCTTTTTTCGATCAAGTTGTTTAAAACATGACACATTTTCTTTTTCAAGCTTTATAAGAGCATTTTCATATTTGGAAACAATGTCGGAGGTCTCAGCTCTCAGTCTTTCATCGTCTTGAACAGAGTATGTTTGTAAAATGATGGACATAATGTCAGTGGTCATAACAGCTTCGAAGAGAGAATCATTTAGGTTTTCCAAAATATTTATGTTTTCACGAGAATCATTAGCTTCGTTTACCAGGGATTTGTGGTCCTTGACAAAGTCGGCCGTTTCTTTTAAGAAAGCACGTTCAAAATGGATTACCCTCGCACTGATGTTATTCAGTGGGATAGTAATTTCGTTTTCAAAAACTTTTTTCTGCTCAATATGAAAACTGGAATGCCAGTTGTTAATATCGATTGTAGTTTTAGAAGCAACAATATTTTGAAGTTCTTGAATTCTCTTTTTAACGTCATCCAAAATTTCTCTAGCCTCACTTGTATTAAAAGTGTTGTTAGAAGAAATTTGTTCCATTTTTGAAAGAGATTTAGAAACAATTACTTTCTTAGAAAACATTTTTGAGAATGGTCGTTTTATGGAAAATACAGATGGTTCTTTTTGTGGAACAAAAGTAATTCCCGAAAGTTTGTTCAATTTGTTGTAATCAATGGGTTTCAAATCCTTTTGTTTCATTTTAGTAATGCTCTCTTCGACATGTTCAATCGTTTGCACAGAATCCCGAACGACGGGAGGATCATGTTTGGTGTAAATCATATTACCATTATACAAAACATTCTGTTCTTGCTGAGCTTTCTTGAGATTACTGGGGGTGTTGTTACCGAGAGCCACTTTATGTTTCGTATGGTAAACCGGATTAGTTTGATTTGAAATCATTTTCATTATTTGACTTGACTGACCCGACTTAACCACCAATTCTTCTAAATGAGCAATCATGTGTTCTGACTCTACGATTTCGGCCAAAAGTTTGTCTTCTTTCTTTGCAAAATCCTTTTTCAACTCATCCCTTTCTTTTTCAAGATTGGTAAAAGCTGTTTTTTGTTTAGAAAGTTGGTTTTGTAAATCAGAAATTTCCGCGTTTAAAGCTTTTATCTTCTTGAAAGAATTAACATCAAGTGTATCAAACTTGAGTTGCAATTGTTTTTCCCTTGAAACGGAATTTTGATAACCAGTTTCTAATTCAGACAATCTTTTGTGATGAAACTCAAAAGCTTTAACGTTTTCTTTGTAACTCTCAAGCTCAACGGTCAATTTAACATTCGCGGCCTTAACTTCGCGATTGACCTTTTGCACATTCTCAATTTCAATTCGACAATTATTCAATAATGATTCAAACAAAGCACGTGTTTCCTCATCATTCTCAGCATGCTGTGAAACGAAGCCTCCATTATGATTCACATCTGGAGTTGCTGAAGGAGTATTGCTACTACTTGGCGTGTCCAGGTATGTATCATAAGTGGGTGCTAGCTTCTCAGAATGTTGTTCCTCATGAGGAGACATATCAAATATATCATTATTGTGACATGTGTGGAAGTTTGATACCTCATATGGTGCATTGGTGTCATAAATAGGAAGTGTATCAGAATCCGTGTCATACTTAGCTTCCTGAAGATTCGCCATGAAAATGCAGTTCGCATCGATATCCTCTCTATCTTCCATGTCATCCATAAGAGCCATAAAATCATTCTCCTCGGCATTCAACTGAAATCCTGCCTCTGCCTTTTATGCCAACATCACTGCTTTCTGTAAGTACGCTAGATCTTTCTTGTTCGGCTTAGTAGGACAGTTCCTTGCCATATGACCTACACCCTGACAGTTGAAACACTTAACCGGATTACCCTGATTCACATTTCCCAAATTCCCAACTACTGGAGCTGCAAGATTTCTATTCTGATTACCCATTGCCTGATTACCAACATTCTGACCCCTCTGATTTCCAACAAGCTGACCAAACTGATTCCCTGCATACTGACCATACTGATTTGCTGCATTCTGATTCCCTGCATTCAGCATATTCTGATTCCCCATGTTAATTCCAGCATATCCTTGCTGATTCCCATAAACTCCAACCATTTGGCCTCCGTTGCCCATATTGAAACTCGGCTGAGCAATCTGCTTATTGCGAGTGTTCGATGAAATCCTTTGGTTGTTGTTTGTTGGTGTAGAATAGCGTCCTTGGAATGCCTTTGACAGAAAAGCAAACGCTTGGGTCAATGCTGCAGTAGCTTCATCATTTTCAGTGAATTCTGGTTCTTGGAATTGTTGGTATTGCTGTTGTGGAATAACATGTTGTTGTTGTTGTGGGTAGAACTGTTGTTGGTAGATCGGTGTTGGTTGTTGAATGTATGATGGTTGCATGTAGTTGTGAGTGGAAGATGATGATGGTTGTTGTGTATTCACTGGTAGCGGTGTTGGTGTAGTAGCAATTAATGCAAGAGGATCATGATTCTTTGCCAATCTTTCTTTCCTTACTTCATTAGCCTCAGCTTGGTTTTGCTTCAAAAAGTCATAGAGTTGATCATAATTCACCTTATGTAAATCCTTTGTTTGATTGACAATTGTAACATAACGACCCCATTCTTCTGGAAGGTTATTGATGAATTTGATGTTTGTTGCAATTGGTCGAGGTGTCAACTTGTTTCTGATTAACTCATTCATCAAAGTGCAAAACCTGGTGTAGTATGATTCAATTTGTTCACCTTTGGTGGATGTGAAATTCTCCCATTCAGTAAGAAGTTTGTTCTCAACGTCTTGTTGTCCAATCTCTGTTCCATGACATATCCTTCTAACACGTTCCCACATAGCATAAGCAGTTTCACAACTGTCGACCGCAGCAAAGATCTCCCGTGGTAATCCAAGTTGGATTAAATGCATTGCCATATCATCAGCGGCGATCTGCTTCTTGTCTTCCTCTGTGTAATCTGCTTCTGTTTGTTCACGCACGAATGGTTGAGTAGGAGGTGTTGCATTTGGATTACCTTCAATTTGAACTTGTCGTGGCTTGAATGGACCATTTGTAATGGAGTTGATCATTAATTTACCATCAGGCTTTGTTTTGATGTAACGAAGCATGCGGCTTGTCCATGGGAGATATCCACCTTTTTCGAGCATCAGAGGTCGGTTTTCCACACCGGCTGCATGAATATCTTGCTGAGTAGCCATTGATGAAGTGTAGATTGATAAAGTTGATTCTTGGATCGTTCCAACGAAGTAGGAGTAGTGTTTAGTGTAAGTTGATGCAAGTTTTTATGGTGAAAAATTTGATCTGAAACCTTAAAACCTCAATAACTTCCGTTCAGAGTGGATTTGGGCCTCGAAGCTGGGCTTGAATAATCTTTAGATATACAACGTGTCCTTCTTCTCGGTCTCGCGGTCGTTTTGACAGCTGATTCGTCGAAAACGGAGTTACGGTTCAAAAGTTATGGCCGTTTGAAGTTTGGTTGTCAAAAGTCAAAAACTTACGCGTAAACCTTGAAACTTATGCGTAAACAGTGATTCTTACGCTTAACTTCAAATCTTATGGTTAATTTCAAATCTTACGCGTAATAAAAGTTATGCGTAAACTTTCAGGTTATGCGTAAAAATTAAGGTTATGCGTAAACAAAATGTTTATGCGTAAGCTTTGATTTTTACGCGTAAACTTTGAGTTTATGCGTAAGAAAAGTTACGCGTAAGGTTTTTCAACCAAATTGATCTCTCAAACTTGTCCAAGCTTGAAAGATATCCCTTGTCGAGGTAGTCCACAAACTTATCCAAGTCAGGGAAATACCGAGTCACCGAAGCACGAAGAGAGAACCTTTGAAGAAACTTATGCGTAGATTTCTGAAACTTACGCGTAAGATTTAATCTTATGCGTAAGAACAAACTTCTGCGTAGAAACTGAACTTAAGCGTAGGATCTTGTGCGTAGACTTCCAAGTTATGCGTAGAAAGAGGGTTTTGACTAAAGTTACGCGTAGGAAAAGGGTTTTGACCAAATCTTATGCGTAAAAAGGACAGAAAGTACTGTTCACAGCTGTAGATTCATACTATTCACCCAAGTTACGCGTAAGGTGACCAGAAAACTTCAAAAATTCGATTTTTTCAACCAAAAACTCTTTTTCCACTTGTTTCTAATGATCAAGTCTTTCCCAAAACACTTAGAATCACTAAAGCTTCAATAAAAACAACAACTTTAACACCAAAACTTGTAAAAATCAAAACTTTTTGAAGAAAAAGTACACAAAATGGATGAAAAGTGTAACTTTTTAACAAAAAACTTGATAAAAACACTCCTAAATCATTGTTAGGCGATTGATACCACTTGTAGGACCTTATATCTATCAACTTTAACACAAATATAAGCACTAGAAGAAGTAAAGATGGTGACTTGGTATAATATGTGTGGCGTTAACTTGTATGAAATAGAGATAAGAGATGAAGAGAACTTTTATTAAAAACACACACAATACACACACAAGCACACCACACAAATGAGGTGAGTGGTGTCTTTTATACATAAGACTTAAGACCTTATGGGCCTTAGGATGGGCTTGGTGATGGACTTGGACTTTTACATAAACTATGAACTAGCCATAATACATAACTTATAACCTATTAGATTAGTCCAAACCATAAGCTCATTTGACTATTCTATTGTAAACTATGACACATTACAAAGTTACACGTATGAGAATGACCATCACTTTTCAATATATATTTTTAATGCTAACATGAACAATCAAAGCTTCCCTTCCAGAATATAAATCATCTTCTTGTCATACATAACCTGTAAAACCTGACAAAATAGACAAGACAACCTCGCGTAAAATCGGCGGCATCCTATATAAGTTACTAAATCCTAGAAAACAAGATAAGATATAATGCTTGTGGAATGAAGTTTGCAGATCTCCTGGAGATTATAAAACTTAATAATTCACAAAAACCATAAGACTCCGTTAGAAAAACAAAACCGGTAAAATTTCCAGATTTTTACTCCTGACGCCGTCAAGAGTAAACTCCTGACGCCGTCAGAATTGACCTGCAGAAATTCTTATGTTAAGTTTCCGGAAAATTTCTGGAAAAACTTGGTCCTACTTCCTGGAAAATCCTGCAAAACTTCATTATGACTCAATACAAGCATTTGACTCTAACAAATACGAATATACATGTTCATTTAATATTGTGGAGAATCATGATCGGTTTGTTTCTTAAAAACATATTTGGGGTTTCCCCTTACACTTATCTTTTGCAAAAATACCTTTAGGTGGAGTTAAGACTAGGCCAAAACAACAAAGTAAAGTATTTCCACTATTTAGTTTAGAAACATGATCTACCAACAATAAAAATAAAGCATGCATACGAAAGCAAATAACAAACAAACAAATAAAATCACACAAAACATGGGTTGCCTCCCAAGAAGCGCTTTTCTTTATTTATGAGTCTTGTAGCTAGACTCAAGGTCATGGGTTACTACGTGACTTCATCATTTGAAATGATATACCCCATGTAGTTGCGATCATTACTATTATGGTGGTAGTGCCTCAATCTATCGATACTCGCAATCACCATTCCACCTAATTTGCTTCTCAAGTTAGCCACCCCATCTTGGCTCAATCCTTCAATTGTGAATGGCCCATACCACCAAGGACTTGGTTTATCGGGTGGTATTGTTGTTTCCAAGTGTCTCAAGAGTACCAAGTTCCCTTCCTCAAATGGTGTATGATTTTCTGCGGGTCGAGTATGTTCGAGCTCGACCTGAACCTTATTGCTTTTTCTTCTTTCATTCTTGGCTTTCTTATAGCTTTTGATTCTTGCCTCCCATGCAAGAATCTTATTCTGAACACGAATGGGTGTCGTGCCAATGTTGTTTTTGATCATTCTCCAACTCAAACTCTCATGCCCACTTCGCGGGGTCATAGGGAAGCTAATCTTTCTTTTTCCAGATTTAAGCTCAATCTTCCTACCTTCATACTTAATGACAGCCCTAGCGGTGGTGAGGAATGGTGCCCCAAGGATTATTGGCATGCATCCATCCCCTTTATCATCGATGATCATAAAATCAACGGGGTACATGAATCCTGCAACATTAACTAATACATCTTCTGCGATTCCTAAGGGGTATACGTACGAGTGTCTAACAAGAGATAACCTAACACGAGTAGGTGCTGGCATTTTTGACGTTAGTTGGATGTAAATAGTTAGGGGTATAAGATTAACTTCCGATCCTTGGTCGGCAAAAGCATTAAGATGTTTCAAGTCCCCGATGCTCGTTGGTATCTCAAAGTTCCCGCATGCTATCTGCTTAGTCGCCACTTTTTGTACCAATAGCTTCTCAAATACTGATCCTCCAGGAAGCGTATCATACTCATCTTTCACTTCTTCCTCTTTCTCAGAAACCTGTCCGGAGGATTGGTTACGTCCATCACCCTTAATCCAATTTGTTATGGTGTTTTTGTTTATATCATGTTTCAGGTAGTAACTCAAAGGTTGGGATTCTGGTGTTTTTTCTAAGGTTTGTTTAGCAGGAGTTTCTACCTTTTCGTTATCCTTATGGACAATGGTGATGGAGTTAACAAATTGGGTGGTGGGAGTGGCGCTTTCTTTCCTTAGTAGTATTCGTTCGGGGGTTCTCTGGTTGGCGTACTCCACCAATAGACTCATCATCTCATTCATTTTCTCCTGCATCTCCTCCTTTTGCTTATAAACTGCTTCCTCGAATCTAGCAAGCCGATCTGAGTGAGTTGCCATATATTCTCTCATCCTAGCCTCAAACTCCGAGCTAAGTTCCTTGGGAGGGGAGCAAGGTGGGGTGTAGTTTTGAAAAGTCTTGACATGTTCTCTAGAAGGTGACTCAGATAATGGTGCCGAAGTTGGTTTTGATACAGAATTGACAGCAGCTTGTCTAGGACTTAAAGGCCTCCTTTGCCTTTCCTCAAAATAGTCAACTTTTGCCTCGAGTTTGCATAGGAGTTCATCGGGGATTTCGGTGGTCCCTCAAGATGTTGAGACTGCATTGATAGCTGCTTCCACTGTGTGATTAAACTCCCACATTTCCTGATTATCAGTGGCGAGCTCCTCGATAATTGCCCAAGACTCCTCGGCGTTCTTATCATGCAGTTTACCTCCCGCGGCCCTATCGATTGTGCGCTTAGTGTGATAGTCAACATGGTCGTAGAAAATCTGGACTAATAACCAAAGGTTTATACCATGATGAGGGACCTTGTGGAGGAGTTCCTTAAAACGGGCCCAAGCTTCGTAGAAAGTTTCACCCTGCTGATGTTCAAACATCAGAATGTCATTTCTAAGCATTGCAGTCTTCCCCGGTGGGAAGAATTGAGTAAGGAAGCGATTGGTGAGGTTATCCCATGTGGTGATGGATCCCGCGGGTAGACGCTCAAGCCATTGACTAGCTTGATCCCGTAGAGAGAATTGGAATAGGCGTAAATGGGTGGTCTCTCTAGTTTCAACACCTAGGTCTATGGAATCTACGATTTTGAGAAAGTCCTTAAGATGTTAGTTTGGATCTTCGGAACGAAGTCCATGGAATGCACATCCGCTTTGCACCAACCGGATGGTGTCGGATCGCAAGGGGGTCACATTGGCTCCGGTGAGCTCAATGGTGTTTCGGTAGCCTTGGTGGCTAGGTCGGGAATACTCTCCTAAGGTTCGGGGCCTAAGGGGTTCTAATGGTGGGTTTTGTTGTGGTGGGATGAAGGGTTCAAAGATGTTACCACCTTCCATGATGTCGGATGGTAAAGAGTTACGAACAAAAGCACAAAGAAATGAGATAGACTAAAGAAGACCTAAAAATAAAAATAAAATCTTACTAGAAAGGAATCTAGCAAGTAGACCTAATAAAAAGAAATTCTAACCTAGACAATAACTATTCCCCGGGCTGCGGCGCCAAAAACTTGATGCGTGGGAATCGCAACAGGCTTTACCTCTCGAGGGATCTCGAGAAGCTTACAACCCCCACCAGGCAGTGTACCTGATCGTTGTAGTATAGTATAGTGACAAGTACCGGGGGATTGATCGTTCAGCTTAGGAATAGTGTCGCTAGGATTAGAAAGCCTAAATACTAGTTCTAAAGGTGAGGGATGATTATTTTTGTGTTTTTATATTTTATAGAAAGCAAATTAAAATCTCGGGTTTGAAGGATTTGGGCGGAATTAGTTGCTAATCAACTAACCTAATACTAAGATGCAATCAAAATAAAATACTATAAATGAAAATAAACTAATTTATACTAAGGTTGTGAGCAGTAATTGGAGAAAATGTGTTTACTTAGATTTCACTACTCCCTAGATATCTTTTACACGTTAATTACTTGTTATAATTGCATGGATGACGGATCGTATTCCTTAATACCATTCATGGGGTGGCACACATAACTCCCCAATTCTATGAGCTCTTATCTCCTCCTACACCATGCCTAGCACAACTATAGGGATTGTAAACAGTGGCTCATGCATTAAATACAACCAATAAATACCTAGTGCGCGTTGGTTCATGTTTCTTAAGACGTTCAAGCATGTTACCAACTGGAGATCTGCCAGTTTTCTTAAGCCTAACATATAAATCATTCATCCAAGACAAGAATAAACAAGTAATCAACACATAATCAATATCTAGGTTTCATTAGATCTAAGCAAACACAAGATAGATCTAGCCTAACATGATAGAATTAAGACAAGAACATGATATAGACAACCAACACATAGACATATTGATTGAATTAGAAGAACACTTATCTTGATTAATCATGCAAGGTATCAAGGAGTTGGAACCCTTGAAAAACCTGTAAAGTTACACCAAAATCGTACTTAGGGTTTCTCCCAAAACTTCTCTCCTTAATGTGAAAAATTAGAAAACTATATATAGAAAAAGGGGTCTGACGGCGTCAAGACCAATTAGGTGACGCCGTCACCTCGCCGCCAAAACAATCCTCGGACTGCCTAGATCTACATTTGACGCCGTCAAGAACAATTCATTTCCAGGCCGTCATGACTTTTACTCTTGACGCCCTACCTTCATGACGCCGTCAAAACTCTTCTGGGTCATCATGGAATTTTACTCTTGACGCCGTCAGGGAACTACTCTTGACGTCGTCATGCATTGTTCCCAGCAAGGAAAATTAAGACTTTGGCGTTTTCTTCACTTTTATGCTCCAAAAACGTCCGAATTGCTTCCTTTTCCAGATTTCACTCCCAAAGTACCTAAAATCACAAAAGGAACGATTTAGGGCAATATTTGATCAAATAAATTCGAATTCGGGCTTAAATGACCCCCTAAAAACGGATCATTTTTCGCCTCATCATCTACCTCAATCCCACTCCCTGAGACCTTATGTCCTAACACAATCCCTTCTTTTACCATAAAATGACATTTTTCCCAATTTAAGACCAAGTTGGTTTCCTCACAACGTTTGAGCATTTTTTTTATAGATTAGCAAGAGAGCGATCGAAAGAGTTCCCGAGGACCAAAAAGTCATCCATGAAAACTTCCATGCTGTCTTCCATCAATTCGTGAAAGATTGCGGTCATACATCGCTGAAAGGTGGTGGGAGCGTTACACAGCCCAAAAGTCATCCTTTTATAGGCGAACGTTCCATAAGGGCAAGTAAACGTGGTTTTCTCTTGGTCCTCAGGTGCTATGGGGATTTGAAAATATCCCGAGAACCCATCCAAGAAACAGTAATACTCGTGCCCAGATAGTCTTTCCAACATTTGGTCAATGAATGGTAGGGGAAAGTGATCCTTCCTTGTGGCATCATTGAGCTTTCTATAATCGATGCATACCCGCCAGCCAGTAACCGTTCTCTGGGGTACCATCTCACCTTTGTCATTTTTCACCACAGTCATTCCACCTTTCTTTGGTATAACCTGTACAGGACTAACCCACGGGCTATCCGAAATTGGGTAAATTAGTCCTGCATCCAGAAGTTTGATGACTTCTTTCTTCACTACTTCCTTAATGTTGGGATTCACCCGCCTCTGGGGTTGCACGGTAGGTTTATAGTTTTCTTCCATAAGAATCTTATGCGTACAAAAAGTTGAGTCAATCCCCTTAACATCGGCTACACTCTATGCAAGCACTCCCTTATATTTCTTTAGGACTTCTAAGAGCTTACCTTTTTGTTCATGTTCGAGGGAAGAGTTTATGATTACCGGCAGTTGATCCTCTCCCTGAAGGAAGGCATACTCTAGGTGGTTAGGGAGTTCTTTAAGATCTAGCTTAGGGGGTTCGATAATAGAGGGCTTAAGCTTGTTTTCGGGTTTTCGGAGTTCGAGCTGTTCAGTGGTCTCTTGTCTAGGGTAGAAGGAGACTGCTCCAACGCCCTCCATCTTTTCTTCCTCTAATAAGGGAAGGAAACTCTCATCCCGTAACCAGCCTTCTTCGATCTATTCATCAACACAGTTATCAATGACATCCGTGAGTTCATCGGCCTCTCCGATGAAATAGAGCCGGTTAGCTGCTTCGAGAGAAAGATTCATAGTGCCTTTAATGTCGAAGGATAAGCTATCGTTTCCGACTCGTAAGGTTAACTTGCCGTCATGAACATCAATGACTGCACGAGCGGTAGCAAGAAATGGTCTCCCTAAGATGATGGGCACCAAGTCATCCTCCTCCATCTCCAAGATCACGAAGTCAACCGGAAAATTGAATTTTCCAACTTTGACTAGCACATTCTCGCATATCCCTAAGGGGTATTTGACTGATCTATCGGCTAGTTGGATGTTCATACGGGTAGGCTTTAGTCTGGAGTATCCTAGTTTGAGGAATATGGAGTGAGGCATGAGGTTGATACTCGCCCCTAAATCGGCAAGAGCATTCTTTATTGATAGAGATCCTATCGAACAGGGCAAGGTGAAGCTGCTTGGATCGTCTACCTTTTTTGGTAGCCCTCGATGGGTCACCACCGAACATTCTTCCCCCAGAGTCACAAGACCCTCGAGTTTCTTTCAGTTGGCGAGTAATTTTTTAAAGTATGAGCTATACTTTGGCATATGATAGCAGGCATCAAGGAGAGGTATGGTGACCACTGAATCTTTTAGATATGACAAGAATCTCTTATTATCGTTCTCAATTTTCTGGTTTTTTAGCCGGGATGGGAATGGGATTCTCACAGGTTGGTTATGTGGAGTTGATGGGGGTGGGGTCACCAGGGAAGGTTGTTCGGGAGCCTCGCTGCTCACGTTACCTTCCTCCTCGCGGGGCTCGCTTGGATCAATGGTGATAGGATGTGAGCTCGGATAAGGGGGGTCCCTGGTTGTTGTTCCAGCTCGAGTAGTCACCGCGAGCAGGGGGTCTTTTTGGCTTACTGATGGCCCGTCTTGGCCATCAAGGGTGGAGTTAAGCTGGTTGAACCATTCTTCCATGTCATTTTGTTGCTCAGCAATGAACTCATCAAGACCTTTCAATTGTAAGCCTTTTTCTTGAGTGAAGTGACCAAGGTCATCTTCAAAAGTGCTCCTGATTTTATATTCAGAGCCTTCCTCCCCTTCTTTTCTCTTCACCAGATTTCCCCAAAGGGTATAATCATCGTTTTGGTAAAAAGGCAAAAGGGAGGGGTCAGCGTAGATGTCATGTCCTGACAAACACGCATGTTCGGTTGTGGGTTCCCCTCCGCATTCCTCTATCTCGTCTGGCCCCCACAGTAGTCGCAAATCAAGTAAGGATTTGAAAGTTGTTTAGTTATTTGCGACCCAGCTAGGTATTCCATTCTTTTGTGAATTTTTCTTAGCCGGTCTGAGGGTGTTGATGTGATTTCAGACATGCTAGCAGTTGACTCAGGTTCATCCCAAGTGTCATCATCGTCTTGAGCATACTCCTCAATCCTATTCCATCCTTCCTTGGCACTAAGATTGGCTAATTTCCCTTTTCTAGAATTGTTGATTCCGTTCCGGTCATTTGAGGAGACATTATCGTAGAAGATTTGGACCAGAAGCCAGAGTTCAATGCCATGATGGGGAACTTGTCTTATTAAATCCTTGAATCTAATCCACGATTTATGGAAAGGTTCGTCCTTTCCCTTTCGGAAGTGGAGGATCCTATCCCTAAATACTGAGGTTTTCCCTACTGGAAAGAACTTCTCATAAAACTTGGATATAAGTTGCTCCCATGTGAAAATAGACTCAGAGGGAAGTTTATCATACCACTCTTTGGCTTTTTCATAAAGAGTGAAAGGGAAGAATCGTAATTGGGACGTGTTTCTAGTAGCCCCATCCGTATGGAGGGTGTCTACTATTTTCAAGAAGTTCTTGATGTGTTGAATCGGGTCATCATCATCTAGTCCGCAAAACTTGCACACACTTTGTACAAGCCAAACATCGGTCACACGCAAGACCTCATCGGTGTGTTCGTTTGGGAAGACAATAGCATTTGAGAAGCCACGAGGATTTGGGGAGGAGTAGTCCTTAAGGCGCTTAGGAATGGGAGTTTCAGGGGTACTCATATCGTTGTTGGATTGGGAGCTAGGGGGTGTGAGGTGATTGTCTGAATTTTCTTCAGAAAGGGCCTCATCAAAATTGATAGCTATGCTGGATGGTTCAGGTGTTGAGAGAGATCGTCTTAGCCTACGCATTTCCCTATCAGGTTCTGAATAGGGCAAAACAAGGTCTCTAGCGGAACTACGACTCCTAGTGACTCTAAGGTTCGAGAAATCGTCATTTGCCATGATGGCGGATGGTGGAGATTACGAACAAAGACACGAAGAAATAAGATAGACTAAAGAAAACCTAAAAATAAAATAAAATCTTACTAGAAAGAAATCTAGCAAGTAGACCTAATAAAAAGAATTCCTAACCTAGACAATAACTATTCCCCGGGCTGCGGCGCCAAAAACTTGATGTGTTGGAATTGCACCAGGCTTTACCTCTCGAGGGATCTCTAGAAGCTTACAACCCCCACCAGGCAGTGTACCTGATCGTTGTAGTATAGTATAGTGACAAGTACCGGGGGATTGATCGTTAAACTCAGGAATAGTGTCGCTAGGATTAGAAAGCCTAAAAACTAGGTCTAGAGGTGAGGGATGGTTCTTTTTGTATTTTTATATTTTTATAAAAGCAATTAAAATCTCGGGTTTTTGGAAGAGTGGGTGGAATTAGTTGCTAGTCAACTAACACAATAACTAAGATGCAATCAAAATAAAATGACAAAAATGAAAATAAAACTAATTAAACTAGTGGTGTGAACAATAATGGGAAAATTGTGTTTACTGTGATTTCATTACTCCCTAGATATCTTTTATAGGTTGATAGTTTGTTAGAATTGCGTGGATGACGGGTTATATTCCTTAATACCATTCGTGGGGTGGCGTACGTACTTCCCCAACTCTATAAGCTCCTACTTCACTCCTATGTCGAGCCTGCAAGAAGCTCCTAACATGGGATCATTAGAATTCGCTCATGCATTAAATACAACCATAAAAATCTAGTACGCATTGGTTCATGTTTCTTAAGACGTTCAAGCATGTTACCCTATGGAAGTCTGCCAGTTTTCTTAAGCTTAACATCGAAATCATTCATCCGTAACAATTATAAACAAGCAATCAACCCATAATCAACATCTAATTTTCACTACATCTAAGCAAACACACAAGAGATCTAGCCTAGCATGTTAAAATCAAGACAAGCGTAAGATATATTCAAACAACACATAGACATATTGAATGAATTGAAAGGATACTTATCTTAATTAAACATGAAAGGTTTCAAAGGGTAAAAACCCTTGAAAGAACAGTAAAAATTGTGCTAGGGTTTCTCCAAGTTATCCCTCTAATGTCCTCTCCTTAATGAATGAAAATTACAAAACTATATATAGATTTTCCATCATGACGGCGTCAAGAAGAAATGTTTGACGCCGTCAACTCGCCGCCCATAGTAATATCGGATTGCCTAGATCCAGATCTGACGCCGTCAAGTGCAAAGTTACTCTGGGCCGTCACATGCAATGGGACCATGACGGCCTATGGTGACGCCGTCATGCCCTTAGTGTAAAAACTCTCTGGATCGTCACGGACTCTATCCACTTCACCTCTAGTTTTACTCTTGACGCCGTCATGTAGAACCTTGTGACGCCGTCAGGTACTGTTCCCAGCAAGGAAAATTAAGACTTTGCCATTTTCTTCACTTTTATGCTCCAAAAACGTCCAAAATGCTTCCTTTTCCAGAATTCACTCCAAAAGTACCTAAAATCACAAAAGGAATGATTTAGGGAAATATTTGATCAAATAAATTAAATTCCGGTCTTAAATGACCTCCTAAAAACGGATCATTTTTTGCCTCATCAATTCTGTAGATAATGCAATTGGATATAATTCCAAATGCATAAAATTTCATACTTTTCGAAGCATGATAATCAGAGTATATAAGTTGTTCATAGTTAACATAAATAAATATTTTCTACTTCATTAGCATAACATAAAGAAAGCCCTATGGTGAGGGCATCATTCTATCCATTAAAGCCTGCTGCCTAGTCACTCTTTTGGTAGTATGCCGGGATGAAACAGAAACTGCTTGCACATTACTTGAATAGACTTGAGATTGAGACTGTGATTGATCTTGCTGCTGGGATTGACACTGGGATTCATCAA
This sequence comes from Artemisia argyi, assembly GCA_030686995.1. NCBI lineage: Eukaryota > Viridiplantae > Streptophyta > Magnoliopsida > Asterales > Asteraceae > Artemisia > Artemisia argyi. Next base: position 56,386,908 of record CM060697.1, on the reverse strand, counting down.
TAGGTTGATCTTGACTCTGAGATTGAACACCTGCAATTTCATCTTGTTTCTCTATTGTAATATCCTAAGTACCTTGATCTTGAATTCCAGACTGGACACAAGTTCCTTCAACTGCAACATCTTCACTTCCATCAACACCTGTACCTTCAGCTTGTTTATCTGCTGCAACTTTGTTCCTGTAGGATGTGTCTTCTTTGATGCAACCTTTTGAGTCACTTGTTTACTTTTTCCCTTAGAACTTGAACTATTTTGTTTTTTACTGCCAGTTTGACTACTTTGGGTTCCACCATAGCCAATACATGTTTTTCGGTTGTGTCCCGCAATGCCACAAACACTACACCTTAAACTCTTCCAAGCCTTAGACAGTTTACCATTCTTGACAATCTCTTCAGTTTCAGGAGTTGTCCTTACTCTTTTTTTACTAGTTAAGTTAGCTGCATTTGCTTGAGTCTTTGGTGGAACAATAGTTGTTGGCACAAACGATTTTTCCCAATGCTCATTGCTAGTTATGGGGGAGACATTGTGTTTGTACATTGCTTCCCAAGTGTTGAGATAGTAACAAGGATGTGCCCATGTTTCAGCAGCTCCTACTTGTTGTCCATTTAAAGCCATATTCCAATTGGTAGCGACAACATGTTTACATGGTAAACCTGTAATCTCCCATCTTCTGCAAGTACAAGACTTCTCTACAACATTAACTACACATTGGTCTCTCCATGGTCCACTGACCTGAAACTTATCTCCCCCATTCCATAAAACATTATACCTAACCGCCTATTTCTTAATACCTTCTAACATGTGTTGTGCAGTAGGTGTTAGTGGCCCATCACTATTCTCAATGACCTTTGCAACATGTATTATCCTCTTCATATAGTATTCCCTGATGTATTCTAATGCTATAATAATTGGTTTGTTTACACCCTCAATTATTTTCTCATAAACACTTGACACATGTTATTAAGTAACACATCAAAATGGGGTCGCCCTAAAACAAGACAGATAAAGTTGTATTACTTATACATTTCATACTACTTTACCATATACCACTTAATTTACATAGTTAGATGACTTACATGAGAAATGTGACCTTGACCAATGGATTGGTGGTATCTGACTTAACCAAGCATGAGCATCTTGACTAAATGTCTTTAAAGCATCCATAGATCTTTCAAACTGTACAACAGTTGAGGCTGTTACACATCTCCAAAGATGGTCTTTGAAGGCCCTACCTTGCCAATTAATTTTCATTTGCTCATGAATGCTTCTAAGACAAAATCTATGCTCTGCGTTTAGGAAAACTTCTCTTAATGCTGATATAATATCCTGCACAAAACCATATATATTTACTGTCTGTTTATAAAAATAGGAAATTCAATTCATTTATAGTTCATGGGAGTACCTTCTTCATGTCAGTAACAAAAGTGAAGATTGAATTTGTCTCAAGTTCAAGATCATCAGATAAACAATGAAGAAACCAAGTCCAAGCTATTGTGTTTGCTGATTCAGCAAAAGCATAAGCTACTGGGTATATACCATTGTTGCTATCAATTCCCACAACTGTTAGAAGTTGACCCTTCAAAGGACCATCAATTGGAAAAGCATTTATCCCCAACAACCGTCTTTGACAGGCCTTAAATCCTTCCTTCAAGGCACCTAAACAAACATAGAGTCTCTTGAATTCTCTTGTTGGAAGACTATCCTCAGCAGGCCTTTCCATATGAATCACAACTGTTATATCAGGGTTCCTTTTCTGCAACTCTTGAACATAGTCTCTCAACATGGTGAATTGGAGCTTGAATTCCTTCCTAATGCCTCTGACTGCTATTCTTTTAGCTCTTAAAACCTTCTGCATTGAGACTTCAAGCTCAAATTGGTTGGTAAGCTGATTATGAACCGACTTGACAGGAATCTTGGATTGGTTTGAATCGTATCTTTAATTTTCTTTGAGATAAAGTTGAGTTCAAAATGTTTTAGCGCCCTTGATTGCAAACAAGTGTGTTTATCATTATATCTTCTCACTGTCCAACCACCTTTTTCAGTACCATCCCTGCCGACAAGCAACAACCATGGGCAGATTATTTGGGAAGGGTCATTTTTACCATCAATTAATGCTTCCAAACCCCTTCTTGTTAATGGACCTCTAACTGGGCCTATACTCAGTCCAGCAGTAGCAATTGGGCCTGTTAGCCTTAAAAGTAATGTTATATTCGAGAATAGCATCTCCTTCTATGTACAAGGACTAGTTTAGACAATAGTGCTAAGTTAGGCTTGTATTCTAGTATAAATACCCCTCCTAGTCTTAACTAGGAGGGTTGGATGTCTCATTGTATCACAAGGTGTGTGTGGTTTCCTTCTTTCTCTCTCTAGAAAACACACACACCTTCCCCATTCTTTTAATCTAATAATACCATGTCTATTCTTTATTTCGAGCATCCCCGACCTCCTGAAGGTGTTTCTTGTTTATAACAAGTGGCATCAGAGCTAACCGGGGGCGAGTCGTGGTATTTTTGGGTGAAAAATCATGTTTTTGGGTGAAAAAATTATGTTTTTGGTTGTAAATTCTCGGATCTGGTACTGTTCATCGGCGATCTTATCGAGTTAGACTTAAGTCTATCGAGTTTGGTATTTTTCTACCGAGTTTGGTATTTTTTATCGAATTTGGAATTTTGTCGAGTTAGGTTTTACCGAGTTTGGGCTAAAAGTTACCAAGTTAGAGCTTCTGTCTATCGAGTTAGCATGTTTGTTTATCGAGTTAGGATCCTGAGTTTCAGAGGCTATCGAGTTTGTGAACTGATTAGCGAGTTAGGATCACGTTTTGTCGAGTTAGAATCAGATTTTTGGCGAGTTAGCCATTTTGCGAGTTAGCAAATCCTCCTTATCGTTTATCGAGTAAGGACCTCACTTGGGCTTACATAAACGAAACTCTGCAAAAATTGCTCAAGGTTACCGAGTTAGGTTGTTTTACCGAGTTACACGCTTTATCGAGTTACAAGGCTAACCAAGTTTGAAGCTTACCGAGTTTGAAGCAATCTACCGTGTTACAATCTACCGTGTTACAACCTTTACCGAGTTTTTTGGCGGGAAAATTTGAGTAAAATTTATTTTTGAGAGGAGACTAAACGTTCAATTTTTACGCGAGATTTAAATTTTGGTATAAGGTTGAAAATTTTGGCCCGAAATTCAAATTTTTAGGCCAAAATTCAAATTTTTTCAGTGAAATTTTGCGTAAAATTTTTTAATACTCAAATTTTTCTGGTAACCTTAGCATTGTATTTCTTAGTGATTTCCAAATTATGGGCGAGAAAATTTTCCAATTCTATTTTTGGAGGGAAAATCCGAAATCACTACGAATCAACCAGATTGAACTTCAAGCTTCACCAAAAACACACCACGTTTTGCTTAAACGATCCTGATCAAGAATCACAATCAAATAACAACGGCTAGTATCGGATATTTGTGAATATGGGGATAATTCATTATTATTTATTCGGGTTTGAAGTAACGTTTTACGGGCGCGTGTACTTATTTCATCTTCTTTCTTTCTTCACTTCCGCGAAGATGACTTGTTTGGGCATATATTATTAGTGACGAAGACTTGGATATCTAGTTACTTTTGTGATTCTTTCTCTCTATACTCACAAAGTAGCTATCACTTTAAGGAGTTACGTTGTAGTGCTCAGTGTCTCACGTAGTTGAGGATATGTCAAGATGGATTGTGCTTATTACACTTCTTTAGGGGTATATGGTACACAGTTCTTAGTCACAAGGATAGTACAAGCTTAAGTCACAAGTCTGAGGGATTTTACTTCATTCTCAAGTTCGTCATATCGGGTTATCTTCATATGGGGTTACTACAAGAGTCGTTGTTGATTCAGAGGTTGATAAAGAGTACGACAATTTCAAATGGTATTGTTAGTAGATTGGGTTTATCAACATCTTCTCACGGGCTTATGTGATTTATGATAAAGTGATTTCAGTTAATACTTCATGTACACAATGTTATGCTGATTCCGATGAAATCGCAATCATCAGGGGAGAGAAATGTGTACATCGAGGACGCACAACAAGTTCACGTGATCGGGCTTAATGATTTATGAAATGATTTGTGTCGGAGATTGGTTGATTCTATATCCTTATCCTCTCAAATTTTTCTACGTACTTCTACCTTATCCACCTTCACCAATTTCGGGCAACAAATTCAAGATGATCGGTGTTTCAACTTGTTACTTTGGTGTTATCATTTCATGTGTACGTTACGGGCTGATTTGGTATATGCAAGTTAACTGGAATGCATTTGGTGAGATGAAGATGTTGATATTCTTTTCCCCCGAATGGACAATCTTGAAGAAGGTCGAGTCTACAGTCTGTTCTACATTTTCCGCTGCGTGTTTGAAGACTAAAGACGGTTTGCATTTAATTATCAAATGACTTCTTCAAATTCATGGCATTCATCAGAAAGGTTGTCAGTTTGGGGGAGAGCACTAATTAGGGGAGAGTGTCAAGCCAGATTTAATCCCTAATTAGATTTGCTCACATTGTTCTTCTGCAAGTAAAGAGATGGCAGCTGAGAAGATTCAGGAAGCTGAATGAATCAATGAAGTTTGAAGACCACTCTCGGAGCTGCTGCGCTTATGTTTTGTATTTAATCTTACTTGTAGGGAACGTTGTAAGCTATTCCCATATAACATCACTTTGGGGAGAGATTGTTAGCCTTAAAAGTAATTTTATATTCGGGAATAGCATCTCCTTCTATGTACAAGGACTAGTTTAGACAATAGTGCTAAGTTAGGCTTGTATTCTAGTATAAATACCCCTCCTAGTCGTAACTAGGAGGGTTGGATGTCTCATTGTATCACAAGGTGTGTGTGGTTTCCTTCTTTCTCTCTCTAGAAAACACACACACCTTCCCCATTCTTTTAATCTAATAATACCATGTCTATTCTTTATTTCGAGCATCCCCGACCTCCTGAAGGTGTTTCTTGTTTATAACAGGGCCAGATAGGGGAACACAACTGATACGTGGGAATTGTGCCCACGCAACAGGTTTTACTTTTCAAGGGATCTCGAGAAGCTTACAACCCCCACCAGGCAGTGTACCTGATCGTTGTAGTATAGTATAGTGACAAGTACCGGGGGATTGATCGTTCAACTCAGGAATAGTGTCGCTAGGATTAGAAAGCCTACTAAACTAGGTCTAGAGGTGAGGGATGATTCTTTTTGTATTTTTATATTTTATGAAAAGCAAGTAAAATCTCGGGTTTTGAAGGAGTGGGCGGAATTAGTTGCTAGCCAACTAACCCAATAAACTAAAGATTCAATCAAAATAAAATAAAAGAAATGAAAATTAAACTAATTATACTAATGTGGTAGAAACAATAATGAGGAAAGTTTTGTTTACTTAGATTTGATTACTCCCTAGATATCTTTTACAGGTTGATTAGCTTGTTACAATTGCATGGATGACGGGTTATATTCCTTAATACTAGTCGTAGGGCCGTGTACAATATTCCCTAACTCTATAGGATCCTACTTCACTCCTATGTCGAGCCGTTAGAAGCTCCTAACATGGGATCATTAGAATTTTCTTACGCATTAAATACAACTAAAAATCGTAGTACACCTCCGATCATGTTTCTTAAGACGTTCAAGCAAGTTACCAATGGAAGTCTGCCAGTTTTCTTAAGCCTAACATCGAATACAATCATCCGTAACAATTATAAATAAACAATCAACCCATAATCAACATCTAGGTTTCACTACATCTAAGCAAACACAATGAAAATCTAGCCTAGCATGTTAAAGTGAAGACAAGCGTAAGATATAATCACACAACACATAGACATATTGAATGATTTGAATAAGTACTTATCTTCAATTGAACATGGAAGAATCAAGGGGTTGAAACCCATGAAAAAACTGTAAAATTCGTCTAGGGTTTATTCCCTCAAAGTTGCACACTAATGAACGAAAATTAGAAAATTATATATAGATTTTACACCTTGACGGCGTCACGTTATAGCTTGTGACGCCGTCAACTCGCCGCCATGATAAAAATCGTATTGCCTAGATCCACTTCTGACGCCGTCATGTAGAAAAATACTCTGAGCCGTCACGTGTGTTTGGACCCTGACAGCCTTGGTGACGCCGTCAGGCCAATGAGCTTGAAAACTTTCTGGGTCGTCACGTTATAAGTTCCACATCCACCTCTTTTGTCACTCTTGACGCCGTCACGTGTAGAAGCTTGATGTCGTCAGGTACTGTTCCAGCAAGGAAATCTGAGACTTTGCCGTTTTCTTCACTTTTATGCTCCAAAAACGTCCAAAATGCTTCCTTTTCCAGATTTCTTCTCAAAAGTACCTAAAATGACAAAAGGAACGATTTAGGGCAATATTTGATCAAATAAACTCGAATTTGGGCTTAAATGACCCCTTAAAAGCGGTACACTTTTCGCCTCATCAAATACTCTTACACTTGAGATTTGCTTGTCCTCAAGCAAATGCGCTTTTATTCTAATCAAAATACAAGTTAGGGGTCATTTAACACTAACATAAAAGTAATTACAAAAAATAATCGTTCCACTAAAAAACAAAAACAAGCACGGAGGTCATACACTAGCACCTCACAAATAGTGTTTAGATACTCACATCTCTCGGGTGTAATAAAGTATACATCACAATATGGAAATGGAAAACATCTCTCACTACCTGTCATAGCAAATAGATTACCATAGGCTTGGGAAAGGATCAAACCTCCACCACTTGGCGTAAGAACCTAGGATAAACTATCAAAGAGATCTTTTAAAGGGTTATAACGTTAGGTGTAGGGATATTGAAAACACGGTTTCGTTGGATAAAGGCAATATTTACTGGTGGTGAGTTAATCATCTTGGTTAATTACATGTACAATATGGCGTTGCTAAGCCAAGACTCGACTCGACTTAAGCTAATAAATCAAAAATAACAAAAACATAAAACAAAAATAGTATGAAACGGGATGGTAGTCCGTATGTTTTTTCTCTTTTTCTATTTTTTTATTTTTTTATTTTTATTTATTTATTTATTTATTTATTTATTTTTTTTGCATACACTCTTACCCGACCATCCAAAATAATACATCGTAGGGAATGTATATTCCCCTTCCACTTGAATTTTACATACTTTACAATAAACTACTCAAATGACTCGAATCAAGATAATCAAAACACTTGGAGTACTTTTTAAGATTAACGCACATATGGGGGTAATATATGATGTTCTTCCCCATTACTCCATAACACAAGTACTTTACCCATGAGTCCCAATCGTCCCAAAACAATATGTACAAGATATGACTCGACTTAGCAACCATGTAATCAATTAGATAATTAACTAAGGGTTTAAACAAATAACAATAATGCACTAAAGATTAGTGCATACAAGGAAGGCTAAGGCGATTTGGGTGTACATTTGGGTGGGTTGTAACAAATTATTCCTTTAAGTAAAATGCTTAAGGTTAGAAACGAAAATATAGGCTCGGAGGGGTGTACTAGGGGTTTCGTGTACTAAAAATAAGTACAACGCTAAGGTGTGAGAAAAATTAATTGACGTTACTAGTCAAGTAATATGACTTAAATAGTCAAGTAATTATGATACGGGTTTAACACAAGGGTGATCCTAATGCCTCTTATCATGTAGTAAATCCTACTACACGAATGTAGTCTCACTAGCGGTCTCGGGATGCATCACTAACGCAAGTTCTAGAATCTAAATGCTACCGGTACACTCATAAGCACTAATAATGAATGTTTTTCCTATCAAATCTAAAGGCGAACCTCACATATTTGGGTGGAAAATTGTTCTTAATGGTACGGTTTTGTGCTAGTCATACGACTCCTATCCATGAGACGCTTGTTAAGGCTAAAGTTTCACTGCTAAATGTTGTAAAAAAATTTAAATTTGGCGTTAAAATTACACTAACAAGTATTTCTCTTAGTTTTATTACACACCTACCATCGAACAAACAAACTCAAGTGCAATTGTATCCTATAAGGTATCATCATTTACCCTCCTCTTACACTTAGGATAAACAATGTCCCCAATGTTCAATTATAGGATGTAAAAGTAAAATAGGTAAAAGAATGAAAACAAATACTCCCCTGATTCGTTCGATGTGGATAGTGTGTTAAATGGTTAGATCTTCCTCCAAGAAAATGAACGTTCAAAGCTTCCCTTCCAGAAATATATATCATCTTCTTGTCATATATAACCTGTTAAACCTGAGAAAACAATCAAGGCAACCTCGCATAAAATCGGCGGCAATCTATATATACTAACAAATCCTAGAAAGCAATTTAAGATATAATGCTTGTGGAATGAGTGTTTGCAGATTTCCTGGAGTTTATAAAACTAAAGAATTAACAAAAAATTTTAAGACTCCGTTAGAAAAACAAAACTCGCAAAATTTCCAGAATTTTACACGTGACGTCGTCAGGTGTTAAACTCTGACGCCATCAGAAGTGACCTGCAGAAATCTTTGTGTTAAGTTTCCGGAAAATTTCTAAAAAAACTTATGTCCTATTTCCTGGAAAATCTTGCAAAACATCGTTATGACTCGATACAAGCATTTGACTCTAACAATTACTAATATACATGTTCATTTAATATTTTGGCGAATCATGATCATTTTTGTTCTTAGAAACAAATTTGGGGTTTCCCCTTACACTTAGCTTTTGCAAAATACCTTTATATGAAGTTAAGACGAAGTTAAACAACAAAGTAAAGCATTTTCACAATTTAGTTTGAAACATGATCTACCAACAATAAAAATAAGACATGCATACGAAAACAAATAACATCAAACAAATAAAAACACACAAAACATGGGTTGCCTCCCAAGAAGCGCTTTTCTTTATTTACGAGTCTTGTAGCTAGACTCAAGGTCACGGGCTATCGTGTGTCGCTTATGCTGACATACCCTAGGGTTAGCCATCTAATAGTCGCCTCATCTTTCTTATAGTCATCACTTAGCTCTAAATATCCGCGATAATACCTTTTATTCTTTTCATGAGGATATTTAAGCCCTTTCCTTTTATCATTCTCACTTAGCATTTCAAGGGGTGGATACCTATTACATTTTTCCATAGAAAAATCGTTGAACCTAGGGTGTGCACGGGGCATTTGGTAAATAAAATCTTCATCTCCATCCGAGAATGTAATTAACCCTTCCATAAGTTTTTCATCAAGGTTGGTTAACCTTTTGAAAGATTTACCAAACACAACTTGGGTTAACTTACTATCGATAAATTCTCCTAGATTCTCCATAACCATGAACTCAACCAGATAAATAAAGCTTCCTACAAACACATGCAATGCCATTTCCCTAGCAACAATATTATCTCCTTTGTATTCTAACTCATCTACCATAATTTTATTGTATTCACTATGCGAGATTATGTTCATTGGTAGAGATGAGTTAAGGTAGGCATCAAAGCTCCTAAATCCAATTTTACAAGGAACTTGCATATTAAATGAGCTATCATTCTCAATCCTTGTTCTAGGGTCGACATACCTAAGAGGGTCCATTTCATCTTCCATCCTATCCTCATTAATTACGTCACCATCATCTAGGTCCTCATCGGAGTCCGAATAGTAAAAAGGACTAGCCCTATGGTCGTTATCATGGTCAAACTCCTCCATCTCATAATTATTGTCAAAGTGACGGTTAGGCGAGAGGTTAGGTGGGTTCTCATTTTCCACTAAAGGGATTGCGGCGGGCATTTGGAAATTCCTACGACGAAAAACACGAATAACAGGAATCAAACGATCAATGCTGTTGTTATTCATCGAGATAGTTTACGAACAAAGGAAACAAAGAAATAAGATAGACTAAAGAAGACCTAAAAAAATAAAAATTAAACCTTACTAGAAAGGAATCTAGCAAGTAGACCTAAGAAAAAGAAATCCTAACCTAGACAATAACTATTCCCCGGGCTACGGCGCCAAAAACTTGATACGTGGGAATTGCGCCCTCACAACAGGTTTTACCTCTCAAGGGATCTCGAGAAGATTACAACCCCTACCAGGCAGTGTACCTGATCATTGTATTATAGTATAGTGACAAGTACAGGGGGATTGATCGTTCAACTCAGGAATAGTGTCGCTAGGATTAGAAAGCCTACTAAACTATGTCTAGAGGTGAGGGATGATTCTTTTTGTATTTTTATATTTTATGAAAAGCAAGTAAAATCTCGGGTTTTGAAGGAATAGGCAGAATTAGTTGCTAGCCAACTAACCCAATTAACTAAAGATTCAATCAAAATAAAATAAAAGAAATGAAAATTAAACTAATTATGTTAATGTGGTGGAAACAATAATGAGGAAAGTTGTGTTTACTTAGATTTCATTACTCCCTATATATCTTTTACAGGTTGATTAGCTTGTTACAATTGCATGGATGACAGGTTATATTCCTTAATACTAGTTGTAGGATCGTGTACAATATTCCCTAACTCTATAAGATCCTACTTCACTCCTATGTCGAGCCGTTAGAAGCTCCTAACATGGGATCATTAGAATTCTCTTACGCATTAAATACAACCAAAAATCGTAGTACACCTCCGATCATGTTTCTTAAGACGTTCAAGCAAGTTACCAATGGAAGTCTGCCAGTTTTCTTAAGCCTAACATCGAATACAATCATCTATAACAATTATAAACAAACAATCAACCCATAATCAACATCTCTGTTTCACTACATCTAAGCAAACACAATGAAAATCTAGCCTAGCATGTTAAAGAGAAGACAAGCGTAAGATATAATCACACAACACATAGACATATTGAATGATTTGAATAAGTACTTATCTTCAATTGAACATGGAAGAATCAAGGGGTTGAAACCCTTGAAAAAGCTGTAAAATTCGTCCAGGGTTTATTCCCTCAAAGTTGCACACTAATGAATGAAAATTAGAAAACTATATATAGATTTAACACCTTAACGGCGTTACGTTATAGCTTGTGACGCCGTCAACTCGCCGCCATGATAAAAATCATATTGCCTAGATCCACTTCTTACGCCGTCATGTAGAAAAATACTCTGGGCCGTCACGTGTGTTTAGACCCTGACGGCCTTGGTGACGCCGTCAGGCCAATGAGCTTGAAAACTTTCTGGACCGTCACGTTATAAGTTTCACATCCACCTCTTTTGTCACTTTCTTCACTTTTATGCTCCAAAAACGTCCAAAATGCTTCCTTTTCTAGATTTTTTTTTCTCAAAAGTACCTAAAATGACAAAAGTAACGATTTAGGGCAATATTTGATCAAACAATCTCGAATTCGGGCTTAAATGACCCCTTAAAAGCGGTACACTTTTTGCCTCATCAACAACCCACACATCTGACTCTTATTCTTTTTTTTTTTTTGTCATTCTTTAGAAATAGCAGCTCCCTTCTTGTTTCTATGAAATGCTCTGTTACTCTCTCTTTCACATCTTTTGTAGTATCAAAGGATTGATCACAATAAAATAAAGTTCCAACAACACCATCATCAACAAAATCTTTCCTAACCCTTGGCACCCCAGAGTGACCTATGCCTGATTCAGAAGCATAAGCAGTGTAAAATGCATCATCATCCAACACAGGTAATTGAGTTTCCAAATTTAAGTCATCACTTTTATTAGTAGATGTTCCTGCGTTGCCTAACTCATGAGTCGCACTCTGTTGGAACAAAGCAACCTGTACATGATTCTCCTCAGTAACATTATTTTCATTTGCCTGAATTGTGTCATCACCTACATTGCCTAACTGACTAGTATCACTCTGCTAGAAAAGAGTGATATCAACATCACCATCCTCTTCTATGTTATTGTCACCAACAGGTTCTCCTCCTACATTCTCTAACTGGTTATCCTGATTGACTTGGAATAGAGTAACTTCCACATCAGGTTCCTCAAAGGTGTTATTGCCATCAACTAGTGGTCTCCCTACTTTCTCCAACGGCTTATCCTTAGTCACTCTGAAAAGACTAACATCAAAACTATCAAGGTCCTGAAAGGTATTTTCCTTATCAATAATGACTAATGCACCATCACTGTTATCAACAGGTTGGCTGGCAAAGGCAGACATGTCAAGACTTGAAAACCCGGGCTCAGTATGTGGCAAGTCACTAGATTCCCCAACGTATGAGGCATCTACAAGTAGTTGAGAAAGTTGTATAAATGGGTTAAGGTCTGGGTCATTATCTATGTCATCTAGAACCAAAAGTCTGCAGCACGATTGAATAGCAACACGAGCTATCTTTCTACTAGGTTCATCCATCTCCAAAAATACAGTCTTAATAGACTGTGGGGACATATCAGACAAATCTAACCTAGTCTTACCTATTTCAACATACACATCTATAAGCTTATGTTCTTCCACAATTTCTTTCAACAGCTCAAGATTGGCAGCTTAACGAAAGCTATATAACCCATCATCCAATGTCATACCAGGCTTAAGAAAATAGTAGTAATTGGTTTGAACTTCAGCATAAACGATTTGGGTCATCAGAGCATCAAGTTCATCAATAGAAATCTCATTAATACATACATAATCAACCTGGCATTCCTGACCTCCTTCGTAGATCCAGTCTGGCCAGTTTTTGAATAAGCCTGATGAGGCGAAAAGTGTACCGCTTTTAAGGGGTCATTTAAGCCCGAATTCTTGATTATTTGATCAATTACTGCCCTAAATTGTTCCTTTTGTCATTTTAGATACTTTTGAGGAGAAATCTGGAAAAGGAAGCATTTTGGACGTTTTTGGAGCATAAAAGTGAAGAAAACGGCAAAGTCTCAAAATCTTTGCTGGGAACAGTACCTGACGACGTCAAGACTTCACACATAACGGCGTCAAGCTTGGCAAAAGAGGTGGAAGTGGAAAATATAACGTAATGGCCCAGAACATTTTTAGTGTTATTGACCTGAAGGCGTCACCAAGGCCGTCAGGGTCATTTTACAAGTGACGGCCCAGAGCTTAAATTCTACATAACAGTGTCAAGACTGTATCTAGGCAATACGACTCTTCACTTGGCGGCGAGTTGACGGCGTTAGAAGCTACAACGTGACGCCGTTAGGAAGTATTCTCTATATATATTTTTCCAATTTTTCATTCAAAAAATGTGGAACATTAGGAGGAACTTTACCACAAACCCTAGGTCGAATTTTCATCATATTGTAGGGGTTTCAAACCCTTCTTTCATCCATGTTTGAATAAAGATAAGTCTTCCAATAATTATTCAATATGTCTATGTGTTGTTTGATTCTATCTTATGCTTGTCTTTCTTTTAACATGCCAGGCTAGGTTTTTATTGTGTTTGCTTAGATGTAGTGAAACCTAGATGTTGATTATTGGTTGATTGTTTGTTTATAATTGTTGCGGATGATTGTATTTGATGTTAGACTTAAGAAAACTGGCAGACTTCCATTAGTAACTTGCTTGAACATCTTAAGAAACATGATCGAAGGTGTACTATGATTTTTGGTTGTATTTAATGCATAAGTGAATTCTAATGATCCCATGTTAGGAGCTTTTAGTCGGCTCGACATAGGAGTGAAGTAGGAGCTTATAGAATTAGGGAATATTGTACACGGCCCTACGACTAGTATTAAGGAATATAACCCGTCATCCATGCAATTGTAACAAGCTAATCAACCGGTAAAAGATATCTAGAGAGTAATGAAATCTAAGTAAACACATCTTTTCTCATTATTGTTGCCACCACATAATTACTTTTGTTTATTTTTATTTCTTTTTGTTTTATTTTGATTGCATCTACAGTTATTTGGGTTAGTTGACTAGCAACTAATTCCGCCCACTCCTTCAAAACCCGATATTTTACTTGCTTTTATAAAATATAGAAAATACAAAAAGAATCATCCCTCACCTCTAGACCTAGTTTAGTAGGCTTTCTAATCCTATTGACACTATTCCTAAGTTGAACGATCAATCCCCCGGTACTTGTTACTATACTATACTACAACGATCAGGTACACTGCCTGGCGGGGATTGCAAGCTTCTCAAGATCCCTTGAGAGGTAAAATCTGTTACGAGGGCGCAATCCCGCGTATCAAGTTTTTGGCGCCGCAGCCCGGGGAATAGTTATTGTCTAGGTTAGAATTTCTTTTTATTAGGTCTACGTGCTAGATTCCTTTCTAGTAAGATTTTTATTTTTATTTTTAGGTTTTCTTTAGTCTATCTCATTTCTTTATTCCTTTGTTCGTAACCATTACCATCCGACATCATGGAAGGTGGTAATATCTTTGAACCCATCAACGCACCACAACAAAACCACCCACAAAACCCACCACTAGCAAACCAACCTCCTAGACCCCAAACTTTAGGAGAGAATTCCCGTCCTAGCCACCAAGGCTATCGAAACACCATTGATCTCACTCAAGGAGCCAATGTGTCTCCCCTGCGATCCGACACCATCCGATTGGTGCAAAGCGGATGTGCATTCCATGGACTTCGTTCTCAAGATCCTAATCAACATCTCAAGGATTTCCTAAAAATCGTAGATTCCATAGACCTTGATGTTGCAACTAGAGAGACGACCCAATTACGTCTATTCCAATTCTCTCTACGTGACCAAGCTAGTCAATGGCTTGAACGTTTACCCGCGGGATCCATCACCTCTTGGGATGTTCTCACCTCTCGTTTCCCGTCCTAGCCACCAAGGCTATCGAAACACCATTGAGCTCACTCAAGGAGCCAATGTGTCTCCCTTGCGATCCGACACCATCCGGTTGGTGCAAATCGGATGTGCATTCCATGGACTTCGTTCCGAAGATCCTAATCAACATCTAAAAGATTTCCTAAAAATCGTAGATTCCATAGACCTTGATGTTGCAACTAGAGAGACGACCCGATTACATCTATTCCAATTCTCTCTACATGACCAAGCTAGTCAATGGCTTGAATGTTTACCCGCGGGATCCATCACCTCTTGGGATGTTCTCACCTCTCGTTTCCTTGCTCAATTTTTCCCACCGGGGAGAACTAATAAGCTTAGAAATGACATCTTGATGTTCCAACAACGTCAAGGTGAAACTCTCTATGAAGCATGGACTCGTTTCAAGGACTTACTCCAAAAAGTTCCTCATCATGGAAAAGATATTTGGCTCCAAGTCCAAATCTTCTATGACCATATCGATCTCTCCACAAGGCAAACAATTGACCAATCGGCCGGTGGCAAGCTATGTGATCTAAGTGCGGAAGAATCATGGGAACTTATAGAAGATCTTGCTCTCTATGACAATGAAAGTTGGAATGATCCCCGTGATTTGAACAAAATGGTCAAGGCAATATCTTTGCCTTCGAACAATTCTAGCACTCCCGACTGTAGGAACATGGAACTTGAGGACCAAGTCAAGTTTCTCATGAAATCCTACGAAGCTCCTAAGCCTTCAAGCCAAGTGAACAAAATCACTTCTTTATATGAATTATGTAGTGGTCCCCATGACACTCGTGATTGCGTGGAACTCCCCAGACAAGCTTTTGCGGATTACGCATCCTCGCGTACCGACAAAGCGGGAGACAAGTGGTACACTTTCAAACCCGATCCAAACCCTTATGGTGATTCATACAACCCTTCTTGGAAAAATCACCCGAACCTTAGGTGGAAACAAAACCAAAACATGCCCCAAAACAATTCTTCCAATCCACCTAATCGTTGCCAACCAAACGGTCCACCCTCTAACCGTACTTT
The DNA here is from genome assembly GCA_030686995.1 of Artemisia argyi. Taxonomy (NCBI): domain Eukaryota; kingdom Viridiplantae; phylum Streptophyta; class Magnoliopsida; order Asterales; family Asteraceae; genus Artemisia; species Artemisia argyi. The sequence goes on along the minus strand of CM060697.1, from coordinate 56,371,189 downwards.
CAACAACAATCCTTCCAATAACTTTGGTAGTACCAATAATCTTGAAGGGTTGATGTCCAAGTTTATGGCATCTCAAGAAGCTCGTATAGCTAAGTTTGAATCCGAATTCAATCAACAACAAACGGAGATGACCAATAAAATTGACAACTTGTTGAAAGCCCTCAACAACCAAGTGCTCACCACACCTAGGAAGGACACTAGGGACACGAGTAGCGGAATCCAAATTAAGGACCCCTCATCATCCAAACACGTCCACTTTATCAATGTTGTCACTATTAAGCCAATAGATAATAATATAGAAGAAAGTGACAAGGATGAAGTTGGAATATAAATTGGGCCTAAGGATGAGATTAAGGAAGTTGAGGATATAAAGGAAGAAAAGTTTGAGGAAGTAGAAAATGTAGAGGAATACTTTGATAAGTGACCCACTAAGGAAGAACGGGAATACCATAAGGATCTATTCGATGACCCCGAGACACCATACGTCCTTGGTTCACCACTCATCAAAGCGGGTAATCCCTCTAACATCAACATACCATGCAATATTGGGCACATGCATGTGTGGAAAGCTTACATCGATCTTAGGTCTCCCATAAACATTATGACTAGGACCTATTATAATTGGGTAATGAAAAAGCAACTTGGATATAGGATGATGCCCAACACGAATTGGATGAGTAACTTTGGGGGAAGAGTGAAGGGATTGCACGTCTTTGTAGGAAACTTCACTTATGTTACCGACTTTGTGATTGTAGAAGATATTCGTCCGGTAATAGATGGTTGTTTAAGTCATGTAGTGTTCGGAAAACCGTTTGTTGAGGCCTCCAAGATGAATTATGACCCGTCCCTAGGGATAGTTAGATTCAAGGATGAGAACGATGAAATAGCTTACCAAATGCCCTATAAGATTGAACAATTCCGTCTTCTATCAAACCTTAAAAAGGAACACAAGCAAGCGGTCTACTATAGGAATGATGAGGATAGACGTAGAGGAGTAGACTATGTCATGAGTAGAATATTCGGTTTCTACAATGAATGTTTGCAACTAGGTCCGGAATACAAAACTAAGATTGAGGATGACCTAGAGAATGTTTTGTATGTTTTTATTTATTTGATTTTTATTTGTTTAATTTTATTTGTTTCCGTATGCGTGTTTTATTTTTATTGTTGGTAAATCATGTTTCAAAATACATTGTGAAAATCCTTTATTTTGTTTTTAACTTCGTCTTAATTACATATAAAGGTATTTTTCAAAAGCTAAGTGTAAGGGAAATCAAAATTTGTTTATAAGAACGAAAATGAGCATGATTCACTACAATATTAAACGAACATGTATATTAGTAATTGTTAGAGTCAAATGCTTGTATCGAGTCATAATGCTGTTTTGCAAGATTTTCCAGGAAATAAGGCATAAGTTTTTCCAGAAATTTTACGGAAACTTAACATAAGATTTTTCCAGGAACATTCTAACGGCGTAAGGAGTTACAACCTGACGGCGTCAGGTACTAAAATTCTGAAAAAAAAATTTGCGAGTTTTGTTTATACAGGAGTCTTAAAGTTTTTGTGGATTATTTAGTTTTATAAACTCCATGAAATCTGCAAACATTCATTCCACAAGCATTATATCTTAATTTGCTTTCTAGGATTTTTTAGTAAATATAGATTGCCGCCGATTTTACGCGAGTTTTGCCTTGCCTGTTTTCTCAGGTTTAACATGTTATATATGATAAGAAGATGATTTATATTTCTGAAGGGAAGCTTTCAAAGTTCATTTTCTTGGAGGAAGATCTAACCTTGTTGACACACTATCCACACCGAACGAATCAGGGGAGTATTTATTTTCGTTCTTTTACCTGCTTTACTTTTACATCCTTTAATTGAACATTGGGGACAATGTTCATCCTAAGTGTAAGGGGAGGGTAAATGATGATACCTTATAGGATACAATTGCACTTGAGTTTGTTTGTTTGATAGTAGGTGTGTAATAAAACTAAGAGAAATACTTGCTAGGGCTATTTTAGCGCCAAATTTAAATTTTTTTACAACATTTAGGAGTGAAACTTTAACCTTAACAAGCGTCTCATGGATAGGAGTTATATGACTAGCACAAAACCGTACCACTTAAAAAAAATTTCCACCCAAATATGTGAGGTTCCCTTTAGATTTGATAGAAAAAGCATTCATTATTAGTGCTTATGAGTGTACCAGTAGTATTTAGATTCTAGAACTTGCGTTAGTGATGCATCCTGAGACTGCTAGTGAGACTACATTCGTGTAGTAGGATTTACTACATGATAAGAGGCATTAGGATCACCCTTGTGTTTAAACCCGTATCATAATTAATTGACCATTTAAGTCAATTATTTTAACTAGTAAAGTCAATTAATTTTTCCCACACCTTAGCGTTGTACTCATTTTTAGTACACGAAACCCCTAGTACACACCTTCGAGCCTATCTTTCGTTTCTAACTTTAAGCATCTTACTTAAAGGAAGATTTTGTTAACAATCCACCCAAATGTGCAACTAAATGGCCTTAGCCTTCCGTGTATGCACTCATCTTTAGTGCATTATTGTTACATGTTTAAACCCTTAGTTAATTATCTAATTGATTACATGGTTGCTAAGTCGAGTCATATCTTGTACATATTGTTTTGGGACGATTGGGACTCATGGGTAAAGTACTTGTGTTATGGAGTAATGGGGAAGACATCATATATTACCCCCATATGTGCGTTAATCTTAAAAAGTACTCCAAGTGTTTTGATTATCTTGATTCGAGTCACTAGAGTAGTTTATTGTAAAGTATGTAAAAGTTCAAGTGTATGGGGAATGCAAATCCCCTATGATGTATTATTTTAAATGGTAGGGTAAGAGTGTATGCACAAAAAAAAATAAAAAAAAAATCAAAAAATCAAGAAAAAGAAAAAAACATAGAAAAAGAAAAAGAAAAAAAAAAAAACATACGGACTACCATCCTGTTTCATTTTATGTTTGTTTCATAGTTTGTTAGTTTTTTATTAGCTTAAGTCGAGTCGAGTCTTGGCTTAGCAACACCATGCTATACATGTAATTAACCATGATGATTAACTCGCCACCAGTAAATATTGCCTTTATCCAACAAACCGTGTTTTCCATATCCCTACACCTAACGTTATAACCCTTTAAAAGACCTCTTTGATAGTTTATCCTAGGTGCTTACGCCAAGTGGTGGAGGTTTGATATTTTCCCTAGCCTATGGTAATCTATTTGCTATGACAAGTAGTGAGAGATGTTTTCCATTTCCTTATTGTGATATATACTTTATTACACCCGAGAGATGTAAGTATCTAAACACTATTTGTGAGGTGCTAGTGTATGACCTCCGTGCTTGTTTTTGGTTTTTTAGTGGAACGATTATTTGTTGTAGTTACTTTTATATTAGTGTTAAATGACCCCTAACTTGTATTTTGATTAGAATAAAAGCGCATTTGCTTGAGGACAAGCAAATCTCAAGTGTAAGGGTATTTGATGAGGCGAAAAGTGTACCGCTTTTAAGGGGTCATTTAAGCCCGAATTCGTGATTATTTGATCAATTACTGCCCTAAATCGTTCCTTTCGTCATTTTAGGTACTTTTGAGGAGAAATATGGAAAATGAAGCATTTTGGACGTTTTTGGAGCATAAAAGTGAAGAACATGGCAAAGTCTCAAAATCCTTGCTGGGAACAGTACCTGACGACATCAAGACTTCACACATGACGGCGTCAAGCTTGGCAAAAGAGGTGGAAGTGGAAAATATAACGTGACGGCCCAGAACATTTTTAGTGTTACTGACCTGATGGCGTCACCAAGGCCGTCAGGGTCATTTTACAAGTGACGGCCCAGAGCTTAAATTCTACATGACAACGTTAAGACTGGATCTAGGCAATACAACTCTTAACTTGGTGGCGAGTTGACGGCGTCAGGAGCTACAACGTGACGTCGTCAGGATGTATTCTCAATATATATTTTTCCAATTTTTCATTCAAAAAGTGTGGAACATTAGGAGGAACTTTACCACAAACCCTAGGTCGAAGTTTCATCATATTGTACGGGTTTCAAACCCTTCTTTCATCCATGTTTGGATAAAGATAAGTCTTACAATAACCATTCAATATGTCTATGTGTTGTTTGATTCTATCTTATGCTTGTCTTTCTTTTAACATGCTAGGCTAGGTTTTTATTGTGTTTGCTTAGATGTAGTGAAACCTAGATGTTGATTATTGGTTGATTGTTTGTTTATAATTGTTGCGGATGATTGTATTCGATGTTAGGCTTAAGAAAACTGGCAGACTTCCATTGGTAACTTGCTTGAACGTCTTAAGAAACATGATCAGAGGTGTACTACGATTTTTGGTTGTATTTAATGCATAAGTGAATTCTAATGATCCCATGTTAGGAGCTTTTAGTCGGCTCGACATAGGAGTGAAGTAGGAGCTTATAGAGTTAGGGAATATTGTACACGGCCCTACGACTAATATTAAGGAATATAACCCGTCATCCATGCAATTGTAACAAGCTAATCAATCGGTAAAAGATATCTAGGGAGTAATGAAATCTAAGTAAACGCATCTTTTCTCATTATTGTTTCCACCACATAATTACTTTATTTTATTTTCATATCTTTTTATTTTATTTTGATTGCATCTGTAGTTATTTGGGTTAGTTGACTAGCAACTAATTCCGCTCACTCCTTCAAAATCCGAGATTTTACTTGCTTTTATAAAATATAAAAAATACAAAGAATCATCCTCACCTCTAGACCTAGTTTAGCAGGCTTTCTAATCCTAGCGACACTATTCCTAAGTTGAACAATCAATCCCACGGTACTTGTCACTATACTATACTACAACGATCAGGTACACTGCCTGGCGGGGATTGCAAGCTTCTTAAGATTCCTTGAGAGGTAAAACCTATTGCGAGGGCGCAATCCCGCGTATCAAAGCCATTATGGTGAACTCGCATGCTAAAATCACCATGTCGATCTGCTGTTCAAAAAGTAAACAAAACACTATTACGATTCTATAACAAAAAAGGGGAAAACCATTAAACAATCTAAGATACATACGCTAGTAAAAGATCATCAAAGAAAACACTAACCATATTGCCTCATTGCCCAACTTCTCTCTACTTCATGGCTATCAAAGTAAGGTGCATCCCTGATTTGCCATAATGTAAATCCAAGGTTTGAGATTCTTGATTTTTTACTTAAATTATTAGATTTGGTGGGTGACATTGCATTAGGGTTTTTTTTGTAGGCTTCCAAAACAAGTTTAGGGATGAGCAATGAGTACTTGTGCTACTTATATTAGTCATAATGGCGGGAAAAGGGATTAGACGTCTGCTGGGAAGTACACAAAGAGAGAGAAAAATGCGACTATGTAAAAAGACAGGAATACCCTCCAAACTAAACATGTAACGGGGTTTTGGGAATTATAACAGGACGTTGCTGTTCCTATTACGGGCTGAGGGACGCAATCGGCCTCAAAATCCCAAGTTTTGGACGCCACACGATGTTTTTCAAAAGTTAAGGTGCCCTATGATGTTTTGTGGAAAGTTTAGGGACCAACTGTGTAGTTTTGTCTATGTGTAATTAGTTTATGTAAAGACCATCTTAAGATAGCCCATTTTGTCATCTTACAAGGCACTGATTGATGGTCATTCATAAACTTTTATTATTAATGAAATTAGCAAGATGCAGTTTCATAAGTTCATTATTGTCATTTGCAATCCATAAACATACAACACAAAGTACCACAATCCATAAACACTAACATCATTGTCGATAATCTTTCATTAACTTGAAGGAAAACATTACATTACTTGGCTATTATCATACCAAACACTAACACAAATGACTACAAAAGATGCTAAAATGATGAAAAACAACCTATCATGCATTGTCAACTTTGACTTTGTAACAGTCAACAAAGAACTTCAATCAACTCTTGATAATCAACATTCTTCTTCAATCGTTTCTGCTGCTTATACATTCCATACAACAAGTCTTTGTAGTGTTCATGTGAAAGTTCATCATCAAAAAACTTATAAACACCGCATTTACAATTCTCATCCTACAAATATATAGGGTACAGAAAAATTAAGTAAATTGGTAGTCGGAAATACGGTCTGCGAGACTCGAGATTATTATCATTATTGGAAATTTGGCGAAAACATTGTGATTACATATTTGGGCATGTAACGAATCGTTACTAGGATGTTTTCTTGTCCACGAAGTTTGTACCGTTAATTAAGGACCACACAAGCAAAAACGTTCAACCCTACCTCCAATTACTCAGGTTTGCGATGAAGACAAAGAAATGATTTACAATGTAGGTGAAGACCACCATTGGGTGTGAAAGAGGGGAAAGTGGGGATTGGGGGAGTTTATAAACCGATTTTATCATTTAACTAAAAGGTTTTAATGAATTTACACTTAGGATAAAGGAATAACAAGACAATGGTAATTAAATCTTGCCACGTCAAACACTCTCCATAACGATGCTTATAATAGGAATATTATATAACTTTTGAATTTAATAGATAATTAAAAGTTGAGTGCTTATAATAGTAAAAAATGATAAGTTTGATTCCTTTTCGGACTATTATCCTAACTTTTTTATTTAGAACAGTTATTGTAATAGAAGGCAGCGATGCTAGGAAACAATTAAAAAAGAGACTTTGAGTTTTACATGGTTTGCTATGCCTATCTATCCAATATAACGAAAGCTTCCTGTTCCTACTTGAAACCCATGTAAACGAGGATTGTTTGATTTCGTTAAGGAGGATGTAAAGACGAAAGACCACAAATTCACACAATTATTCCAATAGGATTAATGCCCCATATGTATATCTCTATGAAACCTAATAACTGTAACATTTTGTGTGCAATTATGATCACAACTACACACGTAAATGTTGTTACAACAATACAACACATTGGTATGCTGCGTTGACAAAATTTTTGGCAAAGACATTAGGTTTGAGGGGTCACAATTAAATATATACTACTTATAATACATCTTGTACCTTCTTTCATATTAAATTTTTAAGATTACCAAAAATAGATTTTTAAATAAATATAATTAGCTAAGCTAATAGAGCAGTGGCAGTGGAGGAGGTATGGGATTCGGCAAGGGCCAAATCGAGCGGCATGAGCATTGCCAGTGGAGCGGTATCATCGAATCATGGGGTTGTTCGGCATACTATACCGATGAATCATGGAGCGGAACTTTCAAAATATAGCTGTTGGTCCCTTAATTATCCGTTGGTCCTTTAATTTTGACCGTTTGGTCAATTAAAAAAAATCCCCTTTAAATATACAATTTCAAATCATAATTTTACATAAACAATTCATATTTTATTAACCGTGTCTTCATCCTCCTCCTTTTTTTCATCCGAGGACTAGTGATTTCCTTTTTTTTCCCCCTAAGTATTATGTAATTTTCTTTGAATTATTAATGAAATATAATGTTTTTATTAAATTGTTTAATATAATTATGAACTAGACGAGTACCCGCGCCTAGCGGCAGCGGTTCCTAGCGGTAGACAATTAACGATATGTGATATTGTGGTAAGTGTTTCGCATAACGCTCAAAATATAACGTGAAAATATCAAAATGTAATTACAAACGGTTGTACCAATGCACGTTACTCGTTGCGTAAAACTTCTTGGTAGACTACATTTGAGGTGTAGACTCCTCATTGACCGAACTCTTTGATGGGCTTCACTAATACATTTGTAATTCTACGTGATGTCCCTCTAAATGAAGAAACATAAAGCAGGCCATGCGTGAAAACAGTCGGACAAATAGACACCCACATTTGAAATTATTTGGCCCTGAACTTTATTGGTAGTCATCACAAAGCTAAGGTGCACAGGGAATTGTGTTCTCTTTGTAAAGGAACATGTCTTCTTCAGATGAAGCAAGAGGAATTCTTGTCAAAAGCATTCTAACTCCAGCGTGTTGTTCCTGAAATAAGGGTGTTGATAATTATAATAATTTCCAAATGTATTGTCCAATTCCAAACGCATGACCACGTATAGTTGTTTGAAATCTCAAACTTAAATGCATTCAATTTTGAACTTACATACATGGCTTTGTATGTAACAATTACAATATTTCACTATATTTGCTTACATATTTCCTTATATAGTAAGTCAACAACCCCCATGGGCTACCATATCTGTGATTCCTAGACCGGCCCAATTAAACTCAAAACAAATTCCTAAACTTTAGATTAGAGAATTTCATATTCAGAATTACAATTCAATTTCTAAATGCCTGTTTTAATATAGTGCTAGCAGACTCTATTTCGTTTATTCTGTAGCTAAACAATTAACTAAACTCCAAATTCTAGTTTGAATTCTTGTTTTAATACAGTGCTAGTCATACTTCCAAAAAACGAAAGATCACCGTATCTCTATCTCCTTGTTTTAATACAGTGCTAGTCATACTTCAAAAAAATGAAAGATCATCATATCTCTATCTCTAATAGTGAAATACTGAAGTGATAAAAAAGGGACATATTGAAATATTAAATCAAGACTTCTTTGTATAGCTAACTTCAATATTGAAATATTGAAGCAAACAATAACTTTTTGCCCACAATCACATTAAGCTATCTCCTTGTTTTAATACAGTGCTAGTCATACTTCAAAAAAAATGAAAGATCACCATATCTCTATCTCAAATAGTGAAATACTGAAGTGATAAAAAAGGGACATATTGAAATATCTATACTACATATAAAATGGTTATTTTATATGGCTATATATTTGCTTTATCAAACTATAACAATGAATGCAATATTTCATTATACAAAAAAATGAACTCCGGTATAACAATGGCTACATATAAAATCGAGATTGATCAAAGGAGACTATATATTTGCTTTATCAAACTATAACAATGAACTCTAGTATTTCACTATACAAAAAAAATGAAAGACCACCATATCACTTCTTTGTATAGCTAACTTCAATATTGAAATATTGAAGCAAACAATAACTTTTTGCCCATAATCACATTAAGCTCTGTTAGGAAATAGTCATCATAGTCTGCTCCATATTTGCTTTATCAAACTATAACAATGAACTCCAGAGAGTATGAAGACCAGATCATCAATCCAGCGTCATCAATGAAACGGGCGATTACTTTATACCTGCAATATCAATGTTGGCAAAGTATTACTGGAAATGGAGGCAAACATTATTGTTTTATTACGTAAAAATGTAATAAAATATAATTTAAATGGATTAAATTTACACATACCTGCCTCCAACAGAAGTGACGCTTTTGTGCACCTTGTAATTCTATAGTTATGGCCTCTTCTTACATGCAAGGTAAGCCCATCCATGTTCGCGATGGATTTTGTGTATCCTCGCAAACAAAATACAATGGAATGGCTACAAAATGGAAGAATGAATTATAGTATGTGATTGGTAGCTTTAAAATAAGGAATGCAAAATGATTAAAAGTATAACTTACATTATCAATTTCACGTATCATGCCAACCATCTTTTTGATGACACCTTGAAAAAACTCTTCAGGGGTCAATTCCTTTTTCACATGAGAGAATAGAGATATGGTGTATCATAAGCATCTATCTCTTGGTACGTATAAACGTGTATATAACAGTCTTAGATTTAAAATGCCAAAACCTTAAGATCATTAAGCATAGGGTCGATGTCACACAACTGGGTAAAATTCAGTTCCATTTTTGAAGCTACAAACATGAAAAATAATAATGTTTCAGGGATAACAAATCAAATGAATACAAACACTATGAATGCACAAATACATTAAAGATCTATATTGTAATATTGCTCATAGCTATCATCTAACTTTTGTGTATACATTAAAGAAACAGAAGATTAAGGAATAAGATGAGTGATGATCTTTTAGATGATAATCCAATTTATAGTGTGATGATTAGGTTAAAAGGTTAATTCAAAATTTAAATGTATAGGTGGATAACAAAGGAAATGATTTATGCATTCAAAATGATTTATAGCATTTGCCAGTAATTTTTATGTTTTTATATATGGTAATGATATATGGTATTGATTTCCATTCATGACAAAGTCAAGATTCAACTTTTCTTTAACTTTTGACAATTTCAACAATTTAATTTAAATCGTTTCCAGCCCTCATTGATGTTGTCCACTTCAAGGTTTCAAGGGTAGAATAGGCAAAACATATTTTCAATATTTCACTTTTCTTGACTTTTTCACTTTGACTATTTTTACTTTATAAGTAGTATAGATATAAAAAGTAAAATTAGTTTTTATTTGAATCATGGTTGCCATTAAAAAGTATGGTGATGCATGGTTTAATCATAGAATGATGTGACAGTATATTATTGGTTAGTGGTGAATCATGGGGAGGCATCGAATCATGACTGTCACCCCGTTAGTACAACTATCTAATAGAATAAATGTTCAACCATTTGACTTTTCAACCCCTATTTAATGTTGTAAAAAAAAAAAAAAAAAAAAAAAAAAAAAAAACGTTTTACATAAAAGCTACATGTTAATATGCTTATTGTACAAGCTAAAAAAAAAAAAAAAAAAAAAAAAAAAAAACTTCATACAATTAATATAACTTTCTTTTTATCTTGTATACATGGTTTTTAAAACTGGATGGTACAACGAACCACTTTCCCAAACGTTTCTTGATTTTTGGTGGTTTTGTCCGGTTCAGTCGGCCTTCATAATATTATCATCAATCGTCACGAAGAACATATAATCAGATACATTATTCACATAAAATTTTAGGGGATATGATGCCTACTTTATAAAGTAGGTAAGTTACCTACTTTCCTATGTATAAAAGGGTAGGGACAGTGACTGAAATGTATCATGGGCTTACTGCAAGGACTGAACTGTACATTTTGTAAACTTTTTTCAAAGAGAATGTAGGCATCATTTTCCCAAAATTTTATATACAAGATACCCACCGCCGCAACGCGCGAGTACCCTACTAGTATTCTATTGAGACATTTAAATATCATATAAATAATGAATCACGTGATTCTTTGGTATAGATGTATCAACAAATGTATGTAGATTCATTGCTTTCGCAACCCATGTATGTGATAGGTTGTAATGCTCAACAAAAACAGCTCAAAAGCTTGAGCAATGATATTGACAAACATATTGGTAATTTCTAACTCATATATGAGAATTTGAATACCTTACTTGGATAATGCTCTTAGTTCAGGTTTAATGAGGTCATAAGGAAATGAGCAAAATTGTTCAACTCAACAGAATGACATATTGCTATGTCTTTGCCTCCTCTTGACTTGCTTTTCTATAAAGTTCAAAATAAACCTGCAAAAGTCAGGTCTCGTTACAGTAAGAACAGAAGCCTAATCAAAAGAAACAGGTATATCTCACAAATTTACCCAACTAGCGTAGTAGATAATAATGATCAAAATGGATATTCTTATAAAGTGTTGAAGTATCTAAGTTAAAGATATGACATTTCAATATCTATCAATTATATAAAAGTGTTTACGTAAACTATTTAATAGTCTTTTACAACAGCTTGGAATTAAGAATTCCAACGATTATCCGTTTTCCTGGTAGTGTTATCAACAATGAAAATGTGGGTCAAAAGGTTTAAGAAAGAGGGGTGAACAAATATTCTTAGTTTTTCCCTAATACAATCAAGTTATGTCGCAGCATATATGCAAAATGACCATATACAAACTTATGTTATATTATTCCGATACTTACTATAGTTTGTTTGTATTACGAACCTTTTCACAGCATAGAACTAGCAGTCTGTCCCTCTTCGAGATCCGAGTGTCCACTCTGGTCCATATAATCAGGCGCTTAAATCTAGTCCCATGTTTGTCAAAACTAGGTCCTTGAGCATCATCAAACACAGAAAAATTTAGTCTTTGTGATGAAGTAAGATGACTGGCTTACAAAATTTCGTGTGAATCTGCAACATGGCACAATATATGAGAAACGGCAATAACAATCTAGTTGCAGGTTTATCTATAATGGATCAAATGGCTTGAAATCAAAATTTAAGTTTTTTTTTTTTTTTTTTTTTTTTTTTTTTTTTTTTTTTTTTTTTTTTTTTAAATACATGTTTATTTTATTTTTTTTAAATACATGTTTATTGTAGTAATTTTGTAATCATTTAAGATACTGGTAAAAAAAATAGGTGTTTTAAAGAAAACATGTTTTGACCCACTACCCTTCCCATTCAATTTGCCATCTCTGGTATACACCAAACAAAACAAAGACAATCAAAAACCCAATCAGCAAAGTTGTTGCCATACAGTACAATAGGGGCTCCAGTCTATTTCAGGTCCTTTGGACATGATGCCTCATTCTTAACTACAATGCTACAAACTAGATCATATGAATTATCAAAGTAACTTGACATTATGCTCTAAGTCTAAATTAATAAAGTGGCAATCTTGCCACATAAGAAGTGCCTGATCCCTAGCATATTATAAAATATATAAAATTCTCATTTGTATATCAAGATAAAGATTAAACAAGAAGAATTTGTATTTACAATTGAAATGAAAACGCATTACCTAGCTTGTAGATGCATCAGTCAAATGATCTTGCCAAACCCAAGAAGCGTGTGTCATTCCTTGAATCACACGTCATCTAACCCGCATTTGACCATATTAGGGAGTAATTCATGCATAGAACGGATATCACCCACTCCACGCAGAGCATACATCATCTCTGTATAAAGGCGAAGATCAGGAAGAACACCATTAGAGAACATCATACTGAAAAAGAGCTTGGCTTCATTTGTCAAACATCTTTTACACAACCTATTTACAACAGCACTATAATCTCTAATAGTTACTTCATACCCCATCTTAACCATTTCAGAAAAAATCACCACTGCCTCGTTAGGATCACCCTTTACACAATGTGCTTTTATAAGTGTCGTATAAGCAGCTTTCTTTAATACAAAACTATTCTCCCGTAAATACAAAAATAATATATCAGCATCACGTAAATCACCATATACACATAAACCATTTATTAGAATATTATACGTAACTGCATCAGGAGTCAAATCACGTGATACCATTTCATCATGTAACTCGAAAGCTTTTGTAATTTTACGTGCTTTACAAAACCGCTGAATAAGAATGTTGTACGACACTTCATCAGGATATATACCCCGTGACAACATATCATCAAGAACCATCAAAGACTCTTGCAGCTTCCATTGTTTACAAAGTCCCTTTATAATTACAGTATATGTAACATGAGTCGGTTCTACACCACAAGCTTCCATTTCCCGCTTCAATGCAAACAATGATTTCATATTTCCGGCTTCACATAAGAAATTCATAATAGTAGTATATGTTACAGCAGTAGGTAATAATCCACAATCCCTGATGTTATCAACTAATCTCATAGCCTCGTCTAATTTTTTATCTATACAAAATCCATAAATTAAAGAATTAAATGTGACAATAGTCGGATCGATTCCTTTATCTCTTATCTGATTATACAGCTGTACAGTCTCGTGAGTCATACCAAGTTTTGCATATTTATTAATCATAATATTGTAAAGAACAATATCTGAATTCTCATCACCATTACTTAACATATCAAAATACATCCTGGCCTCAGATAACGGTCGGGTCCCACAGAGTCCTAATAAAACGGCCCGGTGAGCAAATATGGTCGGGAATATTTTCTTTGTACACATTTCCATGTATACCTGAATCGCTCTCTGTACATCTCCTTGCTTGCATAGACCGTGAATAATAATAGAATACATGACATCATCGGGTTTTAACCCGACTAATTCCATCTCATAAACCAAATTTAAACCTTCATCAACACGCCCAATCTTGCATAAACTATTCACCAAAACACTGTAAGAAACATAATTTAGCTCAAAACCACGTGAAATCATCTCGTCTCGCAAACTTAAGCCTTCCTCAACTTTGCCAGCCTGGCAATTCCCACATATCAGTAAAGTATACGTAATACTATCAGGGTTCAACTCTTTTGTAAGTCTTTGTTGAATTAACTTTATTGCCCCATTTATCATACCAAGTACACGAAAACCTTTAGAAAGGGTCTTATACGTAACTGTGTCAGGCTCAACTCCATGCTTATCCATGTCATATGTCAGCTTCAACGCATCTTCAATAGAACCCGCTACACATAGTCCATTAATAAGTATGTTATAACTGTATGCATCAGGATGTACTCCAAACTTCATCATCAAACAGAAAAGGGATTGAGCGATATCTACAAACCCCATTTTTGAGAAACTGGACATGACAGTATTAAATGAAGAAACATGATGCGATGAATCTTGATGTAAAAAGTTTACCGCTTCCTGCATCAAGGATTGCTTACACAAACCGTCCACAAGAATGGAAGTTGTTTGTTTGCTCTCACGGATCCCGCTCTCCTTGATGTCATTGTACACATCCCACATGATATCAGTATGCCTCAAGTTATATAATAAGCTGTTGTAGGTCAATATTGAAGGCTGAAAATTCAAATCTTTCATCTTAGCTATCACGAAAAGGGCATCATGAACCATCTCAGATCTAGAGTAAGCAAATGCCAGCATGTCCCAAACAATTGCGGTTGCTTCCCAACCCTTGAAGTTGACAGAAAGCAGCTCACAAAGTGAAGAAGCAGATCCAGAGCCTATTAGAACAAGCAATAATCATACATGTTCATTACCATGTATAAGAATATCAAATAACATGCGTTCTTCGTAAATTTGGATTTTAGTTATTCAATAACTGCGGCACAGACCGCATATGCTATGAGGCGTATAAATGGGTTAAAAAGCCATCTGATAGTAACCCCAAATTTCTAAATTTGGTGACTTCTAGTCACACACTATTTTTTGGTCAATCGGGTCACTGAACTAACAAAATCGGGGTATCTTGGACTGTGGGTCAGTGGGTCCCTAAGTAACAATGATTTTGAATATCCATTCACCAAGTATTAAGGTAGAATGGTAGATATGATATGAAGTACGTTTAGTTGCCTCCGTACTACTTAAATGTAAGTCCAGTACCTACAACATACTAGAAATGTACGTTAAATGACTCTAATGGTAACAGGTTTCCCTAATGACTTCAGAGTTCAGAAACTGTATTGGAAGTTTTGTCACCTACTTGATACTAAAATGTAAGTACAGTAAAAAAATATCGCTTGAACTGCTGGACATGCAAGCTTATATAAACCATTACGAGGCACATTGGCAATACATATATTCTCTAAAAGTGACAAAAAAACACTCAAGCACGGAAGTAAGAATCCATGTACATGTTTGTGGTCACATACACTATGCTTATTGTTACACTAATTCCTTCAATGTTTTGACAGAAATGGAAGAATGAGATATAACACATAACAAGCAATAGAAGCGCCATCACTGCATAAGAGAAGGATCCAAACCATACTGCATATGTAATGGGTACAAATATCAACATTTATATCTTGCTAAAAGGGCTTTGTTGCAAGGTTTTCCAAATGCGATTGGAATTCTCTAATTCTCATTCAATACATCATAGTCATATTGGTACGTGCTTAAGGAAGCGAATGATGCTGCCAACTGGGATTGCTATATACAAAGTTTACACATATGTTTCTATAATCGAAACTTTTATGGCAATGATCTTACAATGTTATTATACATCATATTTTCTTTAATATAAATTAATTTACGCAATGTAACTAGGAGATGGGAGATGGTCCTATGGATCACTAGCCCATTGTAAAATGTCGAGAGTTGATCACTAGTATTATCCTATCAATGCACAATTATTACAGTATAGTAAACGTGACAGTAACATCTTACGCTGAGGATACTTGGATTCTTTACTCTTATTCTGTTAGATACCATATGTGTTGCCAACTGTGCCTCCTAACCGTTTATATGCGAACATACCTAGCAATTCAAAACCTTTAACCGTTTGTGCCAATTTAGTCATTAAATTAATTAAAAAGTAACACTTTCGTCATTTTTAATAAATCACACTGCAACAAATGTTGAACATTTTATCAGCTAGACTACCATCTATCGCAAAAAATAGAACTACCTTCATCTTGCAACATCTGCACGAAATTCGCCCGGAGCAGCTTAAACCTCCCTTGTTTCGCCAAAACATGAGCAACAACAAACTGACACTTCCTCAAATCCTTAACCCCATCCTCCCTCTTCAACAGCTCAAAAACCTCAACAGCCGAAACCGGATCATTCTTTCCCAACAAACCAATAACTTGCTCAATTTGACCCAAATCCAAATCTTTATACCCATTTCTCGCACAATTTAGCTCAATGCCCAGTTTTTGAAACAATGGTGGGGTATTAACAGATGGGTTGTTTTGTGTTGTGGGTTTAATTATTTGAGAGTGTTTGGTTAGAATTGGGGTTTTTGAAGGGTTTAAGAATGATGGTTGTTTGAAGGGGTTGTGGAGAAGTGATCTAGATTGGTGTTTTATGCGATTCAGCATCAATTGGTTGTGATTTTGGCGCCAATTGCATCGAGAAAATTTGTTGATTTTTTTAGGGTTTTAGAAGGGTTTTGGGTTTAGGAAGAAGTTGAAGATAACTTTAGTCAAAAGGAAAACAAAGTTTAATGTACAAAAATCTGTTAATAATGTAACGTTTGTTATTACAGTAGTCTGCTTACATACATGGGAGCCAGGGGTTTCGGGGATCACTTACATTGTGTTAGGAAGTCAGCCCACTTTTAGGATAAAACCAATCAAAAATCGTAAATCGGTACTGAGGCGGTCGACCACCTTATAACATGTAATCGATCTAAACGGGATTAATTGGTGATTAATTGGATTAGCATTTATGGCGAATTTTGGGTATTTCTTGAAAGTTTTGGGTATTTTCGACGAGTTTTATGTATTTCCGGCAATATTTTGGTAAAAAAACAACATGTAATAAATTTAAACACTTACTATAAGTAATCAAAAAAAGTTTACGGTGAGTTTTGCGTAATTCCAGCAAAATTTGGAGGTTTTCGGCAAGTTTGACCGTCATTAATCGCCGTTGACCACGGTTGACCTATTTGTTACACCCAGTTAGATACATCGGCAATGTTGGTAGCCCTGTAACGCTTAGGCGGTGATTAATCGGCCTTGTAGACTTTTTTTTTGCAACACTGATAAAACAATTTACTTTTAAAATCAACTAAATTACATTATTTTTCATTTTTTTTTTTCTTTAAATAAAACTCAAGAGCACAACCTTTCTTATTTCTTTTCATTTTCCATTTTCTTTTCTTCTTTAATTGAGACTCAAGAACACAATATTAGGTTCTAGGCTTTGCGAGTTGTATAGAGTAAAAATCAAAATCAAACCAACCAATTATAGAACGAATAAAATCAAACTATACACCGATTAATATTCTCAATTCCGTTTTATTCGGTTTCGATCTGGTTTATTTTTTGATTTGTTCGGTGCCAAACAAAACACTGAACACCCATAGTTCACATCTTATTTACTATGTTCTGAAATTTTGTGTCACACGAATACACGTCTTATTTAGTTAGTCCATTAATATTTTAAAAAAATACATTTTTTTTTTTAAATTTACGTTACTAATTTTGATGAAATTGTCAATTTATTTCTTTTATAATCATAAAATAAAATAATGCAGGGAGTCTGCCTTTGGTTACATCCTCGCAATCATACAAAACCAAATAATACGTATCAGACCAATGAGCTCTGACGATTTAACGGGGTGGTGTAGTATGGTGTGGTCAAGACAGTTGTGGGCTTTTTGTGTATGATTTCACAACTAACTGGGCTTTTATTGGGCTAACATCCATCTTTCAAGATAAGAGTATCACTTACCAAAGGAACTTTAACACACTCACAAGTCACAACACAATCACACATTTCACGTATATATTCTAAGACACATCATTTCTAAAAGCAACCTCTCTACTTTCGAATTTACCTTGCGATAAAAGTATGATTGTCTACATTTTGCATGCTTCATACCTCGCTTCGACAGGATTGAGTATTGTTGTTGCTATTGTCATGATAATCAAGAGTCTCAATTTAGACATAAATGTAGTCTTTAATTAAGACGTGTATTATAAGCTAGTTGGGTATCAGTATGTATAAGATGTGTATGTGTGGTATATTCAAGTCAGTACGTCATTTTCAAACATCAAAAAAATAATATCAAAGGCCTTAATTTTTTAACACGATGAATTATAAAGCTCTAGCGAGAGACATATATAGAAGAAGCAAAGATACAGCCTAAAAAGGGACTCCAAGATATACAGAATCATATAAGATTGATTTACTAGAGTGGATATCTTAAACATCTACCAAAACTTGCGTTAAGGCCAAACAGAAATGACCCGACCAAATACTCGTAACTTATGTAGCAACATGTTTTCGCAATTCTTCAGTCAATCTATACAAACCATGATTGCAAATTCACCTAGTGATTACATACTCGACCAGCCAACTACTCAAGATCAAGTTTTCATCCTGTCCTTGTACGCTAATGTACAGAAATATCAAGTAAGCTAACACAAATGTCCGGTTAATTTATATGAAGAAAACAGGAGAATACTTGAATATGATATAATGCTACTCATCATTTAACGTTATTCGAAACATTTAAGATATACTGTAGGAGATTAAACATATAAAATGTGATTTATATATACATTCTAAGGTTAACTTGACAATATCAAACTAGAATGACGACAATTATATCACTGTGTGTGATTTATCATTATTTTGCCATTCTGTGTATAGACAGACAGACATGGGCACAACATGGCTTTTGCTAATTATGGCCTTAAGCCCTTAACTATGTTTGAAGAGATAAATATTAGCAGCCCATTTTAAAAAGCAAAAAAACAAAGTTTGATGAGCTGAAATGATATATTATTCATGATTGTACCCCACACTATTTGGTTATGTCCTTTTCGGTCCCTCATATCATTTTCACTTCATACTTAAGCCTAACCCCACTTGATGGGAACTTAGGGTGCGTTTGGTTTAGTACTAAGGGAATGAAACTATCACTATCATAGTGATAGTTGGTGTTTGTTTTGGTTGAGGGGGCCCACCACTATGACTATGAAAGTTTAATATTATCCATACTCCATATACATCAAAACTAGGGGGAATGAAACTTTCATAGTTGAGGGACCCACCACTACTATCAAACTCATACCCATTGTCATTCCCCGCAGCATACCAAACGCACCCTTAAACCCTACTACATTTGCAACTTGCAATATAATACAAAAGCATGTCGATTAAAGATTAGAATGCCACCCAATAAACCAAAAACTTGTCCGGTTGTCCCAATGTTCTACCACTTGTCATACATCTAATTCTCAACAAATACACTGTACATGACAATAATCATTACAAAGAGTTTATATACATAATCAAAAATGGATAAAATAACATATGGTAAATTTATGCCATGTAAAATTTGGATAGGCTGTTAATGTAAGTACAATAATAATTATAAAAAAAAAAAAAAAAAAACCCGGATATATCTTCGTTACTTATGTGTCGCATTTGTGACAAAATGAATTAAAAATATATATATAATGAATTAGTGAATTACAAATGACTTTATCTTGGATTGCATTGTTAGTTATTCTTGTTCCAAAATGAACAAAAAATCCATGGCCATTTTGGTCAAATTAGGAAAACCATACATATATCATGATGATGGGCTGTTGCTATTTAGCTAAATATGGGGGTCACTCCAAATATCATATGTTTATCCACTTCCAACATAGACTTGACTGTATATAATCACCAAATCCACCAACCTTTTTCTTGTTTCCTCAATCAAATATCTAACTTTTTATAATTACTTATTTAATATTTGTTTATTTTTTATTTTTTTTTTAACTAATAAGCTAAAATTAGTCAGTTCGGAATCAAATAACAAGGGAATAAACAATTTTTTGAAGAAATGTGTTAGTCTTAACAATCATTGATATTTTAGAAATGTTAGTATATAAATATACTCTTTCTGTCTCATAATAACTTTTTCATATTTTTATTACAAAATATTTTTATTTTTCATTTCAACCAATTTTTAGCGGGTGAAGATGGTGTTTTATTGTTGAAAAATATATAGATAGTTGGTGTGGGTAAAAGATCCATGAGAATGAAACTTAAAATGAGAATAATGAGAAATAATTATAACCGTATGTTTGAGATTTATCGACTTGAATTAGATGCATCTCTATTCATTTAGATGCATCACAATTAGTTTCGAAAGTGATTTTGAAGTGAAAACGATGCAAAATAGTACTAGCAACAAATTTGACCCGTAGAGGACGAAACATACATATGATTCGTCTAACTTGATAAAATGCATCTAATATATGTATATGCCTTTAATTTTTAGCTAGAAAATATATTATGATGCATCTAAAAGATTAGGGATGCATTTAATCCAAATTGATGCATCTCTAATGTGTAGTTATAGTTATTTCTCATCCTTCTTACTTTAAGAATTCTTCTTATTTGATTCTTAGTCTAGTGGGTATGGGTAAGGATCCAGTGAAAAGAAAACTTATAACGAATACTTCTTATGAAAAAGAGGGTATAACATTTATGTATTTTTTGCAAATATTACATTCTATATTTTGATAGTTGACAAAATTAACAAAAAGGTGTGTTAGTCCAATGGCTTATCAGATATTTGTTAAGACCCCGATCTTCATTTTAGGAACGATTTTGGATTCTATGTAAGATCTTAACAAGCTTAAGATCTTATAAGATCCCGATCTTGACCATAGAATTTAAGATATAATCCGATCCGATCTTACTTTTTTTTTAACCGCAAACTAAAAAGGTACAAAATTATAGATTATGTTTTATAGAGATTAAAAAATAGTAACATGTTAATATTCTTAAACGTTTCATACTTATAATATAGGAAACATTTCTATATAACATTTCTATAATTTTACGTTTGTAGTATATAATAATTTGTAGATTAAAATAATATTATAAAGACTATTAAGAAAATGACATGGTAATCTGTTGCTATTTCTAAAAAACTTGAGATTTTCTTATTCCACAAGAATAAGAATAGGAAGCATTATTGTGGGCTACTAAATCGAATAAAAGTTATAAGCAAGAAGAACTTCTTCTATTGCCATAAACAAGCAGAAAAAAAAAGTGAGATTCCATTGTTGCATAATAAGAATAGGAAGCATTATTGTGGGCTACTAAATCGAATAAAAGTTATAAGCAAGAAGAACTTCCTCTATTGCCATAAACAAGAAGAAAAAAAAAAGTGAGATTCCATTGTTGCATCTACGAAAGAAGAAAAAAAAGTGGGATCGTTCATTCCTGATGGCTTCAGTATTGTGTACACGGAACTTACATATTTCTTATTCCGTGATAACAACGGTGAAACCATTAGGAATGGACTAGTGGACAATCCCAAATACAAATATAACTAGGGCTGAGCAAACGGACCGGATGGACCGGACCGACCGACAAAACCGACCGGACCGAGACCGACCGGACCGGACCGACCACATTCGGTCCGGTCCTCGGTCTAAGCTTTTTGCCAAATTCGGTCCTCGGTCCGGTCGGTCCGGTCTGGTCCGGTCCGGACCGACCAAAAACCCGAAAAAACTTGCCTAATTGGACCGGACCGACCGAAGACCGACCGGACCGAGACCGGACCGACCATATTCGGTCCGGTCTCGGTCTATGGTTTTTCCGGTTCTCGGTCCTCGGTCCGGTCCGGTCTTGGTCGGTCCGGTCCGGTTTTCGCCCGATGCTCAGCCCTAAATATAACAGCACACTTGGACTATATTAACACACTGCTAGTTCTTATTCGTGTCAATGTGGGATCAGCTAATGTAACACTATTTAAGCTCTTATTTTTTTGTCTTCCTTTTAATAAATCTTGGACTTATTTATTTTTCCTTCCATTAGCGATTTAGTTGTATGTTACACGTGCAGTTGAATTAAATATGGGCAATTGCATATATACCCATTAAAACTTGAATATTTGCATATATACTCAAAACATGCTTAATTGACATTGTACATCATGCATTAAAAACTTGTATTTTGGGTATATATGCAAGTTTTTGAGTTTTAGTGGGTATATATGCAATTCTCCCAATTAAATAAGTCTAACATAAAAATATGAGAAATGATTTGTGCACCATTTTTTTTTTTTTTTTTGCTATACACCACTAAATCACACCAGTGATGCATACAGTACAACACCGTTATGCATAATTTAGTGGTAGATGGCAAAAAAAATTGTGTACAAATCACCTACCTAAAAATATCGTTTATGATTGTGTGCCTCAGGTTACTATTACACGTCAATACGTCATGTTCCTTGTTATAACTGATATTTCTATGTGTTGTTTAAGAGCATAAAAAAAAGAAACCAGAATCTAAACACTTGTAGGTATCACTTTTTACCAAATTACTAGCTCATTAGATCGTGATGTCCCTTTACTTTTTTAATACTCACTAAAATTCAAAAGGTAAGTTATTCTTTTCAGATATAGTAACTATAAAGTTACAATGTGACATAGCAACATACAACGAGTGAAGATGAGGAGATCACATGATTAACGTACTATATCATGAATGAAAAGAAGACGTCCTAAAAGTGATCTGTTCATCAATGGCTTTAAAGATTATTTCAGTCATTGTGGACATATGGAAAATACTATTGCGCCAAGCAACCAAAAGTATTGCAGACTATGGATCATAATAAGTCGAAGAGTCCATAAACGGAGCCACAGGGTTCCGCAGGTGCCCAGAAATCTCATGGATTTTTTCAATGTAGTGTTAATTTTTGAAAAAAAACATCGATTTTTTCTAAATGCATCTTAAATGCACCTAGTCCTTCGAAATGTGTTTTTAATATTACAGTTCAAAAGATTTTGTGCACCCAGTCATATTTGGTCTTGCCTCCGTCAGTCACAAAAGTTGCATCTACCTCATATCTAGTATAATAGCTATTGATTATCATATGACTAACAAGACTAGTACATTTTGGATGATTAACTGTCTACTCTAAACCATACTTAGGGGTTGTTTCTTTTTTATTCTAATTCTAGACTAAGAGGTTGTGGGGTCCACCTCCATATAAGTCACTTAATGGGGAGTACTAAGCTTTTGATGGCCTTTGGCATATAAAGGATTTAACTAAAAAATATATTATTATATTGCTTGGGCCATCACTTTTAGCATTAAGACATTCTAAACAAAAAAAGAAACACCCTCTTACATTGTCATCGATCTATTATATAAATTGGAAAATGAGTTGTATGAGACCTAAAAATATAATTGGTTCATTTGAAAAATTAATTGTTAAAAAATGTTAGGAGATAATAAATATATGACACTTGTCATGAAATGAATTGATTAGGTCTATTAATACGCCAGATCTATATTATATTTTTAAAAATCTTCTAGTTATGAATTAATTCATAGCATTTGCTATTTAGACCAAATGTAACAGATGTTCCTCACCACAGGTGAGGTTTTTTTTTTTTTTTTTTTTTTTTTTTTCAAGACCACATACGGAACTGCGTGCATGAGTGTGTTATAAGTTATAGTTGTTTTTGAGTGAGGTACGTGTATGTTAAGTTTGATACAAGTAAATGGTGAGGAAGTTGGTGACCATTGCGGAATTAAAGACGACATTGAAATGGTAGTGAGAAAAGAGACATGAAGTTAAAGTAACGAAGATGAACCTTACCAGCACATCCGGTCTTGATGATTTACATTCCTATTGATTGTGATAACTTACTTTTTGTTATTCTTGTTGATCATGACTGTCACATATAAGTTACAAAATTATTTGGTTGTTTCTTTTAAGGCGTCAGAATAAATCATCAAGGGCCCATAAATGGCCATATTAGGTCTCTCTTTACTCTTTACAGCTGACCCATTTCAGAATATTAGGTCAAAAAATGAAAAGCATTTATTCATGGTTTTTAATCAAACCAACCATGTTCATATGCTTTAAGACACACTGCCAAATTTATTTTATATCTTGTTATCATGTTCCTCTTTCTTTTGCTCCTTTAAACATTAGTGAGTAGTACTTTTTAAATAAGGCTTGCATAAGATTCAAATATCTACATTCTACAATGTTACACTCTATTTTTCATTCTTTCTATCTCTTTTTTCTTTTACATATACTACAGGTTATTTATGTAACAGGTCCACAAGGACTCAAGTAAATGAAAAAACAAGACACGAAACCTAAACGCTAAACACTAAGCTCTAAACAGAAACGACAGCTGCAAAGTCAACTTATGAAAAGCCAAACTCATACAACGACCCGTAAACATGATCTGTAACCTACTAGTCCTCGAGACCTTTTTCAAAACTGGCAAGAAGTACCCAGCCTCTGTCTCTGCCTCACAGCACCTGACTTACGCTGTGTGAATGCAGGACGCAACAGTTCTAGAAACTTCTCTAAAAACTGACCCCATTCCTCGTCGTTCATGTCTGACACCTTGACGAAGCTAGCACTAGGCGGAAGCTGCTCATTAGCGCTCCTGTGCCCGACCGATGAGTCACCTAGACTTAAGTTTTTCTTCAATGACATTGATATATTCGATACAGAAGGTACTTTGACCAATGCAGGATGCACAGCCTCTTCTTCGTTTTCATCATCTTCTTCTTCGATTGTTTCCTCAAGTTTAGAAAGCGGGTTTCTCCCAAATCCAAAGTGGAATGGAAGAATTGGGTTAATGAAATTTCCAGGATCATCACAATCAATCTCAAACTGGAATGCATCTTCTGGAAAACTGGTTCTGGGAGATAGCAACATATCCTTTTCTCTTTCCTTCTCAGATACGATCCGTCTTGCCTCCATACACAAAACCTCAAGCTCACTGGGCTCCTCTTCACCACGACGAAACTCACGGCTCATCATCTCACCTATCTCAGCTAAACAAAGCCCGTAACCAGCAGCTTCCTTGAGAAAAATAGTGGACAAGATCAGCACACGTAGACAGGCTTCACGGATCATTGGAAGCTCGTGTTTCAGCATTTCCGAGTCCTGATATGGATCGAGTGCTTCAATGTACTCAAGCTCGTCCTCTGGAAATGGGATAGAAGCTTGTGGCCAATGAATCCACTCGAAATAAGGATCTTCCAAACATTCTGGTAGGCAAAGGCCGTGATCAATGGGTATGAGTTCAACTTTGCCAAAATTTCCAGTACTATCATCGTTAACCTTCCTAACAAGTAGATTCCCACCGTGTCGGTCAGTGTTAAAAATCCTAATATCCAATATACCAATACGATGAACAGCAGACACAGGAAAACTCGATGTCCCATAGTCACTAGCATCAAAATCATGAGGAATAAACTGCTGGAACGACGCAATCTTACTAAAATGTTTCTTCTTAGTATCCCGTTTGTTGTTGCTGTTTCTCCCACTTACACCATCATTAACGTTGAAAATCGAGTGAGTGATTTTAACTAAAGCAGTAGGAGGTACATTAGCGAAGTGGCCATAATCAAGAAGATAAGCAGCCACTTCACGAAAACCAGTCTCCCCAACACGAACCGACCTTTTCAACCCTGGTTGACCCAAAACCTTGCCCACAAACCCTTTTGGATTATTAGGGGCAAAAGGCTCCTCATCAGTCGGTTTCACAATCGCTACACTCTCACCTCTACTATTCCTAAAGTAATATGCACCACCTAAACCACCATTAACACGTATCGGATCAACACCATTCTTCAAGGCTTTCACAATCTCCTTAACAACCTCTTTCGTCCTCAGAAAACTACTCGAGTTTCCCAATATCTCAATAGGCCCACTCTTATCTTTATTTTGTATGTCCCTACCAGAAGGAGATAAACACGGAGTCGAAGAGCTCCTATGCATAAGATTTCTGGTCAACAACAGAGGTGAATCATTTCTTATCGCGCTAAGATCATTCTTCAAAACCATATCTCCAAAGGTCAAAGAACTTTCTTCTATAGGAACATTTAGTGCAATCTGTAACCTACGTTTCACCATATGCGCGTTATCATTTCGATCTAGCTCCATACCTAACACACAACCACTTTCCGTTTGAACAAATACTCGTCTCTTCCCAGTCCTATCATTTCCATGATGATACTCACTTCCAACCGGATTCTTAAAAACCGCCACAGCCATTTGTTGTGTTTGTACTGGACTGTCTAATTTACGAGACATAAACCAGCTAACAAAACACTGAAACTGTCTGCAAAACTAACAGTTCAACTGTATGGTTTAATCACCGAAACCCGAGTTAAGTTTGGATACCAAACATATAACTTGATCTGGTCACTTCTGTTTTAGTTTTCCTTAATCTGTACAAAAGTAAACAATAAGAACCAATCAGATTACATATTCCCAATCTTAACTTAATGCTACTTTATTAAATATCATAGATCTAACTCAATATATTGATATTGATATAGTGACATGCATATTAAGTTTTGATGAACTAAGCTATCACTGAAATGACTTAAGGGGGTGTTTGGATTAGCTTTTTTGATGGGCTTATTGACTTATTCATTATAAAAAAAGCCAATAAGCTCATCTTTTACGCCTTATGACCTCTGAACTTGAGCTTATGGCATTGCCATAAGCTCAAGTATATAAAATGATAAGCCGTAAAACTGAGCTTATTGGTTTTTTTAATATTTGAATAAGCCAATAAGCCCATCAAAAAAGCTAATCCAAACACCCACTTAAGTCATTTCAGTGATAGCTTAGTTCATCAAAACTTAATATGCATGTCACTATATCAATATCAAGATGAAGTATTAGATCTATGATATATAATGACAACAAACTAGTCATTTAAAAAAAATACTAACCAGGATAAGTAGATCTGATGATGTTAGAGGTACTGAGACATGGTTTGAAAAAAGGGTTTTGTTTTGTTTTTTAAGGTGTTGAAACACGAAGTGAAGATGAAGAACAGAAACCCTTTCTTCTTGTTCAATGTTGTTGGTGAGTTGGTGTTTTGTTTTTTAAGAATGAGGAGACTACTAGCTTAGAGTGTTCTGTGGGTTAAGATTGTATGTTTATAGAGGGAGGCAAGGGAGTGATACGTTAATTGGGTAGAAAGGTACGGTTTATTAGGAATAAACTAATCAGTTAATCACATAGGTAATCCATTTATTTTACTCTTAAAAACAAACTTAATACAGCTAGTTGTTATTTAAGAGTTGTTCAAAACGTACTGTATTTACCAAGTTTAACACTAGTTTTTGTTTAAGGAGGTGATTTGCACATTCTATATCAAAAATGAAAACACTCCAATTTATTATGTTCGGACATTTATACCCTTACAGTTACCCTTATACTTTCACTTATGTGAGGGTATAAATGTTCAAACATAATTAATTGGAGTGTCTCAATTATTTGTTAGAGTGTGCAAATCATTTCCCGTTTGTTTAAGAGGTTGTCTAACAGCCCTTAAGGTAGTACATAGCGTCGGGATTTCAGTGGTAGATAAGTGATTCGTCTAACGTTTATACATTCAATGTAAAATAAACGAAATGTATTGAGAAATGTTATAACATGCGATAATTCATATCCAAAACAAAATTTAAAATGTATTACAAAATATTGTAGAATAAGCTTGAGAACTAAACATAAATGTTATGCGAAATATCATGAGAAAATATAGAATCATTTTTTTTAAATATATTTTATGCTATTATCTCTGCCTCAAATTAATAGTTTACGTTTTCTTTATAAGATATATAAATTCAATTTTCCACTACTATATATGGAAGTGAAATTTGATTAAGTTTACCATAACACATTTGCTTGAAATTATAATTACAAACTACAAAAAAATTATTAATTAATTAAAAGTAAAACATTCATGTTCTAAGTAAAAAAGAAAAAAAAAAAAAGTAATAATTATGTTTTTTGTCGAGGGATAATTATTTTGAGACGAAAGGAGTATAATATTTTTAAAGGAATTTATTGACACACCCTCATTTTTTATTTGCACACTCAAACATACTCCTTTCGTTTTATAATTATTATCTGCTATTAACTTTTAAAGTTTTTATTCTTCAGCTTTGATTTAAAATATATGAATGAATTTGGTATTAAATGTATTTTTAGTGATATAATTTTCATCAAGGTAAAAAAAAAAATTGAAGTTAAAGTTAAAATTAAAAAATAAAAATTTCAAAAGTCAATAGTAGAAAATAATTGTGGGACGAAAATTATACAAATTAATAAAGCTATCATATATAAATATAAAGGTTTGAGCCATTAGTTGCGGAGGTTCGAATCCGAGCCGGCCCCGGTTTTCATCCGACCGTTACTCCAGCGAGAAAAACTCGTGTGGAGGCGGTACAGTTTCCGGGCGAAAGCCGTTTAATCCTCACTGGCTCAGCATGGACCCGGTTCAGACAACATAGTCTAGGTATATGGTGAATGAGGGTATGCCGATGTGGTGAGTGCGACTCTCTAAAACTAAAAAAAAATTGAAAGTCGCCTTCCAAAATATATATATATAAATATAAAGGTTTTAAATACATAGATTAAAATATGTAAATAAAAAATGAGAATATGTAAATTAAAGTTTTTTTTGTTTTTTTTTTTTTTACCTTTCAATCATTATTTCATCTCGGTTAAAGTTCCTTTGATATTTTGGCTTATAGAAGAGTCTCGAAGAAAGTGTGAGGTGTCCGTTGGATTAGAGACAGAGTTAAAAGATCTGAGCCATTGGTAGGACAGTGAAGAAGAATGGTGACCTGGAGATAAGGGATTGGTAAAGTCAATATGAAAACACAATTTACGTGAGTTACACTTGCACAGGTTTTGTACCTCCACTCGCATTGTGTGAAATTTACTACACCACTAGTAAGATTTTGACCACTCCTAATTTATGGATAGGTTTTATTTTAAACAAGGTGAATAGATTCTTGATCTTGTTTATTGTATTTTAATTAATTGAATTAAGATAACACAAGTAGTGATGTGAGACAAATGGCGACAAGATTAATTTTTTTTTGAACAAAGATTAATATCATTTCATTACAAACCTCACAAAGGAGGAAGATAAGACATAACAAATTACATCGAAACATAACCTCACAAACGGAGGAAGATAACAACATAATAAGTTACATCACAAGACATACACCATATAGCTGTAACAGCCTATAACATCACCTTTCAAAGGGTGGGGGGAATCATCCGAGTGAGCTTTGACTGAAAACAACCATATAAGGGTGCAGCTTGACAAAAGTACACTAAGTACAAAATACATACAAAGATGCTAAAACAAGGCATCCATAAAGGAGCCTAACAAAATCCTAACAAATCTAAACCAAATCCCCACGCAGCAGCAAGCCGACGATGACGGACCACAACAGATCTGAGCAGAAGCAGCAGTGGCAGCAGCGACAACAGCGGCATCGGAGGAGATGACAGATCTGTGGGCAAACCTTTTATTTAAAGAAAGAAAAACAGTCCCGACGGCCGGGCGTAGCCGACCGCCGGAAAAGGATCGGATTTATGGGTATAGGTCGGATATAATTTAGAGAGAAGGTGGAGAAAAGTTGTAGAGAGAGAGTTCCACTTTATTGCGACAAGATTAATGACTGAACAAAATTAATGGTTTTATTTGTCAAAGCCTTGGTTTTAATATGACATAGATATTTTAATGGACGTGAATAATTTTAAATGAATAATTTTAAAGGGATGTTTGGCTAGACTTATACAATGAATTTGTTAGCATATTAACTTATATAACCTAAATGAACTTAGATTAAGTGTTTGTTTAAGTTTATATAAGTTGATTTAGCAGCTTTTATAATGGAGTTTTGATAAGTCTCAAAATTATCACTTTGGATAAGTTCATTTCTTAACTCATATCCCTTTTATCATTTACCAAAATAACCCAATCAAAAATAAGGTAATTTAAATACTCACTATAGCCTTATGAGCTTATGATCTATAAGTCATAAGTTTTTTATATAACATAAATATAAGTTCAATTTATAAGCTTAGCCAAACATCCCCTTTTATATAGGGTGTTTCACGTTTGTGAATTAAATTTCCCCTGTGTTTTATTAGCACGAGAATTTGATAAAACATATTATTGAACATATTTCTGTTAAGACCTTTTCAGTATAGTGCTTTATGTTATTTTTTTTTTCGGAAAAAAAATTCTAGATTAACAGATTTGTAATTTACTAGATTTGTAATTTACTGGTCTTGTGAGATTGTTTAACATGTTCTTCAACCAATAGCTTGTTTGTTCAAGTCTTGTTGAAAGAATGAAAGTGCATGTGATATATCAATATTGTATATAGTTAGTTTGAAATACTTTGCTTTGTCTAAGTACAAGTTAACACATAGATCACAAGTTTCAAATAAAGAGAACCACAAATATAATGAACATGTGAAAATCCTTTATTTTTAGAATAAATGGTGTTCCATTACTTTAATTTTAATGATCATTATTAAGTGACGTTGACGTTTAAAGGAGGGGATAGGATTTAAATTGTGCTTAATTTCTTAGGTATTGTGTTACATGCTTTCTATCAAAGTTTGGCGATATGGATACTTATAGAACTTGCCTTTTCCTCATTAACGATGGTAAACACATTGTAAACGTTTATACATTTGTTTTACAAACATGTCTGGTTTGGAGACATTTAGAAACTATGGACCGAAAACAAAGTCATTACCTTTTCGAAATGATACAAAAGGTTTTAATGTATCATTGATAAATTAAATACTCGTATTAAGATTAACTCGGTCCTTTTTAGGAAACAACTTATGTATTCTTGTTGTTCTCTCTCAATATTTTATCCGTATTAGACACGTATGCATGTATAATGGTTTTCTTGTTATATAGATGCTTAAGTTAATATTTAAATGACTACTTTTTTGTAAGTATTATCAACGATAAATAATGCTGATCCACTTGATCATTCCACATGTCGCATAAGGATTTCACAGGCCAACCACCGGTAACATGAAATCACATGTCGTGAGTCTCAAAGTTTGTAGCAAGTACTCGTATTTTTTCCCCTTCTTTAATTAGCAATAGTTATTTAATAATGTCCTTTTCAAAATATATGTGAACTAAAAAGTATTTGACATTATGTTTCTAACTTCTACTTTTTGTTTCAATATGTACACACAATACTCTTTTTACCTGACCATCATTGTAAGATCTTATATTTTGAGATTTTTATTACTCGAAACATTGCATAAGCATAAATATGTATGTGTCTTGCTATTATCGTGTATCGATTACAAATTTTAACCGCCAATTGATTTAGCGTTAAGGTTTGAAATGGATGTTTTTTATCGGGTAAATAAGAATTAAGTGAATAAGTATATATTAAAGTATAGAGTGTAGTGTACACATCTACTATGAAACCCTATATACTAAAATCACGTCAAGATTTCACGTTTTTGCTGAATTTTACAAAAATGTTGTGGGTGAAAATGAATTGCGTGTATACATCAAAACAAGCTTTGAAAGTTTGTACCACAATATAAAAAAACTAAAAAAATATTACTTCATCCGTCTCAAAATAATGTCCATATTTCTTTTTTAGAATATTTCAAAAAAATTGTCCACTTGATATTTTAAGAAATAAAAAAAAAAAAAAAAAAAAAAAAAAAAAAAAAAAAATTGTTGATGAATATTCTATTTAAATGGTTGAAAATTGTAGTGATACTATTTTTATTAAACCTTATGAGTAATAATTTTAAGATGGAGAGTATCATTTAATGACCTACAACCTATTTTATATCGTAGTTTTTGTACTTTTCGTGAAAGGGATATAACTTTAAACTAACTACAATTATTAATCATGATTAAGTATAACTGTATAAGCATATGGGGTTTATATAAATTACAACTAGTGACAAATTATTAATTAGATGAAGTCATTATGCAGTAAATAGTGGGTTCTTGACTTCTTGTCTCCACTCTTATCCATAATTAAGAAGTGTTGAAATACAATTATTTCACGTAAAATAAATATTGTTTAATAATTCCAACATGCTGCAACATAGATCCAAAATATCGGGAAGAGAAGTTTATATAAACAAATCGTGTAACAAACTTATAAAGAGTATCTACAAATCTAAGTGGATACAGATCTTAATACGAAGTACGAATTTGTTATTTTTTTCAATCTGCAAAAATCATCTTACATGCACCTTGACCATCATATTGTCTAGTTACAATGGTCCCAATTCTAGAGCTTAACTAGCTTAAACTTGCAACTTGGGCAACACATGACATGAGTTTGGTCGTTTAGAAAGTGATCATATTGGAGAGTGGTAGTTTTCGTGTTTTTCTTTTTGTCGGTGTTAGCCAATGAAATTCTTGACATTAACACAAAAAAAAAAAAAAAAAAAAAAAAAAAAAAAAAAAGAAGACTTTTAGTATAATTTACAATGAATTAGCGAATGAAATAATTGTAACACGTTTGCATAATTAACATGCATGCATGTTTCAAGAATCGTTACAACCTCCAATAGAGCTAGCCACATTTTTGAGAGTGATGATGCATGCAGTATGAGAAGATATCATCTCGAAGCTGAAACAAATATGTAGTGTTTAATTAACCGCTAATGAACAGGACGTTGATCAGTATGACGTACTCCGGCACAATATTAGACTCGTGGATTGGTCTTTTAGCCATGACTCATGAGTTGATGTAGTCACGATGATATTATTTGGGTACTACTTCACAAATACACGCTATACAATCATATACGTAGAATCGATTCGTCTTGGAGGGTGTGGATTCATAATTTCATATGATAATTGGAATGGCTGGTTGGTTTCGATTCGTCTTGGGTCGAAGTTGAAAGGTGTTTTGGAGGGTGTTTGGATCACTATGTGGTGTATATCTGGTGGTATCGCAATAAAATGCTTTTCGATGATAATCCTTCAAAGAAGGCGTGTTTATTTGATAGGATTGTAACAAGTTCGTTTCAATAGTGTAGTTCTAGATGTAAGTCTTCGTTGGATTGGAACGAATGGCTTAAAACTACGTATCTTATTTCTTTGTAATCTAGCTCCTTGCTAGTTTGTTTTCTTCAATAAAATTGCCGTTCAAAAAAAATCATATACGTAGAATCGAATAATGAACATCACAGTAATTGTGGAGTTTAATTTCTTGAGTACTAGTTCTGCCATATTAAACCTTAATTTTCTGCTTTCACGTATTTCTTGTTGTTGAGTGAGAATAAATGTAATATATAGCACGGAGTATTATGATTAGATCGAGCATGACAAAAAAATGGATTATTCTTTATCTGTTGACAGTGATTGCGAGTGCATCTTGATCAAGTTCAAAGTTCTACTATTATTCAGCGTTTGACGTTTGACCAGACCACACATGTAAGCACTTTAATCCAACCTCACTTGCATACCCATCGTTTGTTCCAAAAAGTGGAAGTGGATATAGCCATATAGGAGAAAATTTCTTGTTCAAAGTCACTTTCATGTATAGTTTAAAAATAAATAAATAAATAAATAAATAAATAAATTAAAAAAAAAAAAAAAAATGTTGATAAACGGATATGTAAATTTGCATTTAGACACTTTCAACAGCATGCGAATAATACACATTCGTCGTTCCCCGCGGTAGACATGATAT
This sequence comes from Artemisia argyi, assembly GCA_030686995.1. Classification (NCBI taxonomy): domain Eukaryota; kingdom Viridiplantae; phylum Streptophyta; class Magnoliopsida; order Asterales; family Asteraceae; genus Artemisia; species Artemisia argyi. Next base: position 56,337,519 of record CM060697.1, on the reverse strand, counting down.
GGATGCCATATGCAGGCAGGATGCATGTCATGAAAAATGATTTTTATTCACAGCTATGTTAAGGGATAAGGATAATCCCGAGCGCGGTTTGTTGGTTTAGGGTATTAGAGTTTCACTATTATAAATAGTAGATGAATAATAAAGATTAACCTACGTACGGGTTTCATTGTCTAACATGGTATCACGAGCATGTATGATCTTGAGACCTACTCGGTTATCAAGCTGCCACTTTTATACCACCCGTCACACCAACCTATCTCCTAAAAACACCCATACAAACTTTTTTTTTTTTATGTCCAACTCACAGATCCAATAATATTACCATCATTTTTTTAGTACTACCATTCATACCAAATCATAGATATATATTGACGCCCAATCAAACAATTATTTTTTGTTTTTTTTTTTTTTTTTTTCACAGTCCAATCATCAACCTAATCTTGGTTTTCATCGTAAGTTCATATTTCACGTTTGTTGCATGTTTATGTGGGAAGAGGTGATCTGACGAATGGATATCTAGAGAAGGGATGATATGTTTTCTTTATTAATGTGGTGCTCAATCATATTAGCCTTGGCTACTCTATCATTAATTTTCATATCGTATGTCTTTAGATACTAAATAATTAATTCATATTTGGATTAAAAAAAATTATAGTTATTTAATTGTTTGTTTTTTATGTCGAATCCAGAGTATTAATTCCCGAGAAGAATTTTGTTTGTGTCGAATCTAGGGTTCTTATTCCCGATAATACTTTGTTGATGTCGATTCTATGGTTCTTATTCCCAATACGACTTTTGTTGGTGTCGATCTAGGGTTCTTATTCCCAAGACGATTGTTTGAGATATTTTGGTTTATCATTCGGATTCTTTGGTTATCCGTAAACAAAAAATTAGAACAGGGGATACTTTGTATTATCCCGTTTTACTTTGGTTTATTGTTTTATTTTGCTTTCTTAGTTTTCTTCTTCAGTCCGAGCTTTCGTGATTTCACCGTTCGAACTGCGGGGGAGTGTTAAGGGAGAAGGAAAAGCCCAAGCTCGGTTTGTGAGTTTAGGGTATTAGGGTTTCACTATTATAAATAGTGGATGATTATTAAAAATTAACATACGGGTTTCATTGTCTAACATTGTTAAGGGATAAGGATAAGCCCAAGCCTGGTATGTGGGTTTAGTGTATTAGGGTTTGACGGGGTGGCTTAGGGGAGGCGACTCAACATAGCCACCTAAATCTGAGCAGACCCGCTCCGATATCATGTTAGACAATGATACCCGTAGGTTAATCTTTATTAATCATCCATTATTTATAATAGTGAAACCCTAATGTCTTAAACCCACAAATCGGGCTTGAGCTTATCCTTATCCTTCAACAAGCTAATTTATAGTTCTATACCCTAAATGATAAGTTATACGTAGTAAAAATGGCTGAAATACAAGAAAGGATAAGCCCTTTGGTACTTAATTAATTTTCTTTTCCTTTTTTTCGTTAAAGGGATATTACTTGTGATTATCGTAGCTATGCGGTTAAGTAGATATACTAAAACATGTAAAAGGTGTGTAATTTACTGTAACAAACAAATTAAGGTCCTAAAGCCTTAGTTTTAGTTATTTTACCTTTGAACCAGCACTATATGTGCATAAAAGATGGAAGACATATGGTATTTATATATGTTAAGAAAAAGTGGGGCAAAATATGGGTTACACACCTAGTGTTTCGAAATCTTGATAAAAATGGCTTGTTTAACCGGAAAAAAGAGCTAAAGCGGTTTTGGCGGTTCACTGGTTCAACCGAAAAATACCGAAAAAAATCAGGAAAAAATCAAGAATCGTATAAAATCCGATTCGCTTGATCCTGACAGTGACTTGAGTTCAAAGTGCTGAATTATTTTCAAAGGATGACCTGTGGCCAAAGGGAGCGTTTGGTATAAGTTTCGGAATCAAAATCGGTATACGTTTCATTGTAGGGTAGAATGATTACATGTAATTGATCTAAACTACCTTCTTATGAGTGGTATGAAGTATGAAAATTATTAAGGAATGAGTCTATAACTTGAAACCCATATATATCAACCAAATATGTACAATCATAGTTATCATCATTCCCTCATTCCTATACCTCCTAACCAAACGCACCCTAAATCTTTCCCTCATGAAAATGCTTCACATAAGAAAAACAATATTCGAATTTCGATCAAATTAGTACTACCTTCATCCTATATTAATTGTCCAGTTTTAACTTTTGAAGTCTTTGTTTCTCAACTTTGACATTTAATATTTTTGTCTGTGGTATGTAATATTTAATAAAAAGTATACCAATGAAAATAAATTTAAAACCCAATCTATTAATATATATTGCATTAAGTATTATATAACATAAATACAAAATATTGAAGGTTAAATTTGAAAAAGAAATACCTAAAAAAATCAAAGTGAACAATTAATATGGGACAAAGGTAGTAGAAGCTTATTGAAATTAATATACTTAAAACTTGGAAGAGTGACCGAGTTTGGATTAGTTTTATTTTTGTGCAAGGTATTTTGGCAATATTATCATTCTAGCTTGTAATAATAAAATATTAAAACGGCGTGCTCGACGTTTTGAATGGAATGACTGTGAATCTTAGACTAAACGTAATAAGATCATTCTGTTCGGTTGGTCTACCCCATTTTGTTCGGTCCCCCTTTGCCTCAACCAAACCCAACGCGTTCCCCTTCCCAAAAATCAAATGTTTGGTCTACTTGCAGACCGAATGAAATGGTTTAGTTTGTGCGTGTTATATATATATATATATATATATATATATATATATATATATATATATATATATATATATATATATATATATTATAATATATACTAAAACCCATTTTTTGGGCTGTTAAAAGTACGTTAATTACGGATGTGATTACCGGATGATTAAGGTTCAATATGTGGCTCAAAAAGAATTAGTACAAAGGTTTAACAAAAAGTGGGTAAAGTGTACTATACACTTTCAGACATGGTACATACGTTTTGAAATTCTATAGGTGGAAGTACGACGGAGTACTGTAGCTCCGTTCCGTTAAACCACTGTTTGAAACACTGTTCATTAGCATTTTCCCCGTTTTCCCACCTGCATATGCCCGTTTTCCTGCTGTAATACAGTGATAGTGACTCTAAATTTATTCCATCCCACAAATTTCCTGAACCTTCCAGCTCTCATTCTTTCTTATCCAAAAAATGATAAACACTTGCTCTCTCCAAAATATGAAAACTAAAAAAACCAAAATCTACAAATTAGCACATAAGCTCAAATCATATAATCAAAACCCAATAATTAGGGTTTCGATTTTGGGGGTTTTCTTTGCTGTCATATTAGTTTTATTTATTCTCAATTCAGCTTCAATTATACTTAGTGGGAGAATCAAAAAGGTATATACTTGATTACTTATTTTTTAATGTTTGTGTTTAGTTATGATTTTGTGGTTAAAAAAAATTCATGAAGGTTTTTTTCATGTTTATTGGTGGTTGATTATTGCTTTTGATTTAGGATTCTTTTCAACTAAAATATTGATTTTGCACCTGAGAAGATTTGTAAGCCATACACATGGTTGATTATTGATTCAGAGTGATGAATGGCACGGGTATTAGCATGATATTGTGATGCCTGATGCTACACAAAGTGAATATTTGATATTGATAGACATTGAACTACAAGGTGAATAAGATTTCTTCCGAATTGAATTGTGTTAATATTATTTTTATTTATTTATTTATATATATATTTTTTTTTTGTTGCAATGCCTGCCTTTGTTTTTTGGAAATCATTCAATGCAGGTATGCCTTCTTGCGATTTGAGAGACCACCTTATGGATAGCCAAGATGTAAGAACACAATTGTTATATATTTTTGAACGTGGTACGCAATCGTTATAAAGTTCGGTTAGTTAATTTGACAGTTAAGTTGTTAAAATGATATTGTCAGGTAATTTAGACGTTAACTTTTAGAGGACAAGTGCAGTTTTAGGTTGTTCTGATGTCGATTTATTTAAACTGTGTGCTGGAATTTTTTAGTAAATGACGAGTTTGTTGTTTAGAAGGAACTGCTTATTGAAATTAAGCAAACTAAGGTCTATTTAACTGATTAAATTTTGTAATTATTGTGAATATTTTTCATAAGCCAAGCCGATGGGGGAGTCGTTTCTAATATACTATTGGTAGAATGTCAATCTAAGAGGTAGATGATATAACTATTCATGTGGCAAAACGGCCAACTGAGGAGGTTAGCGGGTACTACGACGTCCACATGTTGTAATATTTATGCTTACCCGTATCACTATGGGGTCTCTTTGTTAATAATCATTTAGTGCGTATGTTGATTACGGTTGTAATGATTAAATCTTTAGAGGTGTAGTGTGTTGCGGATTCTGATTTTCTAGGAACAAAGTTTAAAAAATACCCGGTAATAGCAAATTTGTTTAGTGAAGACAGAATCTGCTTATCCGACATAAAAATTTGATGATTAGATAATCTGATCGAAATTAAAAATCCAAACAGCCACTTAACTTTATTAGTTACTGATATACTATTGTTACTGTCAGGTCGTAGCAAGCCTGCCGGCAGTTAGAAGATTTAAAGGTTAAGGTGACATGAAAGAAGACGAATTCTCACCATATCCAGCCAACATTAACGATGAGACCTTCAACAACCACGTTGACTAGGTGTGTTTAGGTGTTTATTGCAACGAATCCTATATTTTGTACCTTCGTTTCCATTCAAATGCTTATTCGATAAAAGAAAGAAAGAAAATACTATTTCCATGTGTATGGCTTACAAATCTTCTCAGGTGCAAAATCTTTATTTGTTTATTCACTGTGATTTAGCTATGCTAACTTATAATTATAGTATTTTGTATCTATATTCCAAAACGTATAGGACTAAATGAATGAGCATAATCAAAGTCATCTTTTGGTTTTGCATGAAACCCGAAGGTATAAACATATTTATAATTCTTACACATATTTGGCTATAAAATCAGATTATGGCTTATGATTATTTGGTTTGTTTGTTATAAGCTGAAAGTTAATTTGTATGCTGAATGTAGGTATGGACCAAGTAGGATATAGGGAGGTCATCATTACATGCCACAGACCAGGGAAAGTTGCAAGTGAGAAGAAAAAGCATCATCACAATATGAACATTATGCTTATTTATAACAGATAATAATCGAGTAGACTTAATAAACAATAGAATTATCAATCGTTTAGTTGAAAAAATATATGTTCAATGTGACTTGCTGCAAGTTGCTCTTTAAGTTGGTCTTGCATTTCTTGAGCGCTAATGAGATTTTATTATGTGGGAAATAATGGAATTTTCATATCTTTAATGCAGGTTTGGGGGATTCTAAGGCAAGGGACAGTTAGGTTAGCTCAGGAATCAGATCCAAATTTGAGATATGACCCGCTACAGCGGTTTTGATTGTACTAGAAAGGTCCCTCTTGCCACGTACAGTAAATATGTTTGAATCTTTGTGGAGTATTTTGTGTATCATACAGATTTTGTGATACCGTGTCATGTATTTCTACAGGTTGGTTTATGGCTTGAGGAGATGCAATTGGATAAGAAATATGACATGGATGTCTACAGCTAGAAAGGTGTTTTGCGTATTATGAACTCTAACGCACTTCACACGGTCCAGTTAAGTTCTCATACAAAAACCTTATTTAGTCTTTCTTTTAAGTTTTTATAGTATAATCAGAATGGTTATTGGAATAAAAATGATGTGACCAAAATAGATTTGACCACACAGGTTTTGGGGTTCAAGATTTCAATGCCTATCATGGTTGCACCTACGACTATGCAGAAAATGGCTCACCCTTAAGGTAAAGACTCCTTTTTTGAAGGTTACTTATCAAAAGATTAGCAATTACTACACATGTTACATAATAAAACACGTCAGCGTGACTTGCTGTATAACAAGAATGAGATTTGAGACCATGGCCTGTGAAATGTATTGTGGTACTTTTTTCGTATTATAAATGAACATATAAAGCAGTCATTTATAAGAACCTTTCAGCTTAATGCAAATGGTATTTGGGTGGGCTTCAATATATATCCTTTTCTGTATCAACCAAAAGGTGACCTATAAATTAATAAGGTTTTTCAAACACTCATACTTATGAAAATCTGCTTAATAATTAGTATAACCTTTCTGCATTTTTCATCCTTATGTTCAGAAACAGAATCATCCGTATTTGTATCTTCTTCAACCACAGCTGTCACATTCAGAGGTACTTCTACTGGTAGTGGCGTCGGTTGTACGAGCACAGCTACACGTAGCAGTGGGGAAGGCTCGAGTGCTGTTTACAACGAAGGTGAACATCTTATCTGTATTACTTAATGTATTATAAGCTTTAGTAACGGGTAACGTTGTTGCCATGCCTACTCATATTTGCGGCAAAATGATTAATCAGTGGTAAAATATGGCTTTGTTGAATTTTTTGCTTATTTTATTATAAACTTGGGCTTATTATAAACTCAAGTTGGATCAGCTCAAAAAAGTGGATTTTCTAAATCTCAATAAGACAATAAGCCAGTAAAATAAGCTAATCCAAACACCCTGTTAATGAGTTTGCGTCTGAAAAGAAAGTCATACTTCAAAACAAGGTGAGAAAAAGTGTTGACTGCTCATTTTGCCCCTTTGGACCTGAACTTTGAATTTTCTTACTTGATTCATTTGGACCTGAATGACTTAATCATGTTGCATATTTATAGATTAAAACTGAATGCTCTATAACCTTTTTCCAATTCACGATGACAGTATAACTCCTGCAAAAAACTAACAGAGTAGTAAAGCCAGACAATCATAGCTAAAGAATGCGAGCGTGAACAGTGTTAAACTAGAGGGTAGGGAATCTTTTTTATTTGATGCATTATGTCTCTTTATAAGTGACACATAATTAGTTGCCCTACATAAGGATGCTTACGTAGAAAATGTAAACGTGATTGCCTTTCCAGGAGAGGGGATCCAAATAAAAGATGGGTCTGACTATATGCAGTTGAAGGGTGAGCACAAAGACTCATTCTACTAAAATCCGTATCCTGAATGCATACACAGCTCTGAAGACACGCACATTCTACATTGTATAAGCGAGCGATAGAAGACTTAGGTAAGATCAACAGCTCTTAACCGATAGCAATCTTTCTGTAACGATTTATATATGTGGTTTCAGTTTTGCTCTGTCTTAGATTTGTTGAATTATTTATTTATTATTATTTTTTTTTTTTGCAAATGTTCAGATTTAAGGCGTGTTTGGCTACGAGTGCTGCAACATTCTTCAAGGCAAAGTGGTTAATGTAAGTTTCTAGGGGATAAACAGCTTTTTGCAAATGCGAACCGTGATATGTGACGACTGAAGCATTAGGATTAGATCAGGAACATGGATGCAGATATGAAGAATTAACAACTTGACGACTGATGAAGTATTTGTGGACACTCTTCTTGGTATTATTTTAATAATGTAGTAGAACAGCCATGTTACATGTCATGTTGTGTATTAAGCATTTTGTATAAAATCTTGGCTTGGTGGGTTTTCTAGAGAAACTTTAGATGATTTTTTTGAGCTTTTTAATGACATATTATGTATTTGTATTTGCAATATATTTCTTAAGTTCATTTACAATTTGATTTAAGATGATGTGCAGACTTAAAATTAGTTCCGGTTAGAATTTGATCTTTTAATGCGCAATGGCAAAATGAGCAAGTTGAGTATCATGATATTCAAATTGCAAGCGGTCAAACCAACATTTCGCAGCTAACATTGGAAAAGTCATCCAACAGTCCAGCCAGTATCATTGGATTATACATGGTCTAAAATTATTAGATCCATATAGATGTTATTTTTATACTTGCAAACTTAAACTACACTTACATAAACCATAATGGGACCTAACTATCATTATATAATTGTCCCGACAAACAGATGAATTTAAAGGCAATAGGCTACTTATTTGGATTTACAAAGCTCCTTACCATACAATGATGAGGTTTAATCATGCATGTGGACAGGAACATGATTGGCGTCTTTTACAGACATGCATCAACACGATATTCCCGCAGCAACGCGCTGGCTTCCCCGCTCGTTTTATTTTATTTTGTATGTTATGTTTTTTGTTGTGAGTGCGGTTCCGTTACTAATAGTGTTTGGTCTTGGTTTGGTCTATGAGATTTGGTTTTGTTGTTGTCGTATTACATTCAGCCTTACCATTTCAAAGTCAAATCAGCACAAAGCAAAGTCATAAGAACGAGTGTAACAATACCATACAACTAGTTCGGTCCACCCTAAATCATTCAGTCCCCCACCCCCACCTTAGAGAAAATAAAAAATAAAAAATAAAGTTGGTTTGATTCGGAAGTGGACCGAATGAATTGAAGAGATTTTTTTTTTCGCGCTTTTTGTTATAGGAGTATTTAATTTTGTGATATGTTTATTTGGTTGTGAGAACAGTTCATTTACTTTTGTGTTGGTTTAAGAGAAAAAACTGCGTTGACGCTGATGTGACGAGGTTGAGTGTTGTCTTATTAGTATCAGTCTAATCACAAAGCAATGTATGATTTGACTGAAATCTAAAATCCATAATTTCAATTATAAAACATGCATTTGCTCATAATAATAATAATAATAATAATAATAATAATAATAATAATAATAATCTTTTATATAATAAAATAAAACCCTTATTAGGAATTTTTCATTTCAAAAAAATCAATTCATTCTTTATTTAGTAATAATCTTATTTAAAAAAAAAAAGATTATTTTTTTATTATGTAACATTTTATACAAAAAATATAGATAAGATGCAATTAATAATAGAATTAAAATTTTTAAATAATTATCTTTAATAATAAAAAACTATAATTAAACATCATAAATCAAACAAAACAAAGATTAAATTATTTATTTTTTAATAAATAAAAAAATATGATTCAAAAAATTTTAAAAAACCCGCGCGTGTGCTGGGATTATAACTAATAATAATAATAATAATAATAATAATAATAATAATAATAATAATAATAATAATAATAACAAAATAGAAAAATAAAATAAAAAATTATAAAACATGCAAACATGCAACTTTGCAGGAAAACCTTAAAGAGTTGAATAAACATCAATTCTCAAACATGCATCTTTGGGACTAATATCTATATTGATCGTAAAACATGAAACCATTGATATAACACGTATTATCAATGTCTACTTTCTTAAAAATCATGTGACCAGGAATCATTTGTTATCAAGATATATGCACGACTATTTAGTTTATATGTTTCGTTCGAAATGGATAAAATAAATCGATACTTGTATATAGTTATTTTTGAATACACCCAAAAACAATAAATAAACTAGTTGAACAGATTTTTATAATTACAATTGTCCAATGCTGATCAATATGTAAGTTTTTACTACAATATACAATTTAATGAGAAATCACAACATGTTGCATATTTTTTTTAACAATCCTGACAATCTCCATTAATAGAGCTAGCCACATTTTCTAGAGCAATATTGCAGTATAAGACGATGTCATCTCTAAGCTTAAACATGTAGTCGTGTAACCGCTGATGAACAGGCCGCTGAACATGACTCCGACACAATGGACATGTGGAATGATTCTTTAACCATGACTCAATGCATCGACGATGAAATTGGACACCATGGTTGCAGTTTAAGAGCTTTTTGAATTCAATGTCTTCGGGTTCTACTTCACAAAGACATACAACGCAATCATGTAGAATCGGGCTGTTTGCATCACTATTATCGTTGTTGTTCATTTTGTGTTCTTGTTGTGTTGGTACTAATTTTGCTATAAAACTTGTAGCTCTCTAAGTTAAGTACTCTTTAAATTATAAGTGAGACAAAATACGGATTCTTCACCTGTTGATCACTTTGATAATGACTCAAGTTCAAACTATATTTATTCAAAGGATGACCTTTGACCAAAGTTATTGCACTTTATTTAATGAAAAGGATTTTGCGAGAAAAAAATAAAAAATTAGAATCGTCTAAACTAATTTTAGCCATTTATTTTAACTGAGAGAGAGAAATGTAAAAAAAAAAATATATATGCATTGATGAGTGTGTAATACTCATCATTTTTATCGTATCTAAACTGTAAAAACATCAAAAAACACTCAGAAATGCATCAAAATACAGAAATTATTCCAAAACTGTGTTTTATGTGTTTTAGATGCAAAATGTTTAAAAACAAATGAAAAACGAACAAAGTTTGCATAATTGGCAGTTTCAGTCCCTCAAGTTTCAAAAATTGACAAAACAAATCCCTGAATGTTTAAAATGTAAGAAAAGTCAACCCAAGGTTTTTAAAAGTCAAAAATTATCAAAAACGATCACTGGGTGAAAAGTTTGAGAAAATAACACATTTCGTCCCTCGAAATCCAAAATTTACATAATTGGTCCCCGGGTGGTTTGAAATGGAAAAAATTACATTTATGGTCCTTTGGTTTATCACACTTGGCAAATATGGTCCTTATGGTACTTTGGAGTGTTGGCTAAAACTACCCTTCAACTTTCAGCTTATTGCAATAATAGTCCTTGTGGTTTTTAGCCTAATTTACAACCGGACCCTTAATTATATTAAACCAAATTCAAAACCAAACCCAATCCAAACCACCAAGCCCACTCCTTATTACTCCCTTCTTGGCCCAATCTTCACACAAGCCCACTCCTTCCCGTTTTTATAATACCCCCAGTGAACCCCCCAACTTTGACTCCACCTCCTCCACATCACCACCCCCCACTACCTGCAAACAGCCAAACTCACCATCATAACCCCCAACCTTCACCTCTTGCACACTCTAAACCCCCCTGCCTACTCAAACAAACACAAGACTCCAAGATATCTCACTGGCATCAATTATATCAAGAGAAACAGATAAAGAGAAATTGGGCGCGAAAAGTTTTAAACGGTCAAGATGCAATTTCATCATCCAATGGCCAAGATAGCAGCTGGGAAAATTCCAAGGGTGCCCCAAAACCCTAATTGGAGAGTATAAATGGACAAGGAAGCAGTGGAGCTCAGGGTAGATGTTTTTAGTTAAAAATTGTAATGTCAAATTATGTTTAAGTTTTTTAGTCTAAATTAATTTAAGAAAATTGTAATGTCAGTTGTACCTTCGTAAGTTTCAAGTTTCTAATATATGAAATTCAAGTCCAGTTAATTCTCAGTATTATGCATTTTATTTGAATTCAAAAATCTCAAAAGTTTGATTGTTGCTTCTAAATGTTAAACTGAATTCACAGGGTCACTTAGGTTCATCATTAAGCTCACTTGAGCATTTAGAAACTTTAAAAACTCAGTTTAGAGGTAAAAAGCAAAAATATAAAAAAAAGTCAGAAAAAAAAAGAAAAAACAAAGGAAATGAAGAAGAAGCTGGAATGCAGGATGATGGAGTGGTCTAGAGCTCAGGGGAGCATTTAGGTGGTTCTTATCTCCTTGGTTCTCAGTAACTCCAAGCTTGGACATCAAGTAGGTTCCATTTCATATTTTTTAGCATAATCTGTGTTGGTTGATATTGCCATGCAATAGTTGTTACTTTCTGTTTTTCTGAGCTTATTTTATCATTACATAAGTGATTTAGTTACTTCTGTTAGGTAGATTAGTAAGTTGCTTTGAAATTCCTTCACAATAGTAGTTTAAAGGGGTGTTTGGTAGTAATTGATTCAGTGTGTGCTTGTGGTATGCAAAGGATAAATCCTACTCAGACACACCACATTAGGTATTATTAGAGTAAAATGGTCATAAAAATAGCTAGGTTATTAGTAAAAAGTCAATTTAGCATCTAAATCACACCACAGCTTAACTGTTGGTGTTTGGGATACTAAATCCTTGAAGTTGAGATTGGAACCTGTCATAGTTGCCATATTTAGTCTCATTTAAGCTTAACAAACATCACTTAATCACCCAAGCTCAGTAGAAATCCACAAAAGTCAAAATAGAAGTTTTTCTAAAAAAGTCAAAGGTTCATTGTGCTCAGTTTTTCCAAAACTTGGGTGATCTATCCTGAATTTTGTGAGTCAAATTGGGAATTGAAAATTGTTGGGGTCAAACTATACCACCTAAACTTAGGAAATCTGTGTTTGTTTCATTTTTGGGAATTTTTTCCTAGCTTGTGCTAAGGCTGGAAGTTGGCTGCAGGGAGAGACACCTCCCCTGCGCCACAAGGATTGACCCAACTTCTTGGGTTCACTCTGACCTATTCTATGGACCCCACCCTCGAGATTGTGGATTTTTGAGAAGCTCAGCATCTCAGCTTTCCATACCGTAGCTTATTTGCCCCTTGCTCATTGTCCCCTCAAAGTTGCTTATTAGACCTGGTTGTAACTCAGTTAACTGAGTTTGTTGATTTCTTTTGTTCCAATTTGATCTAGTGTTAATTTGTAGTTGTATTTAGTCATTTTGCATTGCTTGAGTTAATAATTGCTTGTTTTAGCTTATTACCTGAGTTATTGCACTTATTTGGAAAATTGCTCATTCCATATTTCACTTTAACTTCAAATCCTTAACTGTTGGTATTTTCATGATTGCTTAAGCTTGTGACTTGTGATATTTGAGCTTGATATTCTGTTTTAAGGGCTAATAGTGACCTGTGCAATCTTTGAAATTTGTTTGTGGGTTTATTGGACTAGCTTGTGGCTTATTGCTACTTAACTGAGTGGTATCACCAATCAGTGTTCTGAGCCAGTTTCCCAAGACCACAACAACCTCAAACCTTGAGCTTAATCCTTGGTCTTGGGCATTTTGAGAAGCCCTCCTAGCAGCTTTTTAAGTTCCAAGCTTACTTTGTACCCTGGGTTACCCCTGTGGTCCCCACCAAGGGCTGCAATTAAGCCTTTGAGGCCTGTTTGGCCTGAATTGGATTTGGAATTGCTTAATTGGTTATTTAGCTTATTCAGTTGATTGTGCTTGTCATTTTAGCTTCTTCCAAGAGTACATAAGTTGTTAGTAGCTTATTATTTGGCCTGAGTACACTGTGCAGCTTATTTTAAGCTTATAAGCCATTTTCAGGTCAATAAGCTCACTGTTGAGCTTATTCACTTGCACAGGGCTTATTTTTTAGCCTTGGCAAAAGTTCCTTCACAAAAGTTTCCCATTTTCAGTAGTTTAAGAGTTTTGTAAAAGAAAATTAAGAAAAAGACAAATTTAAATAAAGTGATAGCTTCTATTTAAGCCATTTGGCTTATTTTTCCGCTTATTTATAAGCACTTTTCATTTTTAAATTTTTCTCAGGTTCCTTTTTAGTTAAAATAATTTTAGGAATTTTTTCAGATTTTTCCTTATTCATTTAGTATTTTTTATAATTTATTTTAGTTTAAATCAATTAAATAATTAGTTTTAATTAATAATTAAAAAGTAGAAAAATTAGGTTTTCTGTTTTAAAATTAGTTTTATAATATTTTAGATTTTTCTAAATTTAATTTTCATTTTTCTAGTTAGTTTTCATAATTAATTAATAATTAGTATAATTTAGTTAATTAAAAAGTAATTAATAATTAGTAATTAATTAAATAGTTGTAAAAATAATTTTAATTTTCTAAAAATTTTCTTATTACATTAGGATTGTAAAAATATAATTTTCACGTTCGTAGGACTTTATTTGCTCACGTTTCACTTTTTATTTTGCGCGTTCGCGTTTATTTTAAATTCAAACACGCGTTTTTAGGTTTACTTACGTTTCTAGGTTATCTGATTATCAGTAATTATTCCAATAGTGTTTCTAAGCTATTCTCATTCATAATCTTGTAGTTTAATCATAATAACCAAATTCTTGATCTTTCTGTTAAATCACCCGATCACTTTAAACGTTTTAAATACAATTGCTTACCTCGCTGGGACATAACGACCCGGGAATACACTGTACTCCTTGGTTAGTTGGTTTTAGACATTTTACTTGGTTGACCATCACCTGTTCAACTTAGTTGACCGTTTAGGACCAATCAAAATTTGGCGCCGCTGCCGGGGAGGTAGCTGCGTAATCAAAACGTTTTTTAGAGATTAGTGATTTTTCATTCATCACTGTATAAACCCACCAAATTTTTTGTAAATCTTAATCATAAAACAAAAACTTCATTAACACTTTTCCTAAAGTGTTAACAACACCAAAAAAATCAAAAACAAACAAAATAGATCGTTACGTTTTCTATATCGTGTTTCTTTTAAGGTGATTCTTAAAGGGATACGATTTTGGTAAACGAAATGATACCAAAAATATTGTCCAAAAGTTTTTAACCCATACACAAAAGCCCAAAAACATTCGTCTCTTTCTTGTGAATAATAATTCTACATAAAAATAAACCGTCGCAAACCAAGGCAGAACACCTACCAACTGGGGGTGTGAACATAATAAGTTCTCAAACAAAAGATAAAAACTTGCCTTTGTATCCCTGTGAGTGGTGTACCTTTCTTAAAGAAGCCATTTGCTTGTGATTATGGGTTTAAGTTCACTGTTGATTTGCCTCGATCTTGTTTTGATTGGTTTTATCCCTAGTGCATGCGCACTCGTTCTTCTAGGTCTACTAGCCCATTACGTGAGCTTGTAAGAAAACCTAGAAGACCTCGTAGACGTTCAGCACCAACAGTCGGATCTGAGATCCGTACTGTTTCCACTTTAGCTGTCACCATGGCGGAAGACCGCCCCATGTGTGAGCTTCTCCAAGCACCCATCGAGGGTTACGGAGATGCCATTGTTGTTCCAGTCATAGTGGCTGATAGTTTTGAGCTCAAAATCGGGTTACTTAATCTTGTAACCTCAAGTCAATTCTACGGTTTTGAGAGGGACGATTCTCATGCTCACATTCGATGGTTCAATAAAATCACATCAACCATCAAGTACAAAAATGTCCCTTGTGAAGCAATCAAGCTTCTTCTCTTCCCATTCTCCCTAGAGGGTCAAGCCCGGATTTGGCTTGAGAAACAACCCCCTCGCTCAATTAAGACATGGGAAGACTTGGTAAAGAAGTTTTTGAATGAATTCTTCCCACCTTCAAAGACCACGAGTCTTAAGAATGAAATCACCAAGTTCACTCAAAAATATGATGAATCATTTGGTGAAGCGTGGGATCGTTTCAAAGAATTACTTCGCAAGTGTCCACATCATGGTTTCTCCGAGTTGATGCAACTCGAAACTTTTTACAATGGCGTGAGCCAAGCTGATCAGGATTCACTCAATGCCTCCGCTAGAGGTAATTTCTTGAGTAGAACCACCAAAGAAGATTTGCAAATAATTGAAAATAAGTCCAAGTTCCGCTCTACAAGAAGCAAGCCGGTTGTTTCTCAAATTAATGCGGGTCCTTCCACTTCATCTTCTATGAGTCAATCTAGTACGGACGCTAAGATTGATAAGCTCACTGAAGCTATTCAAGCTTTGGTTCTCGCCCAAACAAAGAAAGTTTCATTTCCACAACATCCTCCACCTGTTGAGGTTAAAAAAGTGGAAGTCTGTGTGACTTGTGGTGGGCCGCATGCCTATTACAATTACACAGCTACTGATGGTTCCCCATATGAAGCTCATGCTATAGCCGGGTCTTCAAATCAAGGAGGAAATCAATACCGCCCTCCTATGGACTCGAACTATCGTCCTAATCATTACCCTGGACCACCTGGTTTTAATCAAAACCAAAATGTCCAAAACCGTAACCAGAATCAAAATAGGATGAACCAAGGTTATCAAAACCAAGGTAATTTCAATCAGGGTCACGGTTTTCAAAGTCAAAACCAAGGTTTCCAAAACCAAGGTTTCCAAAACCAAGGTTTCCAAAATCAAGGAAACTTTAATCGGAACCATGGTCAGGGTAACCCCAATCAAGGGTACTTTCATGAAAACAACAACCAGAATCAAAGGAATTTCCAACACCAAACTCAAGGAAATTTCCAAAATCAAGGTCCCAACCAAAACAATCGTGCTCCAAATGTTCCTAACAATCAAGCCATTGTTCCAACTAGGCCTTCATCAAACGAGTTGTTGAAACAATTCATGAAGTCCCAAGAAGAATTGAACAAGTTGTTGGTTAGCCAGATTTCTGACATCAAGAAGTCTTTAAATGATCGACCCTCGGGCTCAGGTACTACTTTACCGAGCAACACGATCGCTAACCCGAGGGGCGATGCAAAAGCGATCACAACTCGTAGTGGTGCTTCGTATGATGAACCCGCGATTCCTACTACCTCTTCTTCCTCTCCTCCAAAGGTAGTGGAACGTGAACCTGAGGTGACAAAGGACAAGGTGCAATCTAATAGTCCACGAAGTACCACACATGTCCACCCTCAGGTTGTCCCAGAAACCATGCCGAAACCTGGAGTTGTCTTTGATCCACCGTAGACTCCAACTGAGAACCCTAAATCCAAAACTTCTATTCCTTACCCATCACGCTTGAATGAGCAAAAGCTCCGCGAAAAGGCTAGTCACAAAATGGATAAGTTCTTCCAAATCTTTCAAGATTTTCACTTTGACATTAGCTTCGCGGATGCTATAATCTTGATGCCCAAATTTGCATCAACAATCAAGAATCTGTTAAGTAATAAGGAAAAACTCTTTGAGATGGCAAGAACTCCTCTAAATGAGAACTGCTCAGCAGTTCTTTTGAAAAAGCTTCCTGAGAAGCTTGGAGATCCCGGAAAATTCCTCATTCCATGTATTTTTCCTGGGATGGTTGAATGCTTTCCCTTGGCCGATCTTGGTGCTAGCATTAACCTTATGCCATATTCTGTGTGGATGAAACTATCTCTTCCCGAACTTACTCCCACGTGCATGACTTTAGAGCTTGCCGATCGTTCAATATCACGTCCTCTCGGCATTGCTGAGGATGTGTTCGTTAAAGTGGGAAAGTTCCATTTTTCGGCAGATTTTGTGATTGTTGACTTTGATGCCGATTCAAGGGTCCCTCTAATTCTTGGAAGGGGATTCCTTAGAACTGGGCGTGCTCTCATCGATGTATTTGAGCAAGAGATCACATTTCGTGTTGGAACTGAAGCTGTCACCTTCAACCTCGATCAAACTTCGAGGTACTCCTCCAATTATGACTTTGAATCGGTAAACCAAATAGATGTCATTGATATTACTGCTGAGGAGTACGCTCAATAGGTTTTAGGTTTTATTGATGATTCTTCGAGTGAGAACCTCACTCAATCTTCTCCCATCATAGCCAATTATTCTCCTTCCCTCACTCCGTTTGAGGGAAGTGACTTCATTTTAGAAGAAATTGAGGCCTTTCTCAAAAGTGATTCGATTCCCGATGGAATCGATAACCAAGAGATTGACCCCGAGAGGGATATTCTCCTACTTGAGAAATTACTAAACGAGGATCACTCTCCTCTTCCTGTTCTACCACAACAACTTCATAAAGAGGAGGTCAAAAATGTTGAGAAAATTGATGACTTTCCTGTGGTTGAGCTTAAGGACTTACTGCCTCATCTTGAATACGCATTTCTTGAGGGTAATGATAAATTACCCGTCATAATTGCTAAGGATTTAAGTGTTGAGGAAAAGGCTGCTCTAATAAAGGTTTTGAAGTCTCATAAACAAGCAATTGCTTGGCGACTCTCCGACATAAAGGGCATTGACCCTGAATTTTGTACTCACAAGATTTTAATGGAGGATGACTTCAAACCAGCAGTCCAACAACAAAGAAGGGTGAATCCTAAAATTCATGAGGTAATCAAACAAGAAGTTTTAAAACTTCTTGATGCCGGATTTATTTACCCTATCTCGGACAGCCCTTGGGTTAGCCCAATTCATTGTGTTCCAAAAAAGGGTGGCATTACTGTTGTCACAAATGAGGAGAATGAGTTGATTCCAACTCGTTTGGTTACGGGGTGGCGTGTCTACATTGACTATCGCAAGTTAAATGACGCCACCTGTAAAGATCATTTTCCTCTGCCCTTATGGATCAGATGCTCGAGAGATTAGCGGGGAATGAGTACTATTGCTTCCTCGATGGTTTCTCGGGTTACTTTCAGATTCCCATTGATCCGCAAGATCAAGAAAAGACCACTTTTACGTACCCCTATGGAACTTTTGCTTATAAACGTATGCCATTTGGTTTATGTAATGCTCCGGGCACGTTTCAAAGATGTATGATGGCCATATTTTCCGACATGATCGGGTAAACTATGGAGGTTTTCATGGACGATTTTTCGGTCATTGGGGATTCGTTTCAATCATGTCTCTCCTACTTAGACAACATGCTCAAACGTTGTGAAGACACAAAGTTATGTCTAAATTGGGAGAAGAGTCACTTTATGGTCAAAGAGGGCATTGTCATCGGCCATAAAATTTCAAAGAATGGAATTGAGGTTGACAAAGCCAAAATCGATGTCATTGCAAAATTACCTCATCCCACTACTGTCAAAGGTATTAGGAGCTTTTTGGGTCATGCCGGTTTCTATCGTAGGTTTATTCAAGATTTTTCTAAGATCGCCCGACCTATGACCCATCTCCTCGAAAAGAATGCTCCTTTTATCTTCTCACCTGAGTGCGTAGAAGCTTTTGAAACTCTAAAGAAAAAGCTTATTGAGACACCTATTCTTGTTGCCCCCGATTGGGACTTGCCTTTTGAACTTATGTGTGATGCTAGTGATTATGCGATAGGGGCAGTCTTGGGGCAACGCAGGTCTAAACACTTTCAACCTATACACTATGCAAGCAAAACGATGACCGAGGCTCAAAGTCATTACACCACCACTGAAAAAGAATTATTAGCTGTGGTGTATGCCTTTGAAAAATTCCGGTCATATTTGATCTTGACCAAAAGCATAGTGTATACGGATCACTCGGCTTTAAAGTACCTTTTTGCAAAACAAGATGCAAAGCCGAGACTACTTCGTTGAGTTCTCCTCCTGCAAGAATTTGATATCATAATTCGTGATAAAAAAGCAGCTGAGAACCTAGCTGCTGATCATCTCTCCCATTTGGAAAACCCCCACCAAGATGTCTTCGAGAAGAAGGAAATTAATGAAACCTTCCCTCTCAAGACACTCAATGCGGTTGCCTTTCGTGGAGATTCTATTACCCCATGGTTTGCCGATTTTGCAAACTACCTTGCGGGTAACTTTATTGTGAAAGGGATGTCGTCCCAACAAAAGAACAAGTTCTTTAAGGATGTGAAACATTATTTCTGGGACGACCCCTACCTTTTCAAAATCTGTGCGGATCAAGTCATCCGGCGGTGTGTATATGGTCAAGAAGCCACTGAAATTCTTAAGGCTTGCCATGCTGGTCCCACGGGGGGCCACCACAATCTAAATTACACTGCCAAAAAGGTATTTGAGTCCGGTTTCTTTTGGCCCACAATTTATAAGGATGCCCAAGAATTGGTCAAGTCCTGTGACGCTTGTCAACGTCACGAGAATATTTCACAAAAGAATGAAATGCCACAAAATGCAATACAAGTTTGTGAAATCTTTGACGTATGGGGCATTGACTTTATGGGGCCATTTCCATCATCTCATGGAAACAAGTACATACTTGTGGCTGTTGACTATTTGTCAAAATAGGTTGAAGCGAAAGCTTTACCACAAATGATGCACGAGTAGTTGTGAAATTTTTGAAAGCTCTTTTTGCTCGATTTGGAACTCCACGTGCTATAATTAGTGATCGTGGTACGCATTTTTGCAATGACAAATTTGATAAAGTCATGCAAAAGTATGGTGTAACTCACCATCTTTCTACTGCGTACCACCCTCAAACAAGTGGACAAGTAGAAGTTTCCAATCGAGGCATTAAGAGAATACTGGAAAGAACCGTTGGTGAAAATCGTGCATCATGGTCGGATAAATTAGATGATGCACTTTAGGCTTTCCGTACAGCTTACAAAACACCCATCGGGTGTACGCCTTACAAGCTTGTGTACGGGAAAGCGTGCCATCTTCCGATCGAGCTTGAGCATAAAGCCTATTGGGCCCTCAAGCATGCAAATTTTGACCTAAAACCGGGTGATCATAGGAAAGTTCAACTGAATGAATTAAATGAACTTCGTGATCAAGCTTACGAGAACTCTTTGATCTATAAGGAAAAGACAAAGAAGATACATGACTCAAAAATCAAGAACCGCGTTTTCAACGTTGGTGATCGAGTCCTCCTTTTCAACTTTCACTCAAGATCTTCTCGGGGAAGCTAAAAACCCGATGGACTGGTCCATTCACTATCGTTAAGGTTTATCCTTATGGCACTGTCGAATTATCTCAAAATGACGGTCCTAATTTTAAACTGAATGGACATCGTTTGAAACACTACTTTAGAGAGGACATACCATCCATGATTGTTCCGGATCTTCAAACTTTCCCCAAGGACAATTAAATTCGGGGATCGAGTCAAGCTAGTGACTCGATAAACAAAAATAGTAGCAACAACATGGGTTTTCACCTATGTCTCTGACTTCTTTCTACTTTCTAACACCCTAGTGTGGGGGAGTGGTCGTCCCCTGCAGCTATTTGAAATGTATATATCTTTGAAAAAAAAATTTGTGTGATTGTATGTACAGATAAATAAAGTGAAAAATACAAAACAATATTTCCACAGTTAGCTTTTAATATTATCTTTTTACGTTCAAAGAGTCGGCATAATCGCCGGGACTTTGAATATTGAGGATAATATTCAATTCTAAGTGTGTGTGTGGGGGAGGGGGGAAATTCTAGCGAATTTTATCACAAAATACTTTCAAGTACCCCCATTTTGGCCCAAAATTTTCAAAATTTTTTCACTTTATTTCAAAATTTTTGTGGTTATCAGTCTGCCATGTCTAAACGACAAAAAGATTGGCTAATCCAGGAGCAAACGGCTCTTGGTAAAGATATCTCAAATCCGTTGATGGCTTGCAATTTGCCCAAAATTGTATGGTAAATCAACTCGCCATATCCAAAAAAGTAAATGAGCTGGCTAGCCCGCAAGATTATGGTTTGTGGTAAAGGCAGTGGAAAAACCATAATTGGTAATCAGCTTACCAAGATGTTGACTATTCCATCAAGAGTTTGCTAGTCCAGAAGCAAACGGCTTTTGGTAAAGACAAATCAAATCCGTTGACAGCTGGTGGTTTGCTCAAAATCACATGGTTATCAGGTGGACCATAGTTCTTACTTGAATCAATACATCTGGCTACTCCAGAAGTGATGGCTTTTGGTAAAGAGTTTCAAATCCATTGATTTTTCTCAAAAAGATTGCTAGGGACTAGCAATAGTTTAGTGTGGGGGATTGATGAGTGTGTAAATACTCATCATTTTTATCGTATCTGAACTGCCAAAACATCAAAAAACACTCAAAAATGCATCAAAATACAGAAATTATTCCAAAACTGTGTTTTATATATTTTAGATGCAAAATGTTTAAAAACAAATGAAAAACGAACAAAGTTTGCATAATTGGCAGTTTCAGTCCCTTAAGTTTCAAAAATTGACTACACTAGTTCCTGAAGGTTTAAAATGTAAGAAAAGTCAACCCAAGGTTTTTAAAAGTCAAAAATTATCAAAAACGATCATTGGGTGAAAAGTTTGAGAAAATTACACATTTGGTCCCTCGAAATCCAAAATTTACATAATTGGTCCCCGGGTGGTTTGAAATGGAAAAAATTACATTTATGGTCCTTTGGTTTATCACACTTGGCAAATATGGTCCTTATGGTACTTTGGAGTGTTGGCTAAAACTACCCTTCAACTTTCAGCTTATTGTAATAATAGTCCTTGTGGTTTTTAGCCTAATTTACAACCGGACCCTTAATTATATTAAACCAAATTCAAAACCAAACCCAATCCAAACCATCAAGCCCACTTCTTATTACTCCCTTCCTGGCCCAATCTTCACACAAGCCCACTCCTTCCCGTTTTTATAATACCCCCAGTCAACCCCCCAACTTTGACTCCACCTCCTCCACATCACCACCCCCCACTACCTGCAAACAGCCAAACTCACCATCATAACCCCCTACCTTCACCTCCTGCACACTCCAAACCCCCCCCTGCCTACTCAAACAAACACAAGACACCAAGATATCTCACTGGCATCAATTATATCAAGAGAAACAGACAAAGAGAAATTGGGCCTGAAAAGTTTTAAACGGCCAAGATGCAATTTCATCATCCAATGGCCAAGATAGCAGCTGCGAAAAGTCCAAGGGTGCCCCAAAACCCTAATTGGAGAGTATAAATGGACAAGGAAGCAGTGGAGCTCAGGGTAGATGTTTTTAGTTAAAAATTGTAATGTCAAATTATGTTTAAGTTTTTTAGTCTAAATTAATTTAAGAAAATTGTAATGTTAGTTGTACCTTTGTAAGTTTCAAGTTTCTAATATATGAAATTCAAGTTCAGTTAATTCTCAGTATTGTGCATTTTATTTGAATTCAAAAATCTCAAAAGTTTGATTGTTGCTTCTAAATGTTAAACTGAATTCATAGGGTCACTTAGGTTCATCATTAAGCTCACTTGAGCATTTAGAAACTTTAAAAACTCAGTTTAGAGGTAAAAAGCAAAAATACAAAAAAAAGTCAGAAAAATAAAAAGAAAAAAAAAAGAAATTAAGAAGAAGCTGGAATGCAGGATGATGGAGTGGTCTAGAGCTCAGGGGAGCATTTAGGTGGTTCTTATATCCTTGGTTCTCAGTAACTCCAAGCTTGGACATCATGTAGGTTCCATTTCATATTTTTGAGCATAATCTGTGTTGGTTGATATTGCCATGCAATAGTTGTTACTTTCTGTTTTTCTAAGCTTATTTTATCATTACATAAGTGATTTAGTTACTTCTGTTAGGTAGATTAGTAAGTTGCTTTGAAATTCCTTCACAATAGTAGTTTAAAGGGGTGTTTGGTAGTAACTGATTCAGTGTGTGCTTGTGGTATGCAAAGGATAAATCCTACTCAGACACACCACATTAGGTATTATTAGAGTAAATTGGTCATAAAAATAGCTAGGTTATTAGTAAAAAGTCAATTTAGCATCTAAATCACACCACAGCTTAACTGTTGGTGTTTGGGATACTAAATCCTTGAAGTTGAGATTGGAACCTCTCATAGTTGCCATATTTAGTCTCATTTAAGCTTAACAAACATCACTTAATCACCCAAGCTCAGTAGAAATCCACAAAAGTCAAAATAAAAGTTTTTCTAAAAAAGTCAAAGGTTCATTGTGCTCAGTTTTTCAAAACTTGGGTGATCTATCCTGAATTTTGTGAGTCAAATTGGGAATTGAAAATTGTTGGGGTCAAACTATACCACCTAAACTTAGGAAATCTGTGTTTGTTTCATTTTTGGGAATTTTTTCCTAGCTTGTGCTAAGGCTGGAAGTTGGCTGCAGGGAGAGACACCTCCCCTGCACCACAGGGATTGACCCAACTTCTTGGGTTCACTCTGACCTATTCTGTGGACCCCACCCTTGAGATTGTGGAATTTTGAGAAGCTCAGCATCTCAGCTTTCCATACCATAGCTTATTTGCCCCTTGCTCATTGTCCCCTCAAAGTTGCTTATTAGACCTGGTTGTAACTCAGTTAACTGATTTTGTTGATTTCTTTTGTTCCAATTTGATCCAGTGTTAATTTGTAGTTGTATTTAGTCATTTTGCATTGCTTGAGTTAATAATTGCTTGTTTTAGCTTATTACCTGAGTTATTGCACTTATTTGGAAAATTGCTCATTCCATATTTCACTTTAACTTCAAATCCTTAACTGTTGGTATTTTCATGATTGCTTAAGCTTGTGACTTGTGATATTTGAGCTTGATATTCTGTTTTAAGGGCTAATAGTGTCCTGTGCAATCTTTGAAATTTGTTTGTGGGTTTATTGGACTAGCTTGTGGCTTATTGCTACTTAACTGGGTGGTATCACCAATCAGTGTTCTGAGCCAGTTTCCCAAGACCACAACAACCTCAAACCTTGAGCTTAATCCTTGGTCTTGGGCATTTTGAGAAGCCCTCCTAGCAGCCTTTTAAGTTCCAAGCTTACTTTGTACCCTGGGTTCCTGAATTGGATTTGGAATTGCTTAATTGGTTATTTAGCTTATTCAGTTGATTGTGCTTGTCATTTTAGCTTCTTCCAAGAGTACATAAGTTGTTAGTAGCTTATTATTTGGCCTGAGTACACTGTGCAACTTATTTTAAGCTTATAAGCCATTTTCAAGTCAATAAGCTCACTGTTGAGCTTATTCACTTGCACAGGGCTTCTTTTTTAGCCTTAGCAAAAGTTCCTTCACAAAAGTTTCCCATTTTCAGTAGTTTAAGAGTTTTGTAAAAGAAAATTAAGAAAAAGACAAATTTAAATAAAGTGATAGTTTCTATTTAAGCCTTTTGGCTTATTTTTCTGCTTATTTATAAGCACTTTTCATTTTTAAATTTTTCTCAGGTTCCTTTTTAGTTAAAAGAATTTTAGGAATTTTTTCAGATTTTTCCTTGTTCATTTAGTATTTTTATAATTTATTTTAGTTTAAATCAATTAAATAATTAGTTTTAATTAATAATTAATAATTAATAATTAAAAGTAGAAAAATTAGGTTTTCTGTTTTAAAATTAGTTTTATAATATTTTAGATTTTTCTAAATTTAATTTTCATTTTTCTAGTTAGTTTTCATAATTAATTAATAATTAGTATAATTTAGTTAATTAAAAAGTAATTAATAATTAGTAATTAATTAAATAGTTGTAAAAATAATTTTAATTTTCTAAAAATTTTCTTATTACATTAGGATTGTAAAAATATAATTTTCACGTTCGTAGGACTTTATTTGCTCACGTTTCACTTTTTATTTTGCGCGTTCGCGTTTATTTTAAATTCAAACGCGCGCTTTTAGGTTTACTTACGTTTCTAGGTTATCTGATTATCAGTAA
Source organism: Artemisia argyi (assembly GCA_030686995.1). Lineage (NCBI taxonomy): Eukaryota > Viridiplantae > Streptophyta > Magnoliopsida > Asterales > Asteraceae > Artemisia > Artemisia argyi. Next base: position 56,312,667 of record CM060697.1, on the reverse strand, counting down.
TTATTCCAATAGTGTTTCTAAGCTATTCTCATTCATAATCTCGTAGTTTAATCATAATAACCAAATTTCTGATCCTTCTGTTAAATCACCCGATCACTTTAAACGTTTTAAATACAATTGCTTACCTCGCTGGGACATAACGACCCGGGAATACATTGTACTCCTTGGTTAGTTGGTTTTAGACGTTTGACTTGGTTGACCATCACCTGTTCAACTTAGTTGACCGTTTAGGACTAATCATGCATCTATTTTTATACGTATATCTGAAATGTGCAGTTGTCTTTCTTTCTCACCATTCTCATTTTAATTTGTCGTTTTAATTTTATTTTATATCTTTTATTACTTTTAATTTGTTAAATTTTATATTATATGTTTCGCATTTTTTTTACAATTTTATTCACGTTGTTAACAGAACAAGATATTTTTATTTTATTGTTTTTTACTCCGTATTTTTTGTGTTTTACTATTTTTAACTTATCAAACTTTATATTTTTTTGTTTTATACTTTATGTTTTGCAGTTTTATAACAAAACAAAATAATAAAAATAAAAAAATAAAAAATAATAAAAAGGTATCACAATCATTTTAGAAGGTTATAATAACCTATCACCTAATTTATGTCTAATTAAAAATGCTTAAGAAGTTATGGGCGGCTCCCCACAGTGGGCAAGGTCTTGATCGGTCGACCCATTGTGGGCATTTGGTCTTCTTCGGTCGAGGGACGACAAATTTAGCAACTTGGTCGAAAAACGATCGAGTTTTGCACAAGGGTTTTTTTTTTTTTTTTTTTTTTTTTTTTTCACTGTGACAACTTGGTCGTCTGCAGGTCGTCAGAGAAAGAAAGCTGATGTGGCATGGTCGAGTGTGGTCACCACTGTGCGAGCCTAAAAGGTGTTAATAAACACAAATACTATTGCCCTAATATTACCGGAAAATGTTATGGTTTTTTTAACCTAAGTCTCCTAAACTCAGTCTATCACAAATTTTACAGGTCGGTTTGGACTACATATTTCATTGTGTGTATTTAAGAGCACTGGGTACAACAATGAGTCACCCTCGTCAATCCAAATGGAGCTCGCCATTGCGCTGCAACTTGACTTAAGGCAAATGGGAGAAAATAGGTGTTTTTGTTTATTTCTTTTGTAATTTAAATGTTTGAATATTTGTTTTTGTAGTGTGTGTTTTGTATTTTTGAAGATTGCAACGAGCAAAAATGAATAAGATGAGATGAAAATATCTTTTTTTTTTGTTATAAAGAATTTTACAAGTATAACCCCTTGTATTATGAGTTTAATGAAAATGAACCAAACTATGAGACCTATATATAAACATAAACTATGTAAGATATTTTATAGAAAAGTAATTTACTAATGAATGAAAATTTAGTTTCTTTGGAAAGAAAAAAAAAAAAAAAAAAAAGTTCCCAAAAGTGAGGTTTTGGCTTAAGTTGCCAAGGAGAGTGTTATTAGGTGTGTAACTGAGAAGTAAGTGAAAAGGGAAAAAGATGAAGTGGCGATATGGCTTATGCTATTGCACTAGTGCTCTAATCTCACTAATTTTTCATATTTAAATAGGAAAAGACTACATATAGCTCTAAGACTGGCCGTAATGGTACAGGACCGAGTTCTTCACTATCATATCAGCGCCAACTCGGCTTTCTCTCTTTACGATCAATTTTCTGACCAACTTAGTGGAATAAGGTGACCGTGGTCACCACAAAAAACATACCCTACTTAAACAAAATATACCACAAAAAAATCAATTACATTAAAACATCCACATACAAACATACTCACAATACTCGGCCTTATTTTAGACCGACTTCTCCTTCTTTTGGTATAGGATGCGTCCATCTGGGTGGCCGTAGTGGGGAGAAAGCATCTCCTGGTGAGATGACCGACTTGAGGATCGAGTAGATGACCATCCATTACGGATGGTCTAAGGGTTACATTAAACTTGATATGTTGAACATAATTTTATTGTATCATAAAAAATAACCGCCCACTTTCTACAAATAACTACCCCTAACTAACTAGATAATAAATGTACAACTAATAATGCACATTTTTTCTCTTACGTTTAGCCCTCAAGGCTATGAATAACAAATCCCATATATAAACAAGAGTAAATTACACCATTCGTCCAAATGGTTTTAGTGAAATCCCTACGCTCGTCCCTCCCTTTTTTTTCTTGCATGATTGATCCCTATATTGAAACTATTGCACACCGTTCGTCCTTACCGCTAACTGTCGTTATCTTCTCCGTTATCTCTTAGTCGTCAAGTGGCAACGTTAGTATATTAACCAAACGATCATTTGCAACGTTAGTCCTTTATACTAACAGTCGTTTATAATTAAATAAAAATTTGGTTTTCTCACTTAACTCGTTCATTTTCTTACGTTTTTGTCCGTTTTTAGCCGTTTTTGTCCATTTTAATACGTTTTCGTCCGTTTTGCTACGTTTTTATTTTTTTACGTTTTTATACGTTTTCACCTGTTTTTACACGTTCTCATGCGCTTTTATACGTTTTAGTCCGTTTTTATACGTTTTCGTCCGTTTTTACACGTTTTTGTCTATAGTTTTCATTTTCTTTGCATGTTTTCGTCCGTTTTTCTTATGTTTTCGTTTGTTTTGCACGTTTTCGTCCGTGTTTCTTACGTTTTTGTCTGTTTTTATACGTGTTCGTCTGTTTTTATAGGTTTTCGCCTGTTTTGCTACATTTTCTGTCGTTTTTATACATTTTCGTTTGTTTTTACGCGTTTCCATTTATAAGTTTTGGGCCCGTAATAAAACAAACGAAAACGTATAATAACGAACAAAAACGTGTAAAATGGATGAAAACATACCAAAACGGGCGAAAACGTATAAAAACAAACAAAAACGTAAGAAAAGCTGACGAAAACCTGTGAAAACAGACGAAAAATTGTTAAACCAGACGAAAACGTATAAAAACATACGAAAACGTGTAAAAACAGGCGAAAACATATAAAAATGCAAAAAAACATATGAAGACGTATAAAAACGGACGAAAACGGAATAAAAACGTATAAAATGGACGAAAACGGACAAAAATGGCCGAAAACGAATAAAAATGTAAGAGAACAGATGAGTTGCGTAAGAAAACCAAATTTTTATTTAATTATAAACGACTGTTAGTATAAAGAACTAACGTTGCAAATGATCGTTTGCAATGGACAAAAACTTGTGAAAACGGACGAAAACGTGTTAAACCAGATGAAAACGTATAAAAACGGACAAAAGCGTTTAAAAACGGACGAAAACGTATAAAAACGAAAAAAATGGATGAAGACGTATAAAAACGGACGAAAGCGTAGCAAAACGGACGAAAACGTATAAAACGGACGAAAATGGACAAAACGGCCGAAAACGGATAAAAACGTAAGAGAACAGATGAGTTACGTAAGAAACCCAAATTTTTATTTAATTATAAACGACTGTTAGTAGAAAAGACTAACGTTGCAAACGATCGTTTGGTTAATGGACTAACGTTGCCACTTGACGACTAAGAGATAATGGAGAAGATAACGACAGTTAGCGATAAGGACGAATGGTGTGCAATAGTTTCAATATAGGGATCAATCATGCAAGAAAAAAAAAGAGAGGAACGAGCGTAGGGATTTCACTAAAACCACAGGGACGAATGGTGTAATTTACTCTTTAAACAATGAAAATTCGCACACCCCCATGTAATTTAGATTATCTTATACAACCACTTTAGCCACACATTTTTTTCCTAACGGACTTAAACAGTGAAACCTACAACCTCTGGTTGAAGTAAACTCTCGTACAAATCCCGCTAAATCAAAGACACATAGTATTTTCAATGTAGGTATATAAATTTAGAATAATCGCGTCTTCAGGTATATAAATTGAGTATAATTGCGTCTTCATGTTTTTGTTTTATATTTGTGAGTGTGTATAGGTATATTGTAAAATATGTTTGTATAAAGTTATGTATTTTTTGTGTTTAGTTAGGCGGTGATTGGTGACTACTGCACCTCTAAAAGTGATGGAAAGATGATGTCTTAAAAATTTGATATGATGATGAGACAAAAGTGATGGTCGGGTGACTGTTACACTCGGCCTTATCATCAACCTTGGTCAGTTTATACTTTTATCCTAACAGTTTCAAGTAATTTTGAATTAGAAATTAAACGACTTTCAATTCTTTTATTAAAAAATTCATGTACTATTTTCTTTCATTTAGCATGTCGTTAGTAAGATACAACTCGAATGAAAATAAGTGATAAACATGAATTGAAATTCTTACGTTAATGACTCAGTAATACGGTCAAATATCTATAGAAGCTAGAATATGATCATATCAAATGAACATTCTTCAGGGGTTAAGTATTTTGAACACAAAGGAGTCCATCAGAATGAAATCAAAAATGTTTATATATGTGTTAATCTGTTATTAAGCAGATGATTTCAACGGGACATTCAACAGATTTGTGAACATAAATTAATCACATAAATCAAAAGTAACGAGAACCACACCACACCACACCAAGCCATGATATTTGATATTGACCTACCAAAATAGAGATATAATGTCACCAACTTTGACCAAAAGCTAACTTTCAATGCCAACCTTAAAACCATAACTGTAAAGCTATTAGGATTATGGCACACCACAAACCAGTTGCGACCTTACGATATTTGTGGACTTGAGACATTTTGAGGCCGTACACTGATCGATCATAAGTTCATAACCACTTAAATACCACTAATGTCATAAAGTGACTAACAATTTTTTGAGAACCAAATTTACCAACAAGGTGTAAGCTAAAAGTTGAGTAAAGTAATGAAAATCCAAGACGAATTACAGATCCAAATTGAAGCTTAAATGCAATGGCACATTGGCACCAACTTGGACATCGACTTAAGCTAAAGAAAATCGACTACAAAGTAATGGTTGAGAATCATTTCCTATGAGAGTTCAAAGCACACCTTAAACTCGATATCTTGCATAAACACCATATATGATATGTGAACAAACACGAAAACTAGACGCCTCTTTCTGCTAAACAATCATGGAAAGACCTCAATGTTCATAAACTTCATGGTGCATATCGTTTCACCTCTCTTTATTGATTTTTTACTTAAGTTGACACCAACATCTATATCGTTTCCCATATAGTTATATGAATTAAGATCATTTGAGGACCAAACTTTATTTACGGGATTAATTTCTACCCTTCATCTTTATTTGATCTAATGGATGAGATTAATCCCAACAATTTAAAAAACCCACTTTCATCATTTTTTTTCAAATATTAATATCTTTCAAACCGTTAATTATTAATCGAAAAAAAAAATACCATTACGACGAGCATTTAATTATATTTCTATAAATAGGCACTTTGATATATTTTCGACAATTTTTTTTTCATTTTTTTCATGTTTTTTTTCGTGGCCGAAAAAATCACATGTGATATATCACATATGATATTACATATCACATGTGATATTACATATGTGATTTTTTCGGTCACAAAAAAAAAAAAAAAAAAAAAAAAATGTTAAAAAAATGAAAATTATTTTTTATCGAAAGTATATCAACGTGTCCGTCTATAGAAAGATAATTAAATGCTCGTCGCGATAGTGTAATTATTTTCGCTTAACGATTAACGGTTTAAGAGATATTTAAATTATAAAGTTGGTGAAATATTAAAATACATTTAATCTCAACCATTCATTTCTTTTTAAATGGATGGTGGGAATGAGTCCCTTGATATGTAAGAAAACTTTGATATTTAATATAACTCGAATCTACTTCTATTCATATAAAGAAAAATTTACATGTTTCATCATTGTGGTTTACTCAAAATCACACTCATCGTCTCTATTTAATTTCAAGTGCTGGTGTTATTGCTGAAAAAGATTAAAATCAGTTAATTTGTGAAAAATAATCTCCATAATCTTTTAAAAGCTAGTTTTGAGAATTTATTTTTCTAAAATAATTCACAAATCTTAGGCTATGTTTGGCACACAAAATTGTTGGGAGATTGTGCTTATTTTTTCAAAAAATAAGCTACTTGAAAAATAATATTTGTTTGGCAGACATAACTTATAAGAGATTCTTAAAAAAATAATCTTCCACAATCTCTTAAAACCAAATGTTACTTCATGTAGCTTATAAAAATAATCTCTTTTTATAATCTCCAGCACCAGCACCATCTCCAGCACCAGCACCAGTTCCAGCAACAGTTACTTTCGCCAAACATACCCTTAGTATGCCAAACAAAGATTTATTTTTAACCAAAGCTTATTTTTTAAAAAAATAATCTTAAGCCTCAATAATCTTTCATAATCTCTCGCGTCAAACATGGCTATAAATGATTTCCTTAGCTTCTTGGTTGTGGCCTCTAGCTATCTTTAACATGATTCGAATGGCAATATATATCGCATAAGTTGAGATTGTTTCCTATAAAAATTGAGATGTTTCTGGAAACGATTTTCGTAGATACGAAGATAGACAACGTTTAGTTGTAAAAATAAAATAAAATTGTTTTTATGTTTTTAGATTCTTTGAAAAAGGAATGTTTTCCTTTTTTAAATAAGTGTTGAAAATTTTGAAAATCTGTTTTGATGAAGTTATATTTTTCCTTTTTAACAAGATTACCTCAGAATGCGACGGTAGGCGTCGACGGTGAAGATGGAAGGTGGAGATGTTACCAATGGTGATTAGGGTTAGAATGAGATTCTTGAATGGTAGATTATGAATTCTCGTATATATATATATATATATATATATATATATATATATATATATATATATATATATATATATATATATATATATATATATATAGGGAAGGGATCGGGTGCGTTTTTCCTTTTTAGTGTGGATGGTACGGATGAATGTGGACCACACGATCATCCGTCCATCTCAGATTCTGATAAAAAAAAACGCGGTGGCATTATCGTAAATATCCCGTCTTTTTTTAAGATCTTTACTATCGTATTAGCTTTTTTTCTGAAAAAAATTCAAAAAAATCTGAAAAAATTAAAAAAAAAAAAAAAAAAAAAAAAAAAGAGGATAACAAATAATTAAGAATCGCTGAAAAAATTTTCAAAAAAAAAAAATCGTTTTCATCGTTAAAGGTATTGTGATATCAGAATCTGATTTTGACTTTTTTACAAAAGTCAAGATCTGATCATGACAAAGTCAAGATCAGATCTTGACTTTTTAAAAAAAGTCAAAATCAGATTCTGAAAACTTTTTTTTTTTAATAAAAAATTTAATATCACAATAACTTTTTTAATATCGTAAAAACTTTTTCTTAATAAAAATTGTTAATATCGCCGTAACTATCATGCTTTCTTAATATCAAAGTTAATATCGCCGTAACTTTTTTACTATCGTAATAAAAAAAGTCAAGATCAGGATCAGATTCTGATATCACATAAACTTTTTTACTATCGTAATAAAAAAAGTCAAGATCAGGCTCATAATATTGTTAATATCACGGTAGCACTCATAATATCTTTAATATCACGGTAGCACTCATAATCAAAAAAACAAAAAGTTCTCAGAAAAATCTGAAAAAATAAAAAAAGTAAAGAAGACAACAATAGTAAGGATCCCTTAAAAGGAAAAAAATTAAAAAAATCATTTGCATGGTCAATTGGTACCGTGATCGTTGCGTCAGATCTTGACTTTTTTACAAAAAGTCAAGATCAGATCTGGATGGGCGGCTCAGATCTATCCGCACATCCGCACGAATTAAAAACATCCGCACGTGATCCTTTGCCTATATATATTTATATATATATATATATATATATATATATATATATATATATATATATATATATATATATATATATATATATATATATATATATATATTTTTTTTTTTTTTTTTTTTTTTGCTAGAGAAAAAAAATAAAGAATTGTAGATTAAGGTTTTCATTTTACTAGTTAAAATTTGGAAAGCGAGAATTTCTCTTTTTTAAAATTGTTGTAAAAAGGCGTGATTAAAGTTTTAGTTTTTCAATTTTCCTATTGAAAATTTCTTAACAAAGAGATATTTTGCACCAATTAAACATAAGTGTTTAAAACAAGCATTGTCTAGAAATTTTACTGTTTAAAACTGAAAATCAGTTTTCGACTTTTATACCTAAAATTTCAAGCACATGAATTTATAGATTCATATTAGTAAAAAGCTAAAGAAAATACTTTAAGGCTACTGGATTATAATCATTAAGACTTTTTATGTTTATTTTCTGCTTAACGTGAACAACTCAAAAATGATTACACTAACTTTCGCACAAACGAAAAAACTTTACCCGATTTCGATTTGAACATATGAGAATTTTAAACCTTAGTGAATAAGTTGAGCGAAAGTACCATGGGTGGGAACGAGCCGAGCCGCTCGTGAAAAGCTTAGGATCAGATCAGTAAAAAGCTCGAATGAGCCGAGCTTAAACGAGCTCGAGCTCGAGCCTGAGCCTAAGTTTGAGCTCGTTTAATAATCGAGCTCGAGCTTTATATATAAAGTTCGATTAGGCTAGCGAGCTTAAACGAGCCTTAGAAATATATATGTATATATCTTTTCTATATATATAACCATGTATAAACGAGTTTAAAAAAATAAACGAGCTCGAGGCTAGTGTGATTAGCAAGCCTTCGAGCTTTGTTTCATTTAACATGTTATATAAGTTAGTCGAGCCCGAACCAAGCTCGAACTTGTGAAATTTTTCACGAACCGAACTCGAGCTCAAAATATAAGTCTCAAAACGATCTTGAACTCGAGCTTTAGCAAGCTCGGCTCAACTCGTTTCCACCCCTCTGTAAAACTCAAAAACCATTCATAAGAAAAAGTGAAAAACCAACCCCTAATTCTCCATTTTGTAAATATTTTTTATTTGACATATACAAACATTTTAAAAAAAAAAAATTAAAATAAAAATTAAAAATTAAAAATATAATAATAATAAAAAAAAGAAAAAAAGAAAAAAGTTGGGTAAAAAGGAAGGCAGCTCATGAGCGGCACGTGAACACCTTCTTCAATCATCAACCAAACACATCCCCTGTATATCAACGGTGGCCGCCGCCGGCGTTTTACCCAATTAAGTAAGATCCTGTAATTGAATTAGATCTAATTATATTTCTCTCTTTATATAATTTCCTTTATAATTAATAGGTTAAAAAAATATGAAATCAAGCAAAAGGGGTCATCAAGAAGATGATTTTGAAAACAATAATAATTCTTCCAAAGGTACACTCTTTCTTTTCTTATTTTTATTCATACCCTTTTCATTCTATTCATGTTTTTATCTTTTAAGAAAAAAAAAAAAAAAAAAAAAGGTTTTTTTAATTGATTGAATTGTGATTGAAGCAGATGGAGGGAAGAACAATTATGATAAGATAGATGCAACCAGGTCCAAACATTCTGTTACTGAACAAAAAAGAAGGAGCAAGATTAATGAAAGGTACCTGCTTTTTTATTATTGCTTTTCCACTAGGTATTTAGCGTTGCGTTTTGTAAGCGATTATCCCATCATTTGGGAGTTTAATTATCATTTGATTAATCAAACAGTTGATTAATTATCATGACTTCAAGGTGCAATAGCACATAATAATATGATTATCTCTGCAGCCGGTTTTATTACTACAAAATCTCTTTTAAACACACTGCGGAACACCCCCTATTTGTCTTGTATGCTAGAGTATATATTGAAAAAAGGCTTTCTTCATACGTTTGCAAGTATTTGACCTTGTTTAACATCGGTTTTTTGTGTGGCTGTTATATTGTACTATGGGTGTCATCCGTTCAAGTTGCAATTGTTGTACTCAGTTGTTATGAGCCTACGAGGACTTCTATAATATGGCGTATAACTGTTTATTTGTTTCTTTATCTACATATTATTTAGCTAGGCAATGATATTGGTTATCAAAATTTTGTGGGAAGACACAAAATGAAATTAAAATATCAAAATGAGATGATAAAATGCAAGAAATGTGAATCTATCAATTTGAACTCTGATAAAAATATATAATCAATCCTTGTTACATTAATTCCTACACAAAATGGGCGTGGCTATGTGGACTTCGACCCTATATGATGATGTGTTGATGACTTGATTCCATGTGTTCTTTGTATTAAATCATGCTCTATGTGTATTTGAATATCGTGTATATTTTTATAATTTATCTGTTTGTAGATAAGCTGAAATTAGGGGCCTATACCGAATAACAACACTTCTTCAATATCTATGCTATTGTTTTAAACAATTATGTTGACCTATAAGAGCATGTATATATAGCTTCGGTCTTGTGAATTCTTTTATTATTTGCAAAAAATTAGAATCTGTATGCTAATTCGTTTAAGGTTTTAGAATTTGGTTTGAATATTACAAACCAATCTTAATGTTAAAGTACGGTTCTAATGCATCACCCTTTTGTATTCTTTATTAGATTCCAGATATTGAGGGATCTGATACCCAACAGTGATCAAAAGAGAGACACAGCATCATTTTTACTAGAGGTGCATCAACTAAACATGGACATTTTTATGTTTTTATTATTCTTTGAAGGACAATTTTCTTAGCTGATGAGATCCGTTGGTTTGCAGGTGATAGAATATGTTCAGTACTTACAGGAAAGAGTACAAAAGCACGAGGGATCATACCAGGGTTATAGCGCAGAGCCCACAAAGTTAATGCCATGGGTAACTAACAAGCATTAGTATTTTATTTATAGATTAAAAGTTTATCTAATGATGATCGACTAACTTTTCATGAATTATCTTCCCGTAGAGAAACAGTCATTGGCGTGTCCCAAATTTTGGTCATCCACCTGTCCTAAGGAATGATTCCGGGCCGGCCCCATCTTTGCCTGTTAGATTTGATGAAACTGTCTCAACCATCAACACGCCCCCACAAATTCCTGCTCGCTCTGACCCTAGTGGAGATCTGAACCGTAATTTGATTGATTCACAACCTGATTTACAAGCAAACATTCCTGTCCCTGATGGTACACTTTCTCATTCTACCCTTGGAGGCTCAGTCTGTCACGTCAATAGGCAGTCAACCGATATACCTGCTGCTGGTGATGGGAATCAGCACGATGACCTAACAGTTGAAGGCGGCACAATTAACATTTCAAGTGTTTATTCTGAAGGGTGAGTGATGAAAAAACTTTTCTGGTAGAGGTGACAATTTTGACTCATTTTCTTATGAATAGGTCAAATGAAAAACTAAGAGAACACAGCTTTGAAATGTATTTTTTATGCATATAACTTCATAAAATTGCCTAATTCAAATTAGCCTAATTCAAATGTATTTGCAGCTAGATCTAATGCAGTAAACTTCTGGTTAAATGTAAAGAGACAAAAAGTGTAGTGTTTCTGGGTCTACCCTACCGGACCTTTTTCAACCCCTAAAAAAAATTCATTTTGACTTTAACTCATTATTAGACCCAAACCATCTTGCCACAGCCACTTGTTACATCTGTTTTCTAGGTTATTTGCTTGAGTTTCCAATCCACCACCTTGCAAATCAGCAAATGCAAATATCATTCACTTTCTTTTAGTGCCTATCCTCATTTAACATGTTGATATTACCTCAATCGAAGCTATATGTGGGTCGTTCTTTCTGTTTTTGGGAACTTAAACAATGTACTGCACTCCATATTGACATAATATTGCGATCATGCCTTTTAATGATTCCAGAAGCAAGTATCAAGAAATTTTTTATTCTTTTAGATCTTCTGAAGTATAATCTATTTTTTTGTGTGTTACAGGTTATTGTATTCTCTTACACATGCGCTAAAGAGCTCCGGTGTCGACTTAACTCAGGCCAGCATCTCCGTACAGGTTGATCTTGGGAAACGAGCAAATAGAGGACTGACATCTGGTGCATCCACCGCAAAGGTACAAAGCAAAAAATTGTGGAGTTTTGAAAAAGCAAACGTACATGGTTTTTTTGCATATTATGTGATGATGGTTGTAACCTGTAAGTATCATTTGATTTTCATTTCAGGATCATGATAACCCTCAATCGAGCAATCAGCCAGTGGGCCGGTCTCAAGAATTTAGCAACGGTGAAAACTCAGATCAACCTCAAAAAAGACAAAAGACGTGACAGTGCTACTCGTGGAGCTCAAGTTAGTTTTTCCAAATATGGTCAGAGGGGAGTGTATACCTAAAGACGAGTCAAATTTGTAAATGTTGTGTTGTTCGTTCTTGGCAACCTGAGAAATCTATGTTCTGTTCTAAAGAGAGTTGCGTTGTCGTTTCTGCTCAGTAGTGGTGGTGGATGAATGTTGCATTTGGTTTTGTTTAGTAGTATTGATAAATGATCAAATATATTATTATATTATTATTAATTTGTGAGTTTAGAGATTCGGGTTTTGTTTCTTTAGTTGTTGAAGATGGAACCGAGTTGAGAATATACAGAATTACAAATAAAGTTTTTTTGTGCTATAGCTTCAATTACTATATGATTCTGCTACCTGCATCATCACTTTATCAAGTTGGAATAATGTGAAACTGAATTTTAATATGAATGGCCTTTTGGGCAGGCACTACTAGGTCCTCTCATGTCCATAGTCTGTTTCTAACTAACTATATACGGTTGTTTCTAGCTAACTATATACGGTTTTTTGACCAATGGATGAATGGTTTGTCAGAGTGTTCATGCAAAAAGAAACTGGACCTTGTATATTTGGCACTCCCACTAAACTAAATTACTAATAATCTGATCTAGGGACAAGTCATAGCGACATTGCTCAACTACTGTAATGAAACTTTCAACCATGGGTTCAGCCACATATAGCCGAGATGGTTCAAGTTATGCCTCTCCTACTTTTAGTGCAACTTAATTTTAGTTCTGAACCAGCTGGATACATGTAACATATTTTAGTTCTGCCGCTACTACGTTAACTTTCGAATATCTTAGCTTTTACCTACTTTGTGCAATAAACTTCTTGCATCTGTTTTGTGCCTAGTTTCTTTGTGTTACATGAATGTTTGGTGTTAAATATAATGTGTGATGTTCAAAAAAATAAATAAATAAGGTCTTATGAACAATGAATAAAGATTAGCAATAGGGAGTTTAGAACACACGGGGTGGTGGCGCAGTTGGCTAGCGCGTAGGTCTCATAGCTAAAGAGTGATCCTGAGGTCGAGAGTTCGAGCCTCTCTCACCCCATTATTTTTTTTTTCCGTCTAGATGCAGTTGACTTTTATATGGCATCTCAAAACCAACAAAAACATGGCTAAAAATATTTTGATTGGTCAACACTAGACACATAACTACCATAGTGACCTGTCAACCCGAGGCGATGGAAAAATAAAAAATGTTCTCATTTGACACATGCTCATTATTAATAAAATGTATGCGAAACTATATATCTACTTTCATCTGTGTGCTTGTCATGGAAAATAAGGAAAAACTTATACTAGATGTTGACTCTAAACAAATATAACATATAATGATACATAAACTTATTCTGAGCATCAAGTGGAATTCAGGGCTCACAGCCTCTATAGTCATACCATTGTCTCTACTGAAAACAAAAAGTCATCATAAATTATGATAGCTTTCACGTGTATTGCAACTTGAAAGGATAAACAAGAATAGCAAGTAACAGTAATAAGCTATGACAGATTTCACTTCTGTTGCAAACACAAACAATTTCATTTTGACTTTACGTTTCTTTCATATATGATCAATCCATCTCAATAACGTTTAAGTACACAATAATAACTAGCCGTTCGAAAAAAACAAGAACATAATAACTGCACAAAAAACCATCTAGCCATTTTCTTCTCATTCCCACATGTCAAATAAACGAATTATATGCCATCAGTTTTGCCCATTAATTCACAATCACGCTCTATCCTTGGACCTTTTAATCACTTTTCATCTTCAATCTCCTGCAATAAAGAAGTGTCACCGCTATGAGTTTTTATTCTTCTAGGTTTACAACGTTTTTTATGATACATAAATAATACAGATGGGATTAACAGAGTATGAGTTTATTATACTCACAGAATTGTCAATCTTGTCAAAATCATCATCATCAAAAGCATCACCATCGTCATCGCCTGAAAATGCACAAAACAAATATTAGAACAATGAAATATGACCAATAAGATAATCAATAGTCAACAACAACAAACCCAATCCTGCCGGGGCAGGGTATGGGGGAGGTAGAACGTAGACAGATCCTACCCCTGCCCCAGGATCAATAAGATAATCAATAGTGCAATACAAAAATTTCTTCAAAAAATACCCAGATGATCATCATTGTCGTCAAGATCTCCCAAAAGATATGAATCTAAATCTTGCTCAGATGTAGAGGTCTTGCTTTTCAGCTTTCCCTCGACCGCTTCTTCTCCAAGAGCTTGAGTTTGATCAACTTTTTCATCTTTTGCTTGTGCTATTTGTTTTAGTTTTTTCTCCTCTACATACTTTCTCTCGTAACTATACACATGAGCAAAAATGTAATTAGTGATAGCTTAACTAGATGTCAATATTTTAATTTGCTGGTAAAAGCTGATAATCCAAGATAGAGTAGTAACGTACGGGGATACATGAGTGCTCACAAGCGTAAAATATATCCTCCAGAATCTTCCATCTTTCATGTGTCTTGGACATAATTCATATCTCAACTTTGATACTTCCTGAAAAAATCATGATCATTATAACTATAAAAGGCGCTGCCTGACGAATTATGGTTTGGTGTGAATAGTTCATGACCATGAAGAAGAATCTAATTAACAATTTTTGCCAGTGAGTAGGAATCATGTGATGACTTAAGTTTGGGCAATTGAATAAATACATGAAAGTTAGATTATTTAGACGGAAGCCCTATATTTGCAAGATACGTTTGATTTATCAAAGAAGAGAGTCAATACCTTAACGGTTGTAAGGACGAGATTTGCATGTTTCTGCTGCCACTCAGAAAGATCTTGCCTTACATTGGAGACAGTAGCCACATCAGATGCCGAATCATCTAAGGATCAAGAGAAGCACATTTAGTTGTCGTAGGTTTCAAAGCGGTGTGATTGATAGCAAGTAAACTCATACGTCCCCTGGTTTTCAAGCTTGTACTTATATTTAGTTTTAAATGAGAAACAGGCAAGCTGGATTATTACATTCACATTTGATCCATCAAACAGAACCACCTTTTGAGTTTTGACTAGCATTTACAGTTATTCGAATATCCGCAGCTTCCACACACCAATTTAGTAGTCAGTTACTATTTAAGATGGTTGGTCAGTCACTCAGTAAACAACAAAAATCTGAGGTTATGCTAATGTTGAATTTTGGTTGCAGGCACACGGATATAAATAGAGTACACCAGTTCGGTAAAGATTCAAGTCAAGAAAGAAGAAACATAGGTCTCTATCTCTCTCACCTGAGTTTTTTCATATTCTTTGGATTTTTTACACAACAGGTACCATAACTTCCCCATACCCTGCTACAGCGGGATTGGGTTTGTTGTTATTTGTTGTTGTAGGTACCATAGCATACCTCAATCCAACTTTTCTTAATTCACTGATCAGATCTTCACTAAAATATTACCTTCGTTAATTATGAGCAAAACAATTTTTTGATCGCAACAATTTTTTGTACTTCATACATCTTATCAACACAGTATGTTGTTTTGTTGGTGACCATTTCTTGCAATCGAACTACATACGACTCTTGACACGTGTTATTTTAATCACTGTATTAACAAAGATAAGAAGAGATTTGTTGATGGTACACTCACTAAACATATTGAAAATTCTTCTTTTAACATAACACAAAGGGAAAGCTTCACTATAATGATCTCTTGATTGCTTACTGTTACGGCAAAAGATATTGCAGAAACTGTGATCATAATAATATAACTCTTGACATCTGAACAAACCTCAAACATATGTTCGGAAATGCAATGGAGCTCAATTGCAATAGCAAATTACATTACATTCCCGAATATGTATTGTAGTTCTATTCTGATAAGTAACACTATAGATCACACTATTTGCAATACTTTTTTGCCGATCATTAAGCAATCAAGAGATTATTAATATATCATTGCACTACGCCCACTGTCTTAGGCTAAGTAGAAGAACTTGCTACAAATACTAGGGGGTATACCATAAAAAAAATACCCTTTTATCTTTGTAAATAAAAGATTTTAACAAGAAGTCAAAAACATTTTGAAGAAGCTTCCTGAGCTCTATTGAAAACTACTAGTCATCACCATCATACCCATGATGATCCTCATGGGTGAAATACATAAAGGATCGCTTAGCATCAGAAAATTAATTAAATCTAATTTCAAAATTGAACAAGTTGATTCTTCGAGTGACACTAATTAAGACAAATGATAAATTACTTAGAGTGGAAAACTAAATAATTGAATATTGTGATAAAATTAACAAAGAAAATATCCAAGTTAGCAACAACAAAAAATAAATAAATAAATAAATAAAAAAAGATTTAACAAAAAATGACTATCAGTTCAATCGCACTAGTTACAGATCTTGAAACACATTATTCTAACTGATTTGTCATTGGTGACTATCCAAAATTTTGATACCGCCAACTGTTTTTACTTTACACACCTTCTAAACCAAAATTTCGATAGCGCCAACTGTTTTTACTTTACATGATCACGGTATGTCACTGGCGACTATCGATTTCAAATGTACTAGTTACGATTCTTGAAACACATTATTCTAACTGATTTATCAACAAATATTAAGACTCGGTCATTTGATAGCACATGCTCACAACTCGCCTCAAATTCTTCTACCCTAAGATAAACAGGAAATATGCAACTTACGGTAGAAAGTGTGGTCCAATAACGGCACTACTCTTGACATTTAAAAATAACCAGAACACGAGCTTGGTAGAGTTGTCGAGCTCAAATCTATAAACCAAAACATGAAATAGCTTCATGTTTTAATCGACACGAATGACCACGAGTAACTATGCAACCTCGTTTACCACTTTTATTCTCGTATCAAGACCTAAGCAACCGAAGATTATCATAACTTTGCATCATCACTTCTTTGAGGTTATAACAAATTGCTAAAGGATTTACATATATATATACCATCAACAACTCCACTCAACGTTGTAAATTAAGCCATTAAAGTAACATGATAGGAAAACCAATACTAATATAATTTCATAACTGCAAGCTGATCCACATAGTTGAGATAAGTAATCAAACACTTAAGTGATCTAGTTTCAGATACCAGTTGTTTATACTTTACATACATTTTGAAGTGTGTAATCTTATCTAATTATCTATACTACTTATAAAGCATGAATGCCCATTCTAGAAATCTTATAATCTTGAAAACTTAAATTAATATAGTTTGTCTAAATTACCCCAGAGTACCTCTAATACACCTTAAGCTTGAATAATTCTAAAAAATACGCGCTTTGAGTCAAAGTCGAACCAAAATCACGATTTCGCTAAGTATAATTATTTGTCGCTTGCGGGCACACGTCTAGTAATAAAAAAAAGTAAAAACCTGGAAAAGGAAAATTCTGAAACGTAGACAATGTAAGTCCCTTCACAAAATCTCTCAGATCCTGACTGATTCCGAACTTTTCAAGCTCTGAATCCGACGGGGGCGCGTCACTGGACGTGACCGCGAGTGAGGGGATTTGATCCGCGAGTGCTGCTTTGAACTCGTCCGCTTTTTTAGAAGCAATGTTGAGGGAGTGTTTGGTTGTTTCGGAGACTAAGTCTGCGATTTTGACTGGTGAGGAAGAAGTGAGGGTTTGGGTGAGTGTTTGGGATCTGGTTTTTGCTTCTTCTGCTAATGATTTTGCTTTTTGCCACAAGGACTCCATTGTTGTGATTCAGTCAACAATGTCAGAGTGTTGAATGGTGTGTTTGGAGGAAAATATAAACTTACGTGGACTGGATCTGCTAATCATTTCTTTATATTCAATTGTTAAATAATTTGCATATTTTCTCAATTTTAGATAAAGAGAAATGTTTAATTTGCATATTTTCTTCTTATCATCCTTGATCATACAAAAGAAAGAATGAGTGAAAAAAATATATATAATATTATTGTGTGTAGAAGGATATTGTAAGGCTTTAGTAATACTATTTTTTAAATATTGAATAAATAAATTATTTTTCATCAAATCAACAAAATTTAGGGGCAATTTCATTCTTGCAAAATTCAAAAATTTCATATATATTTTTTGAATGCATTAAATGCATTGTACTTTATGCATTAAAAACTAGTAAAAAGGATATATATGAAATTTTTAGAATTTTCAAGGATATACATGAAATTTTCCCAAAAATTTACTTCTATTTTTTTTATTAAATTAAATATCTCACAAACCGTTAATCGTTACGTGAAAAGAATCATAGTATCATTACGAGAATTAAATTATCTTTTTATAAAAGGTCAATTGTATATATATTTTCGAAGAACTTTTTTCGACTTTCATTGTGAGTATTGAAATTTAAGTTTAAGAAAATCATACGTGATTTTTTATTTTAATGTCACATGTTATTTGTGAAATCACAAGTAAATTACTAAAATAAAAAATCAAATGTGATTCTTGAGACACATATTTTAATATTGAAATAAAACTTGGAAAAAAAAGTTCGTTGAAGTGCCCGTCTAATGAAAGATAAAAAAATTCTCGCCGCGATGATGTATTATTTATCATTTGTAAGAATTTTATTTTCAAGAAAAGGTGAAAAGTTTTGTTTTTGTTGTTTTATTATTATTATTATTATTATTATTATTATTATTATTATTATTATTTGGATGAAAAATGAGTGGCCAAGATTTCTTTATCGTATCTATAAGGAATTTGTGTTTTGTATTTACCTAAGTCTTTTAGATCCATAATTTAATCATATCTATAATACTATAAGATTCAGTCCTTAAATTTAATGTGGAGGCGTCAAGATTGCATAGGGTATAAGCTGGCTAATGCTCGAAATTCAATGCAACCTCATAATAACTATAAATCATGAAAGGAGATGAAGTGCAAGGGTTGCCCGAATTGATCACATGGTAGTTAGTATAGAATTAAAAGTCGGTTAGATGAAGTGCAATGGTTGCGAAAGTTTGCAAGAATAATTAATGATTTAACCTAATTCATGCCTATATAAATCGGCCAAAATCACATTTAGTATGTACATTTGAAGACGATTAACACATCTTTTAGATCTTTAATTGTTGGTAGCGGTACTTAAATTCTCTTTTGCAACATTTTGGAGATGATTCACACATATTTTAGATCTTTGTAATTAACTCGGTCTTCTTTTTTTCTTAATTTAGTTATCATATGCAGGTATAATGAAAATCACACAAGATAATGCATGCTCAGATAAATAGAATCAAAGATTGGGATACCAACTATTTTCTTTATTTCTTACATAATTAGGTGATTGTTATAGATAAGCATATATATAGATATATGTATTATGTTAATGCATTTTCATATACAAGTAATTTATGTGCGTTTTCTATTGATGTAGCTCACATGTGTGAATTGATTCAAGAAAATGTGGACGAGCATGTATGTAAAGCAACATTTAATTGGTTAAATGATACTTTTTAGCGTGATTAGTTTATGTAAGTAGTTGCTTTCGAATGCTCTTTGAGAAATATTATAATGAATTTATCGTGTGCAATTGAATTATTATTGCAAAACGTTTTCTTTTTCTATATGTGGCCTTTCTCTCTAACTATATAAGGCACTTACCTAGTCATTTGTAAGTGTGCTTGTGTGTGTATTGTGTGTGTTTGTAATAAAAGCTCTCTTCATCTTTTACCTCTCTTTACTATTGTTAACGCCACACATATATGTCATTAAGTCACCATCTTTCCTTCTTCTAGTGCTTATATTTGTGTTAAAGTTGATTTATCTAAGGTCCTACAAGTGGTATCAATCGCCTAACAATGATTTAGGAGTGTGTGGAAAACGTTTTTATCAAAAATTTTCATAAAAAGTTGCATTCTTTATAAAAAACATGTACTTTTTCTTTAAAAGTTTTGATTTTTACGTGTTTTTAGTGCTAAAGTTGTTGGTTTTATTGAAGTTTTAGTGTTTCTAAGTGTTTTGGGAAAGTTTTGATCAAAAGAATCAAGTGGAAATCAAGTTTTTTGGTGAAAAAATCGGATTTTTTGAAGTTTTTGGCAACCTTACGCGTAACTAGTACACAAGGACAAGCACTATCCCACTTTTTGGCAGAAATAGTACTGTTTACGCATAAGATTGAGGTCAAAACCCCTTTTCTACGCAAAACATTGGTCAAAACCCTCTTCTTACGCATAAGATCAAATCCTACGCATAAGTTCAGATCCTACGCTAAGTTGAGTTTCTACGCAAAAGATTGGATTCTACGCCTAAGATTGGAGTTTACGCATAAGTTCTTACGCATAAGATTTACGCAAAAGTTCCTACGCAGAAGTTGTACTCAGTACTTCCCTGACTTGGATAAGTTTGTGGAATACTTCGACTTGGGATATCTTACTCACTTGGATAAGTGTGAAAGATTTGGTTACATACCTTTCGTGTAAAAATCTTACGCATAAACTAAACCTTACGCGTAACATAAATCTTACGCATAAACAACTAATTTTACGCTTAAGATTTTCTTACGCATAAGATTACTGTTTACGCATAACTTTATGTTTACGCTTAACATTTGCTTTACGCCTAAGATTCTGTTTACGCCTAAGTTCACTTTTTACGCATAAGATTCACTGTTTACGCATAAGTTTCTGGGTTTTACGCATAAGTTTTTGACTTTTGACAACCAAACTTCAAACGGCCATAACTTTTGAACCGTAACTCCGTTTTCGACGAATCAGCTGTCAAAATGACCGTGAAACAGAGAAGAAGGACACGTTGAACTAGTTTATTCATTCAACCCAAGTTTCGAGGCCTAAAAACGCTCCGAGAAGAAGTTATTGAGGTTTTAAGGTTTCAGATCAAATTTTTCACCATAAAAACTTGCATCAACTTACACTAAACACAACTCCTACTTTGTTGAATCGATCCAAGTATCAACTTTATCAATCTACACTTCATCAATGGCAACTTAGCAAGATATTCATGCAGCCGGTGCGGAAAACCGACGTCCAATGCTTGAAAAAGGTGGATATCTCCCATGGACAAGCCGCATGCTTCGTTACATCAAAACAAAGCCTGATGGTAAATTAATGATCAACTCCATTACAAATGGTCCATTCAAGCCAAGACAAGTTCAAATTGAAGGTAATCCAAATACAACACCTCCTACTCAACCATTCGTGCGTGAACAAACAGAAGCAGATTATACAGAGGAAGACAATAAGCAGATCGCCACAGATGATATGGCAATGCATTTAATCCAACTTGGATTACCACGGGAGATCTTTGCTGCCGTCGACAGCTGCGAAACTGCTTATGCTATGTGGGAACGTGTTAGAATGATATGTCATGGAACAGAGATTGGACAACAAGACGTTGAGAACAAACTTCTTACTGAATGGGAGAATTTCACATCCACTAAAGGTGAACAGATTGAATCCTACTACACAAGGTTTTGCACTTTGATGAATGAGTTAATCAGAAACAAGTTGACACCTCGAACAATTGCAACAAACATCAAATTCATCAATAACCTTCCAGAATAATGGGGTCGTTATGTTACAATTGTCAATCAAACAAAGGATTTACATAAGGTGAATTATGATCAACTCTATGACTTTTTGAAGCAAAACCAAGCTGAGGCTAATGAAGTAAGGAAAGAAAGATTGGCAAAGAATCATGATCCTCTTGCATCAATTGCTACTACACCAACACCGCTACCAGTGAACACACAACAACCATCATCATCTTTCACTCACAACTACTTGCAACCATCATACGTTCAACAACCAACACCGGTCTACCAACAACAGTTCTACCCACAGCAACAACAACATGTTATTCCACAACAGCAATACCAACAATTTCAAGAACCAGAATTCACTGAAAATGATGAAGCTACTGCAGCATTGACCCAAGCGTTTGCTTTTCTGTCAAAGGCATTCCAAGGACATTATTCTAAACCCACAAACAACAACCAAAGGATTTCATCGAACACTCGCAACAAGCAGATTGCTCAGCCGAGTTTCAATATGGGCAACGAAGGCCAAATGGTTGGAGTTTATGGGAATCAACAAGGATATGCTACTGGAATTAACATGGGAATCAGAATATGATGAATGCAGGGAATCAGAATGCAGGAAATCCGTATGGTCAGTATGCAGGGAATCAGTTGGGTCAGTTTGTTGGAAATCAGAGGGGTCAGAATGTTGGTAATCAGGCAATGGGTAATCAGAATAGAAATGTTGCAGCTCCAGTAGGGAATTTGGGAAATGTGAATCAGGGTAATCCGGTAAAGTGTTTCAACTGTCAGGGTGTAGGTCATATGGCAAGGAACTGTCCTACTAAGCCGAACAAGAAAGACACAGCGTATTTGCAGAAAGCATTACTGTTGGCACAAAAGAATGAGGCAGGATTTCAGTTGAACGCAGAGGAGAATGACTTTATGGCTCTTATGGATGACATGGAAGATAGAGAGGATATCGATGCGAACCGCATATTTATGGCGAATCTTCAGGAAGCTAAGTATGACACGGATTCTGACACACTTCCTGTTTATGACACCAATGCACCATATGAGGTATCAAACTTCAACACATATCACAATAATGATATATTTGATATGTCTCCTCATGAGGAACATCATACTAAGAAGCTAGCACCCACTTATGATACATACCTGGACACGCCAAGTAGTAGCAATACTTCTTCAGCAACTCCAGATGTGAATCATAATGGAGGCTTCGTTTCACAGCATGCTGAGAACGATGAGGAAACACGTGCTTTATTTGAATCATTATTGAATAATTGTCGTATTGAAATTGAAAATGTGAAAAAAGTCAATCGCGATGTTAAGGCCGCGAATGCTAAATTGACCGCTGAGCTTGAGAGTTACAAAGAAAACGTTAAAGCTTTTGAATTTCATAACAAAAGATTGTCTGAATTAGAAACTGGTTATCAAAATTCCGTTTCAAGGGAAAAACAATTGCAACTCAAGTTTGATACACTTGATGTTAATTCTTTCAAAAAGATAAAATCTTTAAACGCGAAAATTTCTGATTTACAAAACCAACTTTCTAAACAAAAATCAGCTTATACCAATCTTGAAAAAGAAAAGGACGAGCTGAAAAAGGACTTTGCAAATAAAGAAGACAAACTTTTGGCAGAAATCGTAGAGTCAGAACACATGATTGCACATTTAGAAGAATTAGTGGTTAAGTCAGGTCAGTCAAGTCAAACAATGAAAATGATTTCAAATCAAACTAATCCGATTTACCATACGAAACATAAAGTGGCTCTTGGTAACAACACCCCCAGTAATCTCAAGAAAGCTCAGCGAGAATAGAATGTTTTGTATAATGGTAATGTGATTTACACCAAACATGATCCTCCCGTCGTTCGGGATTCTGTGGAAACGATAGAACATGTCGAAGAGAGCATAAATAAAATGAAACAAAAGGATTTGAAACCCATTGATTACAACAAATTGAACAAACTTTCGGGAATTACTTTTGTTCCACAAAAAGAACCATCCGTGTTTTCCATAAAACGACCATTCTAAAAAATGTTTTCTAAGAAAGTAATTGCTTCCAAATCTCTTTCAAAAATAGAACAAATGTCTTCTAACAACACTTTTAATACAAGTGAGGCTAGAGACATTCTGGATGACGTTAAAAAGAGAATTCAAGAACTCCAAAATATTGTTGCTTCTAAAACTACAGTCAATATTAACAACTGGCATTCCAGTTTTCATATTGAGCAGAAAAAAGTTTTTGAAAACGAAATTACTATCCCACTGAATAACATCAGTGCGAGGGTAATCCATTTTGAACAAGCTTTCTTAAAAGAAACGACCGACTTTGTCAAGGACCACAAATCCCTGGTAAACGAAGCTAATGATACTCGTGAAAACATGAATGTTTTGGAAAACCTAAATGATTCTCTCTTCGAAGCTGTTATGACCACTGACATTATGTCCATCATTTTACAAACGTATTCTGTTCAAGACGATGAACGTCTAAGAGCTGAGACCTCCGCAATTGTTTCAAAATATGAAAATGCTCTTATAAAGCTTGAAAAAGAAAATGTGTCATATTTTAAACAACTTGATCGAAAAAAGGAAGAATGCAAGTATGACAAATTGTCGTATGAGCTTGCCTTAAAGAACATGAAAGAGCAAAATGATCTTTTAAGGGCTCAGCTTGAAAGTCAAAAAGGAAAGGGTGAGGAAACTAAGTTTGCAAAACCATTGACTTCGGAGAAACCAAATGTTTCAAACACGGTTCAAAAACCAAAAATATCAATTTCACGGTTTGCTCCAAAAGTCGATGAGAAAAAGGATTTGACAAAACCAGTCACTCCAACACCCTTGCCAAAGAAAAGTGAAAATGTTAAGATTGTTGATAAAGGAAAAGCGGTTGTCGAAACACCAAAAGTGATAGCACCTGGCCTTTTTAGGATTAGTCCCACTAGTGCGTCTGCCTCAACATCTAAGACAAATGACAAGTGCATAAAGGCTAATTCTAAAGAATCTAGGGATGCTAAAAAGGACAACAATACAAATCCTAATGTGTGTGCCTTACCTTCTACAGGATTAGAAAGCACCTCTAGGAGCAGCAGACTAAAGCCTAGGAGCAATACAAGGAACAATAGAGTCTCGCCTGTTTCTATGAGTAGTTGCAAGAACAAAGTTGAAGAACACCCTAGGAATTTATCACTTTGTAATAAGAAACATGATTCATCTGAATGTAATGTCGAAAGTACTGGTTTTAATGCATGTAATGACTCTGTTTATTTAATATGCAAGAAATGTTTAATTAATGATGTTCATGATGAATGTGTTTCTAAGAATGTGAATGTTTCGCCTGAACAGAAGAATGTTCCAAAAAGACCTAGTGCTAGATCCAGATCTATAGAAAGATTAGTTGCACGATTTAAGACTACCACTATTAGTCGAATGCCTAGGAACTACCTTAAGTTTTGTATGTGGATTCCAACGGGTAGAGAGTTTACTCTTCAGAACGGCAAATTAGAAATAGCTCAAGCTAAACAAGTAGCAACTGTCTATGAGTGTGATTTAGATTTTACTCCTAACCCCATGGAACCAAATTCAAAACGATTTCCAAATACAAACTCTTCTGTTCTTGGCAGGTTATCCAAATATGTCTTTGGATCGTCGACTCGGGTTGCTCCAAGCACATGACCGGGAATTTAAAGCTGCTGATCAATTTTGTCTGGAAATTCATGGGAACTGTACGCTTTGGAAATGATCATGTAGCAGCTATTCAGGGTTATGGAGATCTTCAATTTGGGAATTTTTTAATCACTCGAGTTTACTACGTCGAAGGGTTGGGACATAATTTGTTTTCAGTCCGGCAGTTTTGTGATGCTGATTTAGAAGTTGCATTCAGGAGAAACACGGTTTTTATTAGAAATTTGGTTGGTGATGATCTCTTAATTGGTAATCGTGGTACAAATTTGTATGCTATCGACATCAACCAAATGGCTTCTACATCACCAATTTGTCTTATGACAAGGGCAACTGAAACAAAGTCCTGGCTGTGGCATAGAAGATTATCCCATCTCAATTTCGACACGATCAACAAGTTAGCCAAAGATAACATCGTCACCGGACTTCCTAAGTTCAAATACACCAAGGAACACCTATGTCCATCATGCGAACAAGGAAAAAGCAAAAGAGCATCATATAAACCCAAAACCGTACCTAGTTCGGAAGCAAGGTTACATATGTTGCACATGGACTTATGTGGCCCAATGAGAGTTGAAAGCATTAATGGGAAGAAGTATATTCTCGTTATTGTTGATGATTATTCACGATATACTTGGGTAAAGTTCTTGAGATCAAAAGACGAAGCACCAGGCATCATCATCACCTTTCTGAAGCGTATTCAAGTTCTACTTCAAGCTCCAGTAAGGATTATAAGAACAGATAATGGCACAGAATTTACAAATCAGGAGTTAAGAACTTACCTCGAAGATGTTGGAATTACACATCAAACATCAGTTGTTAGAACTCCACAGCAGAATGAGGTAGTTGAAAGAAGAAACCGAACTCTTGTGGAAGCTGCTCGCACAATGCTGATTTTTTCTAGTGCACCACTTTTCTTATGGGCTGATGCTGTAGCCACTGCTTGTTTTACTCAAAACCGATCCCTAGTCCATCCGAGATTCAATAAAACCCCATATGAGCTAGTGAACAACCGTAAACCTGACATCTCTTACCTTCACGTGTTTGGCGCTTTGTGCTATCCGACGAATGACAGAGAAGATCTAGGGAAGTTAAAAGCTAAGGGTGATATTGGAATCTTCATTGGATATTCAAAAAACTCGAGGGCATTCAGGGTGTATAATAGAAGAACGAAAAGGATTATAGAAACGATGAATGTGAAGTTTGACGAGATTTCACAAATGGCTTCTGAGAGATACGCTCTAGAACCCGCGCTTAATCCAATGGCTTCTAATCAAAACGGATTAGGACCCGCACCAAACCAGCAGATTTCTGGACACATCAGTTCAGGACTCGTGCCTCAAGGAGCTCAGTCAACAAACACGGATAAACCTTCAGAACAAGAACTGGAAAATTTCTTTGAGTTAATGTTTGATGAATACTATGGTGGAACTTCGACAAATGCATCTCAACAACATTCCGCTGTACCCGCTCAAAACCACCAACCACCACCACCACAAGATGCATCTACAACAATCGAAGATGAAGCACCAACTACCTCAACATCATCAACATCTACTCCAGCAACTCCAGTTATTGAAACTGATCTACCAAGAGTTGATGAGCAAAATCAAAACACAAATGTTCAAGAAGAATCAACAAATAATTCAAAAGATGTTACGTTAGAAGAAGAAGAAGAAATATTTGAAAACCCATTTGCAACAGACTCTGCTGAATCTTCTTCAAGGTTACAAGAACCATCTAACACACATTCGTTAAACCCAAGGTACCCTTCTACGTTTCAATGGACAAAAGACCATCCAATAGAACATGTTATTGGTGAATGTGCATTTACATTTGCTCAATCAGCCTCAAAGAACCAAAGAACATTCGAGAAGCAATGGCAGAAAACCCTTGGATTGAAGCGATGCAGGAGGAATTTCTTCAATGCCTGTTACATGATAGTTGGGAACTTGTTGAACGACCACTTGATAAACGTGTTCTTGATCTCAAGTGGTTGTGGAAGAACAAACTGGATGAGGAAGTGACTGTAATTCGTAACAAAGCTCGTCTCGTGGCTAAAGGTTATCCACAAGAAGAAGGGATAGATTTTGAAGAATCATTCGCGCCTGTAGCTAGACTTGAAGCAGTCCGGATTTTCTTAGCCTATGCCGCTCACAAAAACATCACGGTCTATCAGATGGATATTAAGACTGCTTTCTTGAATGGAACTCTGAAAGAAGAAGTGTATGTGAGTCAGCCAGAGGGATTCATCGACAAAGATCATCCAGACTACGTCTACAAGCTTAAGAAAGCAATTTATGGTTTAAAACAAGCTCCAAGAGCGTGGTATGACGAACTATCATCTTTCTTGCTCAAAAACAATTTCACAAAAGGAACGGTTGATGACACCTTGTTTATCAAAAAATTCAAAGATGACATTTTGATCGTTCAAATTTACGTGGACAACATTATTTTTGGATCAACCAATCCTAACCATTCAAAACATTTTGAAAATCTCATGAAAAGCAAATTTGAAATGTCCATGATGGGGGAACTAAAATTCTTTCTTGGTTTACAAATACATCAATCCCCTCGTGGTATTTTTATCAATCAAGCTAAATATACAATAGAGATTTTGAAAAAACATGGAATGGAAAATTGTGATTCTGTTGGTACACCAATGGTCACTACACCAAAAATAGGTGCTGATTTGTTTGGGAAACCCATTGATCCGAAGAAATATCGGAGCATGATCGGTTCTCTCATGTACCTAACTGCTAGTCGACCAGATATTCAATTTGTTGTTTGTTTGTTAGCACGGTTTCAGGCAAAGCCTACCGAACTTTACCTCAAAGAGGTTAAACGGATCTTTCGGTACCTACGAAGTACCATTAACATGGGACTTTGGTATCCGAAGGATTCGGGGTTTAATCTGACAGCATTTTCAGATGCAGACCATGCCGGTGACTAAGTTACAGCAAAGAGTACATCAGGTGGAGCACATCAGGTGGAGCACAATTTTTGGGTGAAAAGCTAGTAAGCTGGTCGTCAAAGAAACAGGATTGTACTGCGCTTTCAATCGCCGAAGCAGAGTATGTGTCTCTATCTGCGTGTTGTGCCCAAGTTCTTTGGATGCGGACACAGCTCACAGATTATGGCTTTACTTTTGACAGAATACCTATGTATTGTGACTCAAAAAGTGCCATAGCCATCTCGTGCAATCCCGTACATCACTCTAAGACGAAGCATATCAAAGTCCGCTACCATTTCATCAAAGAACACGTGGAAGAGGGTACTGTTGAATTATTTTTCGTTAAGACTGATTATCGACTCGCCGATCTATTTACTAAAGCCCTTCCAAAAGAACAGTTTGACTATTTAGTTCGACGAATTGGCATGCGAAGCCTAACTCCTGAGGAGCTAGAACGTCTTCTCGAATCTTCTTGAAAAAGTTTTCAAAATCGCTTCGCTGTAAATATTTCTCAAAAAACAAAATACAAAATTTGAAAAACCAACAAAAACAAAATACAAAAATATAAAATATCAAAAAATACAAAAACAATATAAAATCAAAAAATCCAAAAATATTCTTCTCACGACATGTCTCTCGTATAAATCAATATTCTGTACGTTTCTAGAAATGTCATTCAACAATGATACGGATATGTACAGATGCTTGAGCGGGAGTTCTTTTTAATGTTTTTCTAAAACATGTCGTTTCTCAAAATTTTCTTCACAATGGCTTTCGTATACATCAGTACGAAACCCGGACCCGAACAATGACTTCTGATTATTTTCAAATCAAGGACTCGTACGTTCAATGACGAACTCTTTTTCAAAAAGTTCGAGTCTAAACAAACGAAAAAGATTTCAAGCATAAACTCGTTTTCAAACAAAATTCTTGAGCACTTTTTCAAGATTGTTCAAAAGATTTCTCAAAATCTCTCAAAATTAGTGCTCAAGATAACTCCCTCAAAACCCTTAATTAATTTTAAATATGCTATCATTAAGGGGGAGTACAAAAAGAAAAATGTTCCAAATTCATGCAGAATCTGTCTTTCTCTCCAAAAAAGCTTTTTCTTAATCAGTTGATATAAAAAATATCACGATATGTTATTTTTGAGGGGGAGAAGACATGATTAAAATGTGATCAAAGATGTTTAAAGTTTGTGACTGAATCTCGAAAGAGCTCGACTCAGTAAGTACCAATGAATTGACGAAGCTTAAAATGTTAGTAATCGAAAAGACTTGTCCTGGACGGGTAATAATTTCAAGCTAGTCTAACTAGTGATGTAAGCGTGTCTCGAATAGGACTTGTCTGAGTAGAATGTACCATATTGAGAGACTTTCTTTGGACTTGACCAGGACGGGTAATAATTTCAAGCTAGTCTAACTAGTGATGTAAGCGTGTCTCGAATCGGTCATGTTCACTGAAAGTGGATCAATTCAAAAAGTGCAAACTCCTCACGCATGTGCAAATTTCTTAAAAATTCATGAGCACATGTGAAGGGGGAGTCCTTAAAAAGAAATGCAAAACTCTCGAAGTGTCAACAATGTGTTTTATTATCATAAACACTTTGAGAGATTTTTCATAAATGGTTTCATGACAATTATAGGATAGTCATGGAGTTATAAGGTGACTAAGGTTAGGAAAAACCGTCCTATGATCCGCCAGAGCCGGAGGGATCTACCCAAGGACAATTCCAATAGATTAGAATTAGAAGTCCTTAGGTATGATTGAAAAAAGGAGAAAATGAGAAAGGAGAAAGAAGGGGTTGAAGAATTAAAAAGAAAAGTTAGGAAAAAGGGTGAAAAGAAATAGCCCTCCAAATGTTCAACCTTAGGGCAGACACCGGGTACAATTCATATGCTACTGGTTGTTACTAAGGTGACACCGGTATTGAAGACAAAGACGTCATGGACCCAGTGACGCACTGCACTAAACCTTCTTAACCACTCAAGTTCTCTTAAAAGAGCTTGTTTCATTCTCACGGGGAACCGGTGTAATCTATCGTGTCTCTTAAAGATGGTTGATATTGAAGCAGGAGACCTCTCCCTAATCTCCGCATAGGAAACCAAATGTGCACTTATGGAGTCTAGAGCCCCGAGATTCATCAAAAGATCTCATAAGAACACATGATATTTCTACACTGGTTGTTCATCATTAAGGACGCCAGATGTAATCTTAAGAGTCCTACACATATCTTAGCAATCTGCCAGAACATTTATGAGAGAATTCACACAAGTGTTTCTCAATGATTGAATGGAAATTCCTGCCAGGGTCAACATCAAACAACCCTGACAGCAGGTCACTTCGGTAATTCTTTATGGATTACGCTTAGTGTTCGTGGTGGTTTCAAATGGTCTACAGTCGTGGAGTGATCCCCAGCGACTCACCCAGTCATTGAGCTACTAAGTAGGTCTTGTAAGCTCTCTCGAGAGTATCTGACATGGGAACGGCCTTGGTAAGGGTTAGAAGGAGTCTTCACACTATGCTGTTGACAATCTCTAATTCTTATCTGTAAGTACCGGTTGATTTATTGCTAACTGTTTTCATGCAGCTACACATCACCTCCATGGCGACAGATTCCACATGCTCATACATACATCTGGAAGTTAAAGAAAGCTCCCTCAAAGATCTATACAACACAAAGTTCAAAGAAAGATTCTACGCCAAAAAGAAGAATCTACAAAGTATAAAGACTAAAGATCAAAGTGAAAGAAAGGGAACTACGTGCATATGAATATCAAAGTCCAAAGATGTATGAGCATGTTGGAATGGCGAACAACCACCACAGATGCAGAAGTGACGAAAGGCAGATTGCTCCACATCACAAAAGAACAAAGAATGATGAAAAGTCAATCATCAAAGATCACAAAGAATGAAGGAACAAAGACTAATGACTATTCTACTACGACACACAATGGTCAACAACAAAGAACAAAGAAGACCTAATCACGTGGAACATCATTCGAATGACCACCCCTTAGGGGGAGATTGTTAGCATTAAAAATTATATTAGAAAGTGATGGTCATTCTCATTTATTGTAACGTTGTAATGTGTCGTAGTTTTTGTTATTAGAATAGTCAACGGGCGTTGGACTTGGCAAGCTAATATGTTTAGTGTTATGTTATATAAGCCTTTTATAATTCATGTAAACCAAGTCCAAGCCCAAGTCCATTAGAAAGCCCATGAGGCCTTTCTCTCTAACTATATAAGGCACTTACCTAGTCATTTGTAAGTGTGCTTGTGTGTGTATTGTGTGTGTTTTTAATAAAAGCTCTCTTCATCTCTTACCTCTCTTTACTATTGTTAACGCCACACATATATGTCATCAAGTCACCATCTTTCCTTTTTCTAGTGCTTATATTTGTGTTAAAGTTGATTTATCTAAGGTCCTACACTTAGAGTGTAGGGGTCTTAGTGTAAATTAGCTCTTGTATTTAGTCAATTAGGATGCATGGGTCGGTTTTGGTTTTGCCTTGCATGGCAAGTTGGTCCAACAAATAACCAACTATGTTCTCTTTTGTTTTGAGCCGACTATGAGTTGTTTTTTTCCCCCTCATCCTCTATAAATAGAGATGAGGGGGGAGGGTTAGTGTACCGTTTTCTTTTCCATAGTTCTCAATATACAAATCGTTTGGGAACATGATTACGTGTCGTGTGTGCTTTACTTATTAGTCGAGGTTAAGGTTATTGCAAGGGCTGTTCGTATTCTTGTTTGGAGTATTCTGTGATCGTGTTTTCCGCTTCAAGTCAACCAGGTTTGTTAGTTCTTGACTAACAGATCTAAATATATTTCATTATATATTAGTTAGCTACGAGTCAAGATCAACATTTTAGAAGATTAATATAAAATTTTAATTTTGCCCACATACTTGAAAAATGACATTAAACTTTTTCCCACATACTTGAAAAATGACATTAAATATATTTCATTATATATTATTTTGCTGCCAAGGAGGTTTTCCCAATCGAGAATATCAAGAACGGATTCACACACCTTTGTGTTTTGCAGCACGTCAAGAAGCATTAAAGAAAGAGATCGAGAAGTCATGAAAAGTGTATCAAGAACAAAACATGCAAAAAGCCAATGAACAACAACGACAAAGACAACAACAAGACAACGCCACGGCCACCGGTGGGATGAATACTTAGCATTCATATTAATATACAAAATCCCATTTATAATTAAAATTTTACTACACACGTAAATAAATAATCAATAACAATCAACCGTCATATGTTGCGTCTGCACCAACATTACAAAAAAAAAATACATAATTATTCAACCAGCAGCCCGTGCATCGCACGGGTTGTATCCCGCCTCGTTAATCAAAATATTACATTAAATTACATTTTTTTTAATATTCTATTAAATAACTCTTAAAAAAAATTACATATTATTTTTTTTCTCTCATACATCACCTTCAAATCCAAATTCTAAACAAAATCCAAATCCAAATCGTAAACCCCTTAGAAACCATGCAGGCCCTAAATCTTTACCTAGTTACCACTACTCGTACTCATGCACATGAGGAAGGACACACCAAAAAAAGTTGTAAAAGATAAATCAGAAAGATCCATAATCAGAAGATTAATCATGTGATTTATAATTATATATTGCATCACATATAGGCGAGTCGAATTAATTTGAATTTGGCAGGTTTGACTCAACTCGACAATGTTATGTTCGGTTTAAGCACGGGTTGTTAGCTCGATAAGCCTTCATGAGGGATGCTCATGCTTGAGCTTGGCTCAAGAAAGCTTGAGTTCGGATCGAGCTCGGCTCGAAAAGCTCGATTTATTTCTAATGGTTGTTTTTTAAACCAATAATATATAAATATAAAATAAACTATGAATTTGGCTCGATGTCGGCTGAAAAAGCTCGATACATGTATAATTAACAATTTACGCTTCAACATTTACATAAAATCCTTTAAATACACATAATATGCACGAAAAACATATATCATTTGCAAGCTCGAAAAAACTCGACAATTACTTGAGTCGAGCCTATATAAGCTCGAGCTCAACCGATAAATAGTTCGAGCTCATTTTATCAGCTCGAGCTCGAGGCTCGATAAAGCTCGACTCAAAAGAGCATGAGCTCGAGTTACTCTACAAAAGCTCGACTCGTTTACACCCATACTCACATAAATTATTGAACATAAACAACTTTTGAATTTTGTTATTTGTAAATCTAAGGGCTACAATTAATAATTAAAGATGTGCATTAAGGATGGTACATTTGACAGTTTGAAGTAGTTAAATGTATAAGATAAGCGATTTATTCTCAGTGTATAAGCAATTATTGCATGTCTTGATATTTTAACCATGGGAATTCATTTACACATTTTTACTTTTGATTGAGATACTCCAATTATTGCATCAGACGGTTGTACCATATTTACATCTTGCTTTAAATACTTGTACGATGAGTGTGAAAAAAAAATGCAAATTACCACCCTTTAACCATAGCCCTAAGAACAAATTCCATAACCTTTTTATTCATATATATATATATATATATATATATATATATATATATATATATATATATATATATATATATATATATATATATATATATTTGTTTTTTGAAACAGCAAAATTTTGTTCAGGAAACATAACAATTACAAGGTCTAAGATGTGTACATATGTACACCAACAACCTCACAAGCTACAACCTCAACTAATGCAATCAACTAGAAACCTGAACATTCGATCACCATAACTATGTTAAATAACACGAGGAGTGATATATGATAGTTTTTGGTGACCTTTTCTTGCAAACTACCAACAACTGACAATTTTTTGAGCATGCCTCTTTACTTCCACAATACACCATCAAAACTTAACCATTATACGCACTACCAAACTCTCTAAAACACACACCACAAAACTGGCGCAATAACATGGCGATTAACCACCTGAGCTAATAACCTAATACCTGTACCAGGACACACTGTATGCTTGCACATGTTTGGATTGTGTAACCACTTATAAAATGAAAACTCGCCCTTTTTTGATCTTCTATTAATCCATTCAAAACTTATTATCTGAATCACTTAGACTAATTTCTCAATATTCTCAGACTTGCCTTTAAACACCTTCTTATTTCTATCTTTCCGCATCATGTATGACGTGACCCAAACCACCGAGCTCCACAACATCTTACTATCTTTTGACATATTTGAACTCCCGGTATGTAGAATTATATCGTTAATTGTAAAAGCATAATTCAATCTTAAACCCCACCATTGAAATATATTTTCCCAGACCTTCATTACCTTTTCACAAAATAACAGCCTGTGTTCCACAGTTTCACATTGGCTTTCGCATTTTGGACAATGGATGGTATGTAGATCCATGCCACCCATCCAATTCAACCATTACTGGTAATCGCCTTTTTAAAGCCCTTCATATGAAAATGTTGGCTTTCCCTGGGACTAATTTATTCCACACCTTCTTGACTACTATTCCCCATGTGAGTGATACAATCTTCAATCAGTGTCGTAAGAGTTTTAACTTTAAAAACACCATTATCATCCAAGTTCCACTTCCAGCTGTCCCTACACGATTGAGACAAAGACACATTTGTTAAAGTATTAATTAGCCCTTCCTTTCCCCCTCTGCCCTTCCCTTCGGAACCCTAACCCAAGACCATTCCCACCTCCAAACACCATCCACCCAATTCCCCCTACCCATAACCGACACCCCCTTATCACTTTCTAAGCGGTAAAGCCTTGGAAACTTGTCTCTCAATCTCTCCCCTCCCACCCATCTATCATCCTAAAAAATCGTGTTTTCACCATTTCCAACTATTCTATTAAAAGATGAAGTGAATTATATCCCTATGTTGTTAATAACCTCGCCAATTTTTACGATTTTACCCTATACCCCCGTGCCCTTCCCACCCGAGAACTAGACCCCGTTTCCCAACCCATTCCCCCATCTGCCCCGTGAATACTTCTAATCACTTTACCCCACAATGACTCCATATCCTCTACCTTGTATCTCCAAAACCATTTACCTAAGAGTGCTAAATTCTTTGCTCTAAGAGACCAATGTTTCCCCCCCCCCCCCCCCCCCCCCCCCCCCCGACTAATAAGGAGCGATGACATTATCCCATTTTACCCAACCCATTTTTTTTCTTTCCCCCGCCCCACCCAAAAAAAAAAAAAAAAAATCATTCTAATACTCTCTAGTACATTAATCACACACGACGGAACACGGAACATCAAAAAGTGGTACAACGGCAAGCTTCCAAGAACAGGCTTAACTAAAGTTAAACGACCTCTGAAAGACATTGTTTTAGCTTTGCAATCCGACAAACGCTTCTTGAAATTTTCAATTACCGGGCGCCACATTCCCAACTTCCTCATATTTGTACCTATGGGAAGCCCAAGATAAGTGAATGGTAATTCCCCCACACTACACTTCATGAACCGAGCCATACTCACAACATTTTCGTTTTCAACCCCGATACCATATAAACAGCTCTTTGGTAAATTAATTTTTAGACTTCAAGTTGTGAAAATACGCTTCAAGTTGTAACCAGTGACACTTTAGACTTCAAGTTGTAAATTAATTCATTAATTTATTTTATGATTATCAATTTCAAAAAATACGCTAAGTCGCTTACTCTTGCGACATTAGACTTCAAGTTGTAACCAGTGGCTCATAACAACGAATGTTTCGCAATCGGTTTCGTAAGAAGTTTTTAATCGTAACATAAAATTTTGTGATGTGTAATCGATGTTTTAAACATAGTAAGCCAACTTTTACACAAGATTTGGTATTTTTTTTCTCAGATATAACTTAATTTATTTTAAATTCCTATTATGTTTAGTTGTACTTGTAATAGGTGCAATAACTATTAAGTAACGTGACTATAGTAATGCTTTCATAAACAACAAATAAAACACTGTACTTTACTTAAACTAGATTTTAGGGTCACGTTATCTCACATGGTCGAATAAATTATCACAATACTATCTGTTTGTCATTTTCGGAAGCAAGAGTCTTTCGTGATTTGACATAAAAATATTACAGTAATTTATAGTGCGTGAACAAAGTTTAAGAAACATACGTGTCATACGGACTACGGAGTACGTCTTTTTTATATGTTACATAGTGTTTGGATTACCAATGGGCTTGTGGTCCACTGGGCATGTCTTATTCAGTTAAGCGTGCCTAGTGGAGAGTAGTACCGGTTTAGGTGACCAAACCGGGAAGTCCTCTCTTGTGGACCACTGCCCTGTCGGTACGATTTCAAAGTCCTTCAATGAAGGTTTCAACCCACCAGGGTTTGAATCTGGAGAAGGCAGGGTTTACTTCAATTTAAATGTCGTGCCTTCGGGTGGCTTAAGTTGAAGGTTTTCCCCCATCGGGTTTCAAATTGGACATGGATTTCCCTTGAAAGAAAGTAACCGTTCAAAAAAAAAAAAAAAACATAGTGTTTGGATTACTGCACATGTATAACTCATATAATACTACTGTATTTATTAAGAAGATTATATATTTAAAAATGATTTAGAATAATATTTACAGTAAAATCTCTATAAATTAATAGTGTTACGATTAGGATATTTCATTAATTTAACGAGATATTATTATATCGATAAATTAATAATTTAGTAATTTAAAGAGATTTTACGTATGACATTTAAATTTTCAAGTGCAATATGTGCTAGTTACAATGTATATTACTAATATTAGTTATAGATGAAAAATAAATTTGAAAAACAAGTTTCAATGTATACTAGTTAAATATGAAAAATTAATTACTCCCTTCGTCTCAAAATTATAGTCCTCTTTTAACTTTTTCGGTCTTCATTTTTCAACTTTGACCTTAAATGTTTTTGTTTATATTACATAATACTTGATGCAAAATATATGAATGGATTGAGTTTTAATTGTATTTTTCATTGGTATAATTTTCATCAACTATATTATAACACAAACAAAAATATTTAAAGTCAAAGTTAAGAAAGAAGGACCGAAAAAGTTAAAAGGGGACTATAATTTTGAAACGGAGGTAGTACAATATATACTAGTTATAAATGAAAAATAAATTAGAAAAACAAGGTCTAATATGACTAGTTATAGTGTCTAATAGTTAAAGATGGAAAATAAATTAAAATTATACCTATATACTATTAGGTGGGCTTGCCCCCCAAAATCTTTCCAATGAATAGTGATATTAATATTTTATTGCTACAGTAAATAACGGCCATTAATTATACTAACGGTCGTTAGTAACAACCGTTAGTTACTGTAGACTAACAGTCGTTAGTAACAACAGTTAGTTACTGTAGCAATATAACTAACTGTCTTTAATTATTTAACGACTGTTAACTAACGACCGTTATCTTTAATATTTTCTTAAAACATTCGTACAAAATTGGTCCTTCATCTCAGATGTTCGTTGCATATTTAGTGCTCTCATAATTTACATAACTGGTCCTTCATGTTATACGTCCATTGCAAAGTCAGTCCTTAGTCACTAACTTGACGTTAAGTAGCTAGCGACCATTATCACACTTTCCCTGCTTTTACAATATTGTTACACACATTTAGAATCCACAACACTTACTAAATACCGCATGAAATATTTCTTTGGGAAAACACCCCGCGGCAACGCGCGGGTTTTCCAACTCGTGTATACTAATTAAAGATGAAAAGTAAATTATCACATTTAAATTTTTTTTAGTAATTATTAATTTATAGTTTCGTCAAAATATATACTAGGGTTTCAATAAAATTATTATTTTATTATTTTATCAATTGAGGTTCAAATTTGTATTAATCTAAAGTTGGGACTTAATAAATTATTAATTTTATTTGAAATTATTAATTTATCGAGTATTAATTTATAGACGTTTTGCTGTAGATGTTTACTTTATATGTTACATTATAAGAACTCGTACGAAACAGAAAAGACAGGACATAAAAATGTTTGAATGATATGACATAAAACGCCAAGACCTTTCTTTTGTCTATTTTGCATCATATATCGACCTTTAACTATTTGAATTAATTATATATACTTGTGTTATATGTACATTTTTGTAATTTTGTTGCTCAAGCCTAAAGATCAAACTAGGAAATGTGCCTACCACGCAGAAAAAATCTTCAGTAAAATGTGACAAGTTTTAAGAGTAGTTAACAGAAAATAAAAGAAAAAAACATGGGTAAATTTACAAGAGCCATGGCTAAAGTGATGTTATATATGCATGTTGAAAGTACACTCTTATAATAGTAATCATTGCAATCTTAAGTTTTCTCTTTTTGGTATAAACAAGGTACAATTTAATTTTAAGTTATAAAACATGCTACACTATAGGTTTTAGGTGATAATTAAATAATTACGAGTTTCCAACTCAACTCGTTTGTCACTCATGCATAATGAATTTCTAGTATATAATTTTCACATACAGAATGACATAAAACAAACTTAATGAAAGAAAAGGAGCAAAACAATATTACATATAAGTTTATGTTAAGAATTATGGAGAAATGTTGGTTTTTGGATGAGAGTTATTATGAATTGGGCGTCTTCTTCTTACATGAGAATAATCCATTGTTGTGAAATGAGTCGAGTCCGATCCTTGTGCTCCAATTACCATCACTTCTTCTCCAGTCTTTCGTGATTCACCTATACACAAAAAGTAATGCTCATGTAATTAAATTTGCATGTTTGTTATTCTACAACTTATTCAAATTTATATGCGTTTTCAGTAAAATTTACTGATCTAATGATCTTTGTTGAATTTTGTATGATATATGCTGGTGCCAAAAGTCACCCGGGATCATGGTGTTCCCGCCAATCTACACCTTTAGTGGAATGAGTGCGTTGTATGCTGTTTCTATCTATAATGTTAACTAAACATGTACTTGACGTACAATGAATAAAAATTAGAACCTGAAGACCTTTAATCTGATGTGCAAGTGGTCACGACGTAACATTACAATCTTTTGCTATGTGTTACTTGTGTTGCTGTAGGGGCAGAGCCATATATAGCGAGAGGATTCAGGATTAAAACTCACAAAAAAATTTATTCGATCTTTATGATTTGAACTAGTATAATTTCTTGAGTAGAGCTTGTTGAGACTTGAGAGAGAAAACAAAAAGTTTGGCTCCCCAAATGTGGCGCGGGCAATTGTGTAAACTGGAATGGGCATTTGCTAACAACTTACCTAATAGAGGTTCCTTTTGGTCATTGTAGAAC
This sequence comes from Artemisia argyi, assembly GCA_030686995.1. Lineage (NCBI taxonomy): Eukaryota > Viridiplantae > Streptophyta > Magnoliopsida > Asterales > Asteraceae > Artemisia > Artemisia argyi. The sequence goes on along the minus strand of CM060697.1, from coordinate 56,273,131 downwards.
ACCAAGTCTTGATCTCCATACCCTTCAACCTGATAAATGAAGCAATATAGCCCTGAACTTGAACTCTGTACATCTAAGGGTGATTTAAGGCTTACAGATTAAATTAAGTTGGTAGCTTTTAAGATACCTTTTTAGTAGGCATCAGCTTCCTTGAAAGACCAGGAGAATGAACATGTTGGTGATCATAATCTGCAGAAAATGTAAGAATGTAAACATGCCATCATCAGTATCTATGAAACATGAGGAGTTAAGGTGTTGAGATCAACACATGCGCCGTGCATACCTAAATCATGGGAAGCTGGTATCTGTTCAGTATGGAGAAAAGCAGCATTAGTTGTCATAACTGGAACCTTAACAAACAACAGCATTGTTATTATGGCGATCATCATCGCCATCCTTAGCATATCAGTAGTACCAATGTAGCATGTAGCTCAAGATATATAGATGATCTTTTATGAGTTCTGTTGAAATTTTAGTGTCAATCAAGTGAGGTAGACATGATTCTTATTAAGTATATGTAATATGTATAGTATGTGACAGAGATAGATAAAGAAGCGTATAAATACACGCACTATTAACCCTTTTATTCCTTAGCCGAAAAATATAACGTTTGCCAGATATATAAGAAAGAAACGTTTTACACAAAACTCATGGATTATCTAATACTAAAAAGACGACAAAACGAAAGTAATGCATAGAATCCACAATGAATAGAGGTTATGGGGGAGAGGAGGCTACAATTGACAACACCATTTTGGACCATTAGCGTTTTTATCACATTTAAACATACATATCTTTCAAACCACCAAATTGCTGAAATTTTGTTACAAGTGTTACAAAAGTACATCTTATACTTTACTTAATTAATGATCAACCATTGTCAAGTTATCTTGTGAAATATCAAACAAATATCAACTATATGAGGATGTTAAAACTACAATAACTAGTATATCAGCATAATATATAACATTCGAGTAATGATATCCTTAATCAATGACAAGAAAAGCGAAAGATGATTGAAAACGTGTTTATGATAGAAAGTTGAATAACAAAACAAAACCAAAGTCATTTAGTTTCATAATGAACCAATATTGCATAATTTTTCCATCATTGTGAACTACTAAAAACTAGTATTCAAAGTTTAAGGTGCTTTGCTCAAAAGGTAAACCATGTGTAAATATGAAATGAAACCTGTAGTATAATATGAACAAAAATGTGTTCATTCATTAGTCACTATGCATCTTTCACATCCATCAACCATAATACAAGCTTTGTCTGGTCTGCTTTGGAGATGAAGACAGAAAGGTAGCTGGGATGTACCTATTGACTTGTTCTTCTTCTTTTATATAAAAATCTCTGAATTTCATAAAAATAATGCAACTTTTGGTGATATATGATTGGTTATAGTTTTTGACTAACAATAAAATACATTAAACATGTATTAGCAACTCAAATGATTGTTGATGAACAGGTATATACATAGTCATATGGTGATATACACTGGCATTATATGCGTAGAGAAAACGGTTACAATTGAAAATGATAGTTGAGACACATTATTATCTTTTTTATCCGCGGTCAACGATTGATTAGGTTGATGTAGATATAGATCCTTTTCATGATGGTCGACATGCTAATGGCTAACAAATTCCGTAACGGATTTTGAAACTACATTTTTTGTATCTGAACTACCCTCTCTATATATGTAACTGATATTATTTTCCTGCAAATGAAGTAATTTATATCTTTTACGCAAATAATCTCCTTGATTCATGTCACTCGTTTTTTAACCTTAACCCGCGCAAACTTTTACATTTATCATTTAGTATCACTAGAAGGGTACTCGTGCAATGTGACGGCAGGTACCTTTTAGTATCACTAGAAGGGTACCCGTGCAATGTGACTATTTTTGTGGCGAGCAAATGTTTTTCAGAGGTCCGGTGGTGAGCCGAGAGAGAACCTTTCAGTAGGTTGTGTGTTTTTATGTGTTTGGTATGTGATAGGCTTATGTGCAGTATGTGCAAGGTTTGTTTGATTTTAATGACTGTTACAAGTTTTTAATGGGCTGTTACAAGTTTTCATATGGTTTAAATGGGATGCATCAATATTTTCATATGGTTTAAATGAAATGCATCAATATTAGAAGATGTTAAAAGTATAAGAATTTAAGACATTAATTATATATATGCTGAATTTTTATGAGTAGCAAAAGTAGCTTCTTTTTTATAAAGATATTTTTGGTCTTAATACTAAGACTACTATATTTAGAATGTCATATATAAAAGAGTATAGATATAGATAGATAAGTTCGTGACCTCATAGAAGTTGATAGCACATGTGAATTAACTTTTGGATATTGGATGGAAATGAACCAATTTGGACACTTCTCTTCTGCAGGCAGATCCAGAAAGGAGTTTAACACGGGGCATCATTACCAACACAATTAGCAACAACCACAAATAAATCAAATGAAAATCCTAGTATCTAAACAACACACTAAATGAAGTGAAGAAAAAAAGAAGAAAAAAAACAAAGACAAGCATGTTTTAACCTCAGATCACAACTCCCGATCAAACTTAAAGCATAACTGCTTAAGTTGCCTAAAAAACACATCTTGTCTGTTCATCTATCCGATGCTACTATAAAATTTTGATTTGTATGTATATGAAACGACACCCTATAAATAATGATGCATAATTTCAGAATCTACAGCACAGAAGCCCGTGCCTCCATCCACGATGCTTCTGTAAACGTCTTCGATCAGCTTTTGCCATTCTTACAGGACTGCTGTTCCACTCATTCTGCAATCTGCAATGATAACAAAACCATTGTTAGATTGTCTTATAGCAGAAAAATTGTAAGATTTTATTAGAGAAAATGTGAGTGTTGTTTGTGTTATTACATGGGAAAGGCAAAGGATCGGGTGCTAGTTGTGCTGCTATCTGAACGAAGCGATATGCTGCCAGAAAAAGCTATAGGCCCGGAATAAGTTATCAGTCCTGAAACAGGACCTGCAACAGAGAAACTCGACTCCCCTCCTTCACCACGATGCACTGGATTTATCGTTGCAATGTTATCTGGAGCCACATCCTGGTGTGAATGTGCAGTTTGTGTATCTATGGAAGGTTCATGGGCACTTGCGGGAGTCTCAACCTCATAGACACCATTAGTAGTTGGTGGTTTGCCATTGTCAAGATTCAAAGTGTCGTTTTCGTCTATCATGTTTTCATTTGGAATATTGTTTGTCTGAACCACAGGGCTTTTTGAGATTTCTTCTACAGGACTCTGCAATAAAGAAGATTACTATCAGATCCAGACTTACATTCAGATGACAATTTCGACCGATTCCCTAACAAATGGGTTGATTTGGGTTGTGGACTTGTGGTCTATCCCTAATGGGTCACTAATAAAAAAGAAAAGCAGGTTCTAAAGAAACAGGTAACATGGATCCAACGAGTCGAGCAAAATCATACTACTTTTATTGTAATATATAGTTTTTCTACTCAAATTTAGCACATAGTAATTATAAAATTGTTTTGGAAAATGGATGATAAAAAATTGCAGTTCGCAGGTCAACCCAATTGGACCCGCGCAAAAAATTAATTATGCTTCAACCATTCCAGCCTACCCATTTTCCACATTAGTAGAAAGATACAGACGGTATTTTTTACATATAGTGGTCAATCATACATGCAACAAAGGCTGGGGTTTGATTTTAAGCTGTGAGATATGCATAAACAATTAAAGATGCTTTAGAAATTATATTTGGATTTAATTTTCCATGCATGACTATGAATAGCATATGCTTATTCTCAAAAGATATCTGGAAAACCTTCATGCAAAGCAACTGAAAGTTGGAAAATACTAACCTGAATAGGCTGTTGATTAAAGGACTCGAGTAGGAATTTGAGGGACGGAAGTGGTCGATCTTGTTGCACGGAGGATACACTACTAGAAACTACTTCCTCTGTAGAGACATTATCCAATAAACCGTCACTTGAACTGATGTCAGCACCATTATTGACTATGGCTTTTGACACAGTATCAGATTCTTGAGACACTTTTAACTTTTCAGGGGCACATTCGGAAGGTTCATCCTCATCGTCACCATCATCTTTAGAGATATTCTTCAACTCATTTGGAGCGACAGAATCAATAACTTCTTCCTTGGCCCCACAATCTTTTGCACCATCATCCTTACAATCTTTATCCGGTATTGAAACCTGTGAATCTTGAACTGGAATCTGTGTACCAATACCTATATAATCTATACTCCTATGATCATCGATAGGCCCATTTACAGGCAAACCAGCATCAACTTCTTGGGTCCCGGAAGATGCATCAGATTTTCTATCAGTCACCTCATCATGGCTATCTCCAATATCTGTATAATCACTAGTAGGTTCCACAACGGCCAAATCAGTATCAATTTTTCCGTTGGTTTCAGAACATAGCTTAGATTCCATGTAATAATCTTCCGTAGGTGAAATTTTTAATTGATCATGCTTCAGCATCTCGTTATTGTTCTCATCAAACAAAACCCGTTCTCCATGGGGTATTCCCTCATCAACACAAATATCCTTAACAGGAAAAGCATTTTCTTTGTAACATACTAACAACTCAGGCAATTCACATTCCATAACATTTTTATCGGTGTAAAACTTTGTTTCATTCCCACAAAATTCTGAAGGATGATTCGAGAGTTCTAAAGATTTCCTGAAATTATCATCTTTACAAGTATCGGTCAAATCATTCTCGATATTTGAATGCACAAGCTCTTGATCATTCCAAAAGTTGACTTTTGCATTCTCTTCATCTGATAGAAAAGGGTTTGTATATCTTCTAGGACTCTCTTTCATGGTTTCGTTTTGGTCATCTGTGTCAAAATAACTGTGGTTGGATTCAAATCAAGTATATTAACTCAAAATTATAGCCTATGCCTATCGTCTATAAGAAACTACAGTTTATATTGACTCTTGAACGATATGGTAATCAGGGAACGCAATCATTATATCAGTAAAGGCAGTAAAAACTGGAACTATGACTATATGAGCAGTCAATTACATTAACAAAAAGATCACATTGAAACATGGGCCAACAAACTATAAGAGATAATATAACTACAATTAGCAAATGTTAAGTTGCTGAGATAATAAAGGCAGCGCAAGCTTACCAGATTTCATTGTTCACATCTGGTTGAAAGGTTTCCAGAACACGCAACAACTGTGATGCGTACATCAGCTACCTTACGAAACAATCCACCACCTGCCAAAACAAAATACATATGCACCAAATAAATCTCTCATGTCAACTGTTACGGCCGAACAAGGAACCAAAAGTACAATCAGTGAGGACAAAGTGACAAATACAAGATAACAACACTTCGTAATAAAACTAACAAACATACAAAAGACTTATAAATGTCTTGTCTATCATACGCCGCCAAGTATGAACATTACATTTCAAACAAAATGTGAACCCGAATCCCAAAAGTCCAAACTTATCACCACTAACCCCAAATAAAAATGAATGCAGTACTGAAAAGTGACGACAACACAGAATAATGTCGAACTACATCTTGTTACAGCAAACAAACCTCATCGCCATCATTCCATCAACTTGAGCAAAAACAAAAGTTAAAAATATAAATCAAGCCAACAAAATATTAAAACAAAAAACAACACAGAAAAGTTAAAAAGCTGATAATAAAAAAATAAAAAAATTTAACTTGTTTCAAGAGTAATTCCACTAGCACAGAATATAATATTCTTCAAATTTGTTCTCTTTACAACCTTCTTTTTTGTCACTTACGAATCACATCCAAATTTTATAATACACAATTCAGCTTTATTATATATAAATAAAATAAAATAAAATCAAGCAACACTTTACAATCTGACCTTCATCAGATCCTAACAAATTCACACTTTACACCAACAATCATCAATTTTTTTTTATTTAACCACAGTAACAGATCCGTACTTAACGGTAACAAGAATTACATCAAGAATAAATCTAAATACATATGCAGATATCATTAAAAAAAACTGGAAATGAAAACATTAACTTTTTTTTATATATATAAATAAAGAGATTTAAAGATCATGAATGAATACCTTGAGTTGACAAAGATCACGGCTACCTTTTATAAAGTTGACGGTCGGAAAAGTGTTTAAAGAGAGAGAATCTGTAAAAGCAGATGAACGGAATGTGAACAACTCATAAACAGTGCCTTTGTATTAATGGGGATCTTTTTTTCTAGTTTAGTTTAGTTTTATGTTTTTTTTATGTTTGTGGATTTAATGTGAGATGTGGGTCCAGCTAGATGGATGGATTTTAATACATGTGGGCCATGCTTGTTTCCACTATCTGTGCTGGTTTGGTTTAATTTTGTTTGAGGTGTTTGGTCTGCTTGGCTCTTTGCTATTTAGTATTTACTCCTGTACTTTGATTGTAAACGAGTTGACTTTTTGAGCTTGAATACATAATTCAAGGTTTATTGTGATTCTAGCTTGAACTTAAAAAATAAACTTAAGGCGTGCTTGGTTCGTAAAGGGGAATAGCAATGGGAAAGGCAAAAGGTATATAAAGGTAATCAAATTCATTACCCCTAAGTTAGTGGGTAATGACCCATTACCTAAAAGTGGGTAATAGGTGATTGCATTATATTGTACCAAGCATCATTATTTATTATGTTACCCTTTCCTTAGGGCTCATACCCCTTAACCAAGCACACCGTTAGTAATGCTTAACGAGTTGAACTCGACTTTATATAGACTCGGCTTGAGTTATAGTCGAGCTTTCAAGTAATATATATGTGTTTATTTATGTATATATTATGTATATTTTAAGGGAACGAAATATATTGACTCTCTCTACTATGATATACTAACCCTCCCTACTTAGTAGGGAGGTATAAATTTGTACCTTTTGTACTTTTTTTTTATACTTTTGTACTTTTTTTTTCTTTTTTTATATAATATATTTTATTTTGTGTGATGTATTTTGTATAATGTTTTTTGTTGTGTTTATTTATTATGTTTATATAATTGACGAACAACAACAATATCATGTTAAACATTATCACATTAAATAATTACAACAACTATTATTATTCAATTAAACAACAACGTTAACACATTATTTAAAAACAACAACATCTACGACATATGAAGATTATTCATTTCATTTAAAAGATCATGGATCCGGGCACCCGACTGACAAGCGTGATCCTCAGGATTCCTTGTCATTTCTAACTCCATCTCCAGCGTCTTTATTCTTGTCATCAACAGCTTGTTTTGATACTCAAGCTGGTCAATCTTATTAGCTTTAGCAACGCAGTTTGAGCACTGCATTGAAGAAGAGGCTTGATTATAATACCTCCTTTGAAATTCGGCTTTCCACATGAAGTATCCACACCCATAGTCATCTGTACCTGGCTGTTACATGTTAAGAAAATTATACGAAATATTATTTTTAACAAACAAATTATTTACATATTTACATAACTAAGCAAACGTATGATTATTTACCACTGAATAAGGATATGCATAATACAGTTGCCCACCAGTCTTTTGTGTGGTTGATTTACGTTCTATAATAAATCCTCTGTCACATCGACACAAGAAAGGATTTTTTTAGTTCCACCTGACCAAAGAATTTGCATAATAATTTACAACATCAATCAATAATGTTATTACTAATTTAAACAAAGTAATTTTCTGCAATAATAATAAAAAAATCATTCGAATTCATAAATAAACATTTGAGTTCAAAGGTTTGTCAAACAACATACACATCGAAAATAAAGACATACAAAGGTAAACTACTATCAAGATACTAACTATGATACTAACTACCATCACTGTCCACCTGCTCCAGCAACTTCTCTATCTCTTTCATCCTCTTCTCAAAAGACTCTAACTGCTCTCGAAACTCTACAGCCGCTTTCTCTAAATCACTCAACCTAGATGCATGCTCATACAACATAACATACACATCACATATATCTCTCCTATCTTGCTTAACTTCCCTCCTCAATCCTTTGACATCAGACTATCGCTCACACAACCTCCTCGACATCGAAACATAGCGACCCCGACACCAAGAGTGTCCTCCCTCAAACGACTCAACTCTGCCCTAAGTTCGGCAGGAGAAACTCGTGGTGCGGTCGAAGACTCGCCAACCTCAAAAGTAGATCTTACCTCCATCGCAAGTGCATGACCTAGGGCCCCTAAAGTGTCTAACTCATAAGTGATATTTGATACGGCTGGTGAAGACGGCAAAGGAAGAACCTCCTCATCATCAGCAGCAATCTCATCAACATCATCATCAGTCGCAGCAATCTCATCAACATCATCATCAGCAGCAATCTCATCAATATCATCATCAGTAGCAATCTCATCAACATCATCACCATCATCATCATCCATCTCATCATCATCAGCAGCAATCTCATCAACATCATCATCATCCATCTCATCATCATCCATCTCTGGATCCATCTCATCATCATCCATCTCTGGATCCTCTTCTAGACTAGGTGGTGCCAGTGCGGGATCAGGGGGTATAACTGATGCATATGGGACACTCTACAAAAAAGCAAACTTTTAAGTTTCAAACAATTTACATTTAAAAAAATTAATAATCATTTACAACATTTTCAAGCAATTTACATTTAAACAAATCAATAATCATTTACAACATTTTCAAACAATTTACATTTAAATAAATCAATAATCATTTACAACATTTAAAAAATTTGTCAATGGTTATATAAAGCTTCCCATTCGGTTGCAACTGGCTGTTTGAACCACCTCCATTGTGGGTGGTTATGCGGAAGTGGAGAATCTCTGTCTAGCGTCAGACAAATGTAGTGAGCACATTTGTTCTCCCCCATACGCGCAATCACAATTGGGTCAATTCCTTGTGATAAGTTTGGACCAGAAAATAGTGGAAAACATGTGTTCCAACCCCGATGGTCTATATATACAACAGGTCGGTTAATCGCTGAAGCGGCGCATGATATAATCAGATGCGGCGCATGCTTCAAATTCAGGCAATGATCTTCGAATTCATCTAAGTATGATAGTACGGTGCATCTGTCTAGAATGATGTGGCGTATCTTCTGAATTTCAGTAGACTTTTCCATCTTGATCATTTTGCTCCATATTTCGTCTAAAATCGCCAAGTTTTACCAATTGCCTGTTTTTACCTGATAATTACTAAAGTAAACATTAAAGCACCAATTCTCATATAAAATATAATAAAACAAGACAATTATATAGGACAAATGATGACAATATAATATACTTATTTGATGTCATCAATACCACTCACAAGCTTCAACCCCGCGCCACACCTTATATGTTTTTAGGTCATGCCACCAATCACGTGGCTATAGTTGTCTTGACCTTAACACAAATAAAATTATCATTTCCCGACACGTTACTTTTGATGAGATGGTTTTTCCGTTTGGTTCTATTAAACCCACCGTGAGCCTCTCGTATGATTTTTTGGATTACCCATCTAATATCATATGATCATCACCCACGACTCAACCCGATACACCGAATATACAAACTAATGTTCAAAATGAACCTACACATGTACCACCAACCGATCTTCATGATGAGCCAATAAATATTGAGCCTTCACGTATGTTCACAGATTCTGGTTGGAATATCCCTCTCACCTACGTTAACATGCTTTTTGTTAATACAAATATCGCCTAAAAACGTTATTTATATTTTACGATCTTTGCTAAGTTTTGTTAACGACAAAGTGTAAACTTTGGTTTCTAGTAAAACATAATTTTAGTTTAAAGACTTGCATAATTAGACATTTGCTACATTTACATTTCATATAAAACACAACACTTTTTATATTTCTTAAAATAGAAAAATGTTAACATCACATCATTAATTTATGGTAACTTTGTGTGTTTGACTTACCATAACATCTTACACATTTTTGAAAGTATTCCACTTTTGATTCAATGTGTTTGACTAGAATTTAGTTGATGTGACTTTGGTTGGTTTGAAGAGATTTATTGCAAAACCTTTAATTGAAACGTAACTTTAATTGAAAAATGATCCTACAAACGTGAAACAATTTTCTTAAAATCTTAAACTAATAAAAGAAATTTCCAGAAAAAGAAAATTGTTTTTTTTGGCTTTTCTTTTATTTTCTATAAATTTATTTTGATTTTTGTATTTTTAAATGAATTAAAAATTAAGGAAAATAGAAAAATAAAAGGGAAAAATGTAAAATAATTTTTGAAAAATCTAAAATATTATAAAAGAATTTTCTAAAATATTTTTGTATTTTTTATGGCTTTTCCTGAATTTTTATTGATTTTTGTTTATTAAAAGGTATTTAAAAATGATTAAAATCAAAGAAATATTAAGAAAAATATCAAAACACCTCAGAAAAATCTGAAAAATTACCAAAAAATCGAAAATAATAAAATGAACTTGGATAAAAATTTTGAAACTAAAACGAGCAATTTAAGTGTTTATTCTGGCCAATACTGCTTATCACAAGTGCTTATTTTTAAGCACTTGTGACAAAACTGAATGAAACTTGAATCACAGATGTTTTATGCTCAAAAGTACTTAGATATGCCAAATCTCATAATCAAATAAGCTCAGAAACACAGATAAGTAGCAAGCAGATGGAAATAAGCTATGTAATAAGCTCAAACAGCATACAGAAGTGAAATTCAATAAGCTAGAATCATTTAAGCCATCAATCTCACTAAAGTAACAACAAATAAGCACAATGAATCCAAAATAGCACAAATTCAAGCAGGAATAAGCACTAGCAAGCCTATATCTCTAAACAGTTACTCTGTCTCAAATGTATTATCAACCAAAACAGAAATAGCTAAAATACTCAAGTTTATGGGGGCAAAAACTTAATGGAACAACTAAGTATCTAAATCAACTAGCAGTTTTGTCACAATTAATCATTCACTAGTCTAAAATGGATCAAGAACAGCTGCCAATGAACCACTAAAGCTGATAGCAATTGACTTTTATGATGCAACTATAAGTTTGACCTAATTCACTTTTATAAGCTAATTCCTACTTCTAATCAGTTGTATTAAGCTACAATTACTCTAGTATAAGTTATATCTAACTATATTAAAACTATAAGCTATATTTAACTAACAGATTAACACTAAAACTAACTATGTATGCAATTTTCTTCTAACTTTGACTTTTAATGAACTATACTTATGTTTTTATGATTCCAAACTCTATTATTACACTAAATGATCTTATATGAGACAAAGATTTAGCAATACAACTTCACTACCACTCAGCAAATCATATATCCAAACACCCCCATATTGTGACAGTCAAACAACAATTCAGTGAAACAGCTTTTATATCTCCAATCTATGCATCCATAACAGTCTCTTATCACTTTATGAATCAAATTAAACAATCATAAGCCACTAGATTCAACAGAATTGCACAATCACAAATCGTCACTAAGACAGATTCTCAAACAAGCTATACTAACACAGATCTACAAACAGATGCAATCAACTAATCAAACAAGCTCTAACACAACAATTATATCTAAAACATCAGCTAATAAGTATCAATGAAATAGTAAAACTCCAAACTAAATCAATCTAACACAGTTTAAGCTATAAACTAGAAGATTCAACAAAACTTACAAAGTAATTCCACCTCAGCAAGAACAGAGGTGGATTCACTATGCTTTCCTATCTTTATGATAAGCAGGAACCTTCCAAATCTGTTCCAACTTATCCAAATCCTCTCAGCAACAATAGAACAATGGCAGTTGACTTTTGTTGACTCTCAATTCACTTGTGAAATTTTAAATGAAAACAGTCCCACAGGAAGTTACAGAGCTAGTTAGGATTGTGAAAATACTAAATGAGCTTATTTAGAAGCTTATAAAAACAGATTGAAAACTTTTTTTTTTCTGATTTTTTTTTAGATTATAAAAACTTAATAGTCACAAAATAAAATTGATAAATCTAAATGATAACTCTGAAAATAGCTGAGATTAAGCTAGAATATAAGATGTATTAAAGCTAATTAACTAAAAATAGTAACAATAAGCTAAAAGAGATATGAGAAAACTGAAATTTTATTAAACTAAATGAAATTCATTACAATAACTAAAGTAATTACATTCAAGACTACAATTCGACAGAGCTTCGCTAAGGCTATCACTACTACTCAAATCAGCTTACACTAGTCTCTATTTATAGGAGAGGAAGAGTGAGAGTTCACGGATTGCCAAGCTGGCAATCCGTGTGAGTTTATGTTTCTTTGAAGCATTTGAGAGCCCTTAGATCAATCCAATCATTGCTCAATTCATATGCACCCTTAGATCATACCCAAATGACGCATTTAATCCATTAGCAGCCTGCCACATGTCCCTTTGTGTTCTTCTTTGATATCTGACACCCTCTGACATCATACTGAGCTTCTAGAACACCCTTGATTTGACACAATTACCCTTAATTGTGGTAATTGTGTACGGTCAATTTCTAGGGTTCTTTGAGGAATAGTAATTTCTGGGAAAAGGGGGCGGGGTAAGGTTTTTTTATTACTTGTTTGATCATCTTTGACCCTTGACCCGTGTTTAATACTTTGACCATGGGATTGGATCAGGTTATAGGCTTAAGTTTTGGGCTTGTGAATTTAATCCTTGGGCTTGGGGAATATATCATAGGACCAGGCTAGTAATACTTGTAATTCAGATTCACTTTCAAGGACCAATTGTGTAGTTTTATAAAATAAAAGGACTAATTCTGCCATTCATCCAAAACTGATCTCCAAGGATTTATATTGCCAACTTTGGATACTTGAAGGTTGAGTTGACTTTTTCTCCAAATAAAACTTTAAAGGACTGATTGTGTTCATTTCCAAAGTGCAGGGACTATTTCTGACATTTCCTCAAACTTTCTCGAAAAGGCTGAATCTTTCAAATCTTCAAACTCTAGGGATCTCATTTGACTTTTCAAAGCTCAACTTGATTTCCAGCTTGACTTTCTGAATCGTTCTACTCTCGTGCTCGTTTTTCGTCATTTTACGTAATATCCGTACCTGCACATTCACAATCACAAAAACATGTTTTCTTTGGCGTTTAAGGTTAGTTTTTGGATTATTATGTCCTATTTTAGCTCAGAAAAGGTGAGTGAATAAGAACTCATAAAAATCCTCCGGACTAAGGTATTGTCGTGTCCTCACGCAATGTGATCAATTCACGCTTTTGGGATAAATAATTTCATAACTCTTCCTACTGACTTTGTAAAGTAGCAAGGAGGTTCAAAAGAAGTAATAAAATCATTTATTCCTTCAAACGCTCCGTTTTCCAAAAAAATTTCCTTTATTCTACTTTCATTACTATTTTTGGACTTTTCATACTTCATACTTGTGATTGTTTGTTGAACTTTCATTATTTTGAAATAATTATTAGGGTCAACGAGTAGAAACACTTCTCATAGAAAAGTGACCATACGGATAAAAATCATCATCCTTGATTTTTCACAAGCCCCCAAACTAAGCGTACAAACGAGATCACAGCTTATCTACAAGTTAGATGCTAAACACTACTCATAATAGTTACTTGTGGAAACCTCTTACTCCCATGTTCTAAGTTTTTGTATCTCAATATTTTATTTTTGTTGAGAAATGAATTGCTTCATATTTTCTCGTTTCAATACTTTTTAGTCCGATAGTGATACCAAGTTTAAACGATAAGTAGTTTTTCATTTTCTCTCAAGAACCACTGCAATAGAAATTCGGTCCTCATCAAGGAATTTTGGGTACATACAATAGCATAGATAAGTTGCGGAGTACTACACGTGCACCTCATGTGTCCAATTCAGAATCATCCACATGCACCTCACGCGCCAACAACTTATTTACATTCAAACTCTTATTCATCATAACTTTCACTTTCACTTTTTTCATTTTTTCACTTTTTTCACTTTCTTCATATTTTTCACTTTTTTTCTTTTTTTAATTTTTCTCATAACATCAATGGAAGCTTATCGGGTAGCTCCAAAACCACATACATAATCAATTTTTGACTTTTGATAATTTTTTCATTTTTGCTCTTATTTTTTATGTTCCTTGATATGTACTCAACTTCTAAATCAAAGATTCTCTTAAGAAAATAAAGAACTAAATATTATTCAAACCTAAATACCACTCATTAACCTAGAACATCTATTTTATATCGGTGACGTATTTTATGGGAGTAAAAAGCCACAAGTACCTCTCATGAGCTCTAAAGAGAACCAACTACTCCACGTTTAGCATCTAACTTCTAAATAAACTCTATCATTTCTCGCTCTTCGCAATTTAAGATTCCAAATAATGAAACCAGCGAATACTTAGCCAATAATCAGCCACACATATATAAAGTCAGTTACGGAAACATGCAAATTCTAGAAGAAGAATTCGCGTTTTCTAGCTCCTGATGTAAAAGACTAGCGAAAGCTTTTAAGCTGCGCATGTATAAAGTCAAGTACGGGAACTTGCAGATTCTTAAGAAGAATTCGCGTTTTATAGCTCCTGGTGTACAAGACTAGCACAAGCTTATGTGATTATCATTGGTTAAGGGAACAGGCTAGGGTTTAACACGCCCGGTCAAGTCAAAAAATTTATTCCTACTCTCGCCAGCAAGAAAGTCAACAAGGTGTCAAAACACTTATTAAAACTTTATTATATTTTTGTACAACTTTTCCAACTTTTTCTCATTTTTTATGCTTTTTCATAAATTTTTCATTGATTTTCTTCAAAAAAATTTCAAATTTTTCATTTTTTTTTTAATTTTTGGTAACGGAGTTGCAAGAGTACACGACATGGTGAAAAATGCAAGGTCAAATCGAATCGAAGATTCACCCTCCCCCGGACTAGAATTGAAAATTGTCCTCAATGTTTTACGGGTAAAGGCAATCCTAACAAAATTCTAGGGTCGTTTATTAATTATGCCAAAGAAAACGTTAGTCGATAAGATTCACGAATATAGGATTTCCAAAAGCATCGATGAATGAAACTCGAGTGAAGGAAGAACATCATGACGAGCACGAGAGTCATCATAAATCGCGGACAATCCTAAACAAACATCATAAACAACCACGGAACACAAGAGTAGAAGAGGCACCCCCTCCTCACGTTATTTGTTAGAAATAAGAAAAATAAGAAAATGAAATTGGATAAGCATGGGTTGCCTCCCACGAAGCGCTTTGTTTTTTATTACCGAGTCACGTAGCTTGACTCGATCCCCGAATTCAATCGTCCTTGGGGAAAGTTTGGAGATCCGGGACTACCATGGTTGGTACATCCCCTCCAAGGTAATGTTTCAAACGGTGACCATTCACCTTAAAGTTTGGACCATCGGGTTGAGCTAACTCAATGGTACCATAAGGGAATACTTGTGTTATGGTGAATGGTCCAGAACAACGGGTTTTAAGCTTACCCGAGAAAATCTTTGAACGAGAGTTAAAAAGAAGCACTTGATCACCAACGTTAAAAACGCGGTCTTTGATCTTGGCATCATGAAGTCTTTTTGTTTTCTCTTTATAAATCAAAGAATTCTCGTAAGCTTGATCACGAAGTTCGACTAATTCATTCAATTGAACTTTTCGGTGATCACCCGCGGTTTTTAAGTCAAAATTAGCATGTTTTAAGGCCAAGTAGGCCTTGTGCTCAAGTTCTAGGGGCAAATGACAAGCCTTTCCGTAAACCAGCTTATAAGGAGTGCACCCAATGGGTGTTTTGTAAGCGGTCCGGAAAGCCCATAAAGCATCGTCTAGTTTATCGGCCCATGAGGCACGGTGCTCTCCTACTGTCCTTTCTAATATCCTTTTAAGGCCACGATTGGAGACCTCCACTTGACCACTAGTTTGTGGATGATAAGCCGTAGAAAGACGATGTGTGACACCATATTTAAGCATTACTTTGGCAAATTGATCATTACAAAAATGGGTCCCATGATCACTTATGATGGCTCGAGGTGCACCAAATCGAGCAAAGAGACTTTTCAAGAATTTGACAACTACTCGGGCGTCATTGGTAGGGAGCGCCTTCGCTTCAACCCATTTGGACAAATAATCGACGGCCACGAGAATATACTTATTTCCTCTTGATGACGGGAATGGTCCCATGAAATCGATACCCCAAACGTCGAAAATTTCACAAACTTGAATAGCATTTTGTGGCATTTCATCATTTTGAGAAATTTTCCCTTGACGTTGGCAAGAATCACATGATTTCACCAATTCATGGGCATCCCGGTAAATCGTCGGCCAATTGAAGCCGGAATCAAACACTTTCTTTGCGGTGAAGTTGGCACCATGATGTCCCCCCGTGGGTCCACTATGGCATGCCTTAAGAATTTCAACGGCTTCTGTACCGTGAACACACCGCCAGATCACTTGATCCACACAGACTTTGAACAAATAGGGGTCGTCTCAAAAATAATGTTGCACATCTTTGAAGAATTTCTTCTTTTTTTTGGGACGACATCCCTTTCGTAATGAAATTCCCCGCATGGTAATTCGCAAAATCGGCGAACCATGGGGTACTTTGGTCAATTTTAGTCACACTCCCAAGTGTCTCGAGAAGAAATATTTCGGTAATTTCCTTATTCTCGAGAGCACTTTGATGGGGATTCTCAAGTCGTGATAGGTGATCAGCAGCAAGGTTCTTGGCTCCTTTCTTGTCTCGAATTTCAACATCAAATTCTTGGAGTAGAAGAGCCCACCGCATCAAGCATGGTTTAGCATCTGGTTGTGCCATTAGGTATTTTAGGGCTGAATGATCCGTATACACTATGATTTTCTTAAGGAGCAAATAAGGTCTAAACTTTTCAAAGGCATAGACAACGGCTAACATCTCTTTTTCGGTAGTCGTGTAATGATGTTGAGCGTCGTTCATTGTCTTACTTGCATAGTGTATTGGCTGAAAGTACTTATTCTTACGTTACCCCAGAACTGCACCAATGGCATAATCGCTAGCATCGCACATTAGCTCAAATGGTAAGCTCCAATCAGGGGCAACTAAGATTGGTGCCTCCGTTAACTTCTTCTTTAAGAAATTAAATGCATCGATGCATTCATTTGTGAAGTTAAACGGAGCATCTTTCTCTAAAAGGTGAGTTAGAGGCTGGCCTATTTTGGAGAAGTCTTGTATAAAACGTCGGTAAAAGCCAGCATGACCAAGGAAACTTCGGATTCCTTTTACGGTAGTCGGATGAGGTAGCTTAGCAATAACATCAACTTGGGCACGATCTACCTCAATCCCAGATTTGGAGATTTTATGGCCGAGGACTATGCCCTCTTTAACCATGAAGTGGCACTTCTCCCAATTTAGAACCAAGTTAGTGTTTTCACATCGTATTAGCATATTCTATAAATGGGAGAGGCAAGAGTCAAAAGAATTTCCATAAACGGAGAAGTCGTCCATGAACACTTCCATGGTTTTTTCAATCATATCCGAGAAAATGGCCATCATGCACCGCTGAAACGTGCCTGGAGCATTACATAGGCCAAAGGGCATTCTACGATAGGCAAACGTTCCATACGGGCAAGTAAAAGTGGTCTTTTCTTGATCCTGGGGATCAATGGGAATTTGAAAGTACCCAGAAAAGCCATCGAGAAAATAATAGAACTCATTTCCCGCTAATCGTTCAAGCATTTAGTCCATAAAAGGGAGCGGGAAATGGTCTTTACGGGTCGCGTCATTCAACTTGCGGTAGTCGATACAAACTCTCCATCCGGTCACAAGTCTAGTCGGTATAAGCTCATTATCTTCATTTTTCACAACAGTGATTTCGCCCTTCTTTGGAACACAATGAACCGGGCTAACCCATGAACTATCCAAGATCGGATAAATCATTCCAACGTCAAGGAGTTTTATAACTTACTTTTTTATCACTTCGTGGATTTGTGGGTTAACCCGTCGTTGTTGTTGGACGGAAGCTTTGTGATTATCTTCAAGTAGAATCTTATGAGTGCAAAATCGAGGGTCAATTCCCTTGATGTCGGAGATTTGCCAAGCAATAGCACTTTTATGCTTCTTAAGCACATCTAAGAGTTGGGTATTCTCCTCATCTTTTAAATCTTTTGAGATTATGACGGGCAATTTGTTATTAGTTTCCAAGTACGCATATTCGAGATGAGGAGGCAAATCCTTGAGCTCGAGCTCTGGAGGATTCTCAATAGACTGCTTTACTACTTTTACGTCTGCCATTTTTAGGTCCATCGGAGGGGAAGAAACAATCGGGTTTTCATTTAAAAGTTTCTCAATTAATAAAATGTCCCCCTCCGGATCAAAGTCAGAATTATCAATTTCCGGTGAAACTGAATCATTTGAAAGACAAGCTTTAATTTCTTCCCAAGCGAGATCACTTCCCTCAAACGGAGTGAGGGAAAGGGAAGAATCAGAGACGATTGGTTCAAAAGAAGGAGTGGGATTGCCACTCGAAGCATTTTCGGTAAAACCAAGAAGTTCTTGAGAATACTCCTCCGTAGCTTCATCAATAACATCGATTCGGTTGACGGAAGAAACATCGTAATCGGAGGAGTATCTCGCGGTTTGATCGAGATTAAATGTAACAGCTTCATTTCCAAAACGTAAGGTAATCTCCTCGTCGTATACATCAATTAATGCACGACCGGTCCTTAGGAAACCTCTCCCAAGAATGAGAGGAACCCGTGGATCAGCATCGAAATCAACGACTACAAAATCGGCAGGGAAATTGAATTTCCCAACATTGACAAAAATATCCTCGGCTATACCAATTGGACGAGACGTAGATCGATCGGCTAGCTCGAGGGTCATAAGCGTCGGTGTCAAGTTAGGAAGAGACAACTTTTTCCAAATTGATAATGGCATTAGGTTAATGCTAGCACCAAGATCGGCCAAGGCGAAGCATTGAACCATAACTGGAAAATTGCATGGATTGAGAAATTTGCCAGGGTCTTCAAGCTTTTCGGGTAGCTTTTTAAGAAAAACCGCTGAGCAATTCTCATTCATTTGAGTCTTAGACATTTCAAACAACTTTTCCTTATTATTCAAAAGACCTTTTAGCATCGAAGCAAATTTAGGCATCAAAATTATAGCATCCGCGAGACTTGTATCAAAGTGCAATTCTTGAAAAATCTGATAAAACTTTTCCATTTGGTTTTTATCCTTCTCGCGGTGCTTTTGTTCGTTTAAGCATGACGGATAAGGCAACTGCGTTTTAACGGGAATTTCTTTTTCAGTTTCATTGATACGTGGGAATCGCACCAGGCTTTACCTCTCGAGGGATCTCGATAAGCTTACAACCCCCACCAGGCAGTGTACCTGATCGTTGTAGTATAGTATAGTGACAAGTACCGGGGGATTGATCGTTCAACTCAGGAATAGTGTCGCCAGGATTAGAAGGCCTAAAAACTAGGTCTAGAGGTGAGGGATGATTCTTTTTGTATTTTTATATTTTTATAAAAACAATTAAAATCTCGGTTTTTGGAAGAGTGGGCGGAATTAGTTGCTAATCAACTAACCCAAACTAACTAAGATGCAATCAAAATAAAATAACAAAAAGGAAATGAAATCTAATTAAACTAGTGGTGTAAACAATGATGGGGAAAATTGTGTTTACTTAGGTTTCATTACTCCCTAGATATCTTTTACAGGTTAATAGTTTGTTACAATTGCATGGATGACGGGTCGTATTCCTTAATACTAGTCGTAGGTCCGTGTACAATATTCCCTAACTCTATAGGATCCTACTTCACTCCTATGTCGAGCCGTTAGAAGCTCCTAACATGGGATCATTAGAATTCTCCTACGAATTAAATACAACCAAAAATCATAGTACACCTCTAATAATGTTTCTTAAGACGTTCAAGCATGTTACCAATGGAAGTCTGCCAGTTTTCTTAGGCCTAACATCGAATACAATCATCCGTAACAACTATAAACAAACAATCAACCCATAATTAACATCAAGGTTTTACTACATCTAAGCAAACACACAAAAGATCTAGCCAAGCATGTTAAATTGAAGACAAGTGTAAGATATATTCAAGCAACACATAGACATATTGATTGAATTGAAAGAGTACTTATCTCAATTGAACATAAGAGGTTTCAAAGGGTAAAAACCCTTGAAAAAGCTGTGAAAATCGGACTAGGGTTTGTCTCCAAAGTTACACCCTAATAAATGAAAATTGCAAAACTATATATAGATTTTACAGGGTGACGGCGTCAAGAAGAAAATTCTGACGCCGTCAACTCGCCGCCCATAATGAAATCGGATTGCCTAGATCCAGTTTTGACGCCATCATGTGTAATTTAGCTCTGGGCTATCACTAACATTTGGAACATGACGGCCTTGGGTGACGCCGTCATGTCCTTAGTACAAAACTCTTCTGGATCGTCACTGACTTTATCCAATTCCACCTCTTGTGTTACTCTTGAAGCCGTCATTAAGAAACTTGTGACGTCGTCAGGTACTGTTCCCAGCAAGGAAAATTAAGACTTTGCCATTTTCTTCACTTTTATGCTCAAAAAACGTCCAAAATGCTTCATTTTCCAGATTTCACTCCAAAAGTACCTAAAATGACAAAAGGAACGATTTAGGGCAATATTTGATCAAATAAATTCAAATCCGGACTAAAATGACCCCCTAAAAATGGTTCATTTTTCGCCTCATCAAATACCCTTACACTTGAGATTTGCTTGTCCTCAAGCAAATGCACTTTTATTCTAATCAAAATACAAGTTAGGGGTCATTTAACACTAATATAAAAGTAATTACAATAAATAATCGTTCCACTAAAGACCAAAGACAAGCACGGAGTTCATACACTACCACCTCACAAATAGTGTTTAGATACTCACATCTCTCGGGTGTAATAAAGTATATATCACAATGAGGAAATGGAAAACATCTCTCACTACCTGTCATAGCAAAATAGATTACCATAGGCTTGGGAAAGGATCAAACCTCCACCACATGGCGTAAGCACCTAGGATAAACTATCAAAGAGGTCTTTTAAAGGGATATAACGTTAGGTGTAGGGATATGGAATACACGGTTTTGTTGGATATAGGCAATATTTACTGGTGGCGAGTTAATCATCTTGGTTAATTACATGTATAATATGGCGTTGCTAAGCCAAGACTAGACTCGACTTAAGCTAATAAATCAAAAATAACAAAAAAATAAAATAAACATAGAATGAAACGGGATGGTAGTCCGTATGTTTTTTTTTCTCTTTTCTCTTTTTCTATTTTTTTTCTTTTTTTTTCTTAATTTATTCGATTTTTTTTATTATTTTATATATATTTTTTTTTGCATACACTTTTACCCTACCATCCAAAATATTACATCAAAGGGAATGTACATTTCCCTTACACTTGAATTTTTACATACTTTACAATAAACTAATCTAATGACTCGAATCAAGATAATCAAAACACTTGGAGTACTTTTTAAGATTAACGCACATATGGGGGTAATATATGATGTTCTTCCCCACTACTCCATAACATAAGTACTTTACCCATGAGTCCCAATCGTCCCAAAACAATATGTACAAGATATGACTCGACTTAGCAACCATGTAATTAATTAGATAATTAACTAAGGGTTTAAACAAATAACAATAATGCACTAAAGATGAGTGCATACACGGAAGGCTAAGGCGATTTGGTTGTACATTTAAGTGGGTTGTAACAAATTCTTCCTTTAAGTAAGATGCTTAAAGTTAGAAACGAAAAGATAGGCTCGGAGGGGTGTACTAAGGGTTTCGTGTACTAAAAATGAGTACAACGCTAAGGTGTGGGAAAAATTAGTTGACTTTACTAGCCAAGTAATATGACTTAAATGGTCAAGTAATTATGATACGGGTTTAACACAAGGGTGATCCTAATACCTCTTATCATGTAATAAATCCTACTACACGAATGTAGTCTCACTAGCGGTCTTGGGATGCATCACTAACGCAAGTTCTAGAATCTAAATGCTACCGGTACACTCATAAGCACTAACAATGAATGTTTTTCCTATCAAATCTAAAGGCGAACCTCACATATTTGGGTGGAAAATGTTTCTGAATGGTACGATTTTGTGCTTGTCATACAACTCCTATATATGAGACGCTTGCTAAGGCTAAAGTTTCACTCCTAAATGTTGTAAAAAAATTTAAATTTGGCGCTAAAATTACACTAACAAGTATTTCTCTTAGTTTTATTACACACCTACCATCAAACAAACAAACTCAAGTGCAATTGTATCCTATAAGGTATCATCATTTACCCTCCCCTTACACTTAGGATGAACATTGTCCCCAATGTTCAATTAAAGAATGTAAAAGTGAAATAAGTAAAAGAATGAAAGCAAATACTCCCCTAATTCGTTCGGTGTGGATAGTGTGGTAACAAGGTTAGATCTTCCTCCAAGAAAATGAACATTCAAAGCTTCCATTCCAGAAAAATAAATCATCTTCTTGTCATATATAACCTGTTAAAACTGAGAAAACAAACAAGGCAACCTCGTGTAAAATTGGCGGCAATCTATATATACTAACAAGTCCTAGAAAGCAAATTAAGATATAATGCTTGTGGAATGAATGTTTGCAGATTTCCTGGAGTTTATAAAACTAAAGAATTAACAAAAACTTTAAGACTCCGTTAGAGAAACAAAACTCGCAAAATTTCCAGAATTTTACACATGACGCCGTCCGGAATTAATTCCTGACGCCATCAGAAGTGACCTGCATAAATCTTTTTGTTAAGTTTCCAAAAAATTTCTGGAAAAACTTATGTCCTACTTTCTGGAAAATCCTGCAAAACATAATTATGACTCGATACAAGCATTTGACTCTAACAAATACTAATACACATGTCCATTTAATATTGTCGAGAATCATTATCAATTTCATTCTTAAAAACAAATTTGGGGTTTCCCCTTACACTTATCTTTTGCAAAACACCTTTATATGAAGTTAAGACGAAGTTAAACAACAAAATAAAGCATTTTCACAATTTAATTTGAAACATGATATACCAACAATAAAAATAAAGCATGCATACGGAAACAAATAACAATAAAACAAATAAAAATCACACAAAACATGGGTTGCCTCCCAAGAAGCGCTTTTCTTTATTTACGAGTCTTGTAGCTAGACTCAAGGTCATGGGCTATCCTATATGTGAGAGCTCCTCATTGAGGACATCTTTTGGATCAATTTTGGGTTTCAAAATCCTATCAGTTTTCTTAGTACGGTATGACCTTTCAAACTTTTCTCCATCCGGATCATATAAGATCATCTTCATATGCCATGATCCGTCACCTTCCTTAGGTGGCTTGTCCCACTTCCATTTTGATGAGGCGAAAAATGATCCATTTTTAGGGGGTCATTTAAGCCCGAATCCGAATTTATTTGATCAAATATTGCCCTAAATCATTCCTTTTGTGATTTTAGGTGTTTGGAGAGCGAATTCTGGAAAAGAGGCTATTTTGGACGTTTTTGGAGCATAAAGTGAAGAAAACGACAAAGTACCAAAAATCCAAGCTGGAAATACAAGGTGACGGCGTCAAGGGTTTGCTCTTGACGGCGTCAGACATGAAGAATAAATTACCGTAGCTGGTGACGGCGTCAGATGGAGTTATGATGGCGTCAAAGTGGCCAAGAATAATTTACCGTGGGTGGTGACGGCGTCACATAGGCCGTCACGATTTTATCTAGGGCGTCCGAGGAAGTGTATGGCGGCGAGTTGACGGCGTCATATTTAACTCTTGACGCCGTCAGGACGATTTTCCTATATATAGTTTTCTAGTTTTTTCATTAAAAAAAAGAGAAGTTTTGGGTGAAACCCTAAAGACGATTTTGGTGCCTCTTTTACAGGTTTTTCAAGGGTTCCAAACCCTTGAGACCTTGCATTGTAATTGAGATAAGTATACTCTTAATTCAATCAATATGTCTATGTGTTGGTTGTCTATCTTTTGTTCTTATCTTAATTCTACTATGCTAGGCTAAATTTCCTTTGTGTTTGCTTAGATCTAATGAAACCTAGATGTTGATTATGTGTTGATTACTTGTCTATTCTTGTTTTGAATGAATGATATTATATGTTAGGCTTAAGAAAACTGGCAGATCTCCAAATGGTAACATGCTTGAACGTCTTAAGAAACATGAACCGAGGCGTACTAGGTCTTTATTGGTTGTATTTAATGCATGAGCCACTGTTTACAATCCCTATAGTTGTGCTGGGTCATGGTGTAGGAGGAGATAAGAGCTCATAGAGTTGGGGAGTTATGTATGCCACTCCACGAATGGTATTAAGGAATACAACCCGTCATTCATACAAGTGTAACAAGTAATTAACATGTAAAAGATATCTAGGGAGTAATGAAGTCTAAGTAAACACAATTTCTCCAATTACTGCTCACAACCTTAGTTTAATATTAGTTTAATTTCATTTTCATTAGTTAATTAGTTATAAAGTAGTTTTTGGGTTAGTTGATTAGCAACTAATTCCGCCCACTCCTTCAAAACCCGAGATTTTAATTGCTTTCATAAAAATATAAAAATACAAAAATAATCATCTCTCACCTCTAGAACTATTAATTAGGTTTTCTAATCCTAGCGACACTATTCCTAAGCTGAACGATCAATCCCCCGGTACTTGTCACTATACTATACTACAACGATCAGGTACATTGCCTGGTGGGGGTTGTAAGCCTCGCGAGATCCCTCGAGAGGTAAAGCAAGGTGCGATTCCCACGCATCAAGTTTTTGGCGCCGTTGCCGGGGATTGTCTATCTTTACATTTATTTATCAAGTTTCGCAAAAGAGTGCGGCGCCATCAAGTTTTTGGCGCCGCAGCCCGGGGAATAGTTATTGTCTAGGTTAGGATTTCTTTTTATTAGGTCTACTTGCTAGATTCCTTTCTAGTAAGATTTTATTTTTATTTTTAGGTCTTCTTTAGTCTATCTTATTTCTTCGTGCTTTTGTTCGTAACTCTTTACCATCCGACATCATGGAAGGTGGTAACATCTTTGAACCCATCATCCCACCACAACAAAACCCACCATTAGAACCCCTTAGGCCCCGAACCTTAGGAGAGTATTCCCGACCTAGCCACCAAGGCTACCGAAACACCATTGAGCTCACCGGAGCCAATGTGACCCCCTTGCGATCCGACACCATCCGGTTGGTGCAAAGCGGATGTGCATTCCATGGACTTCGTTCCGAAGATCCAAACCAACACCTTAAGGACTTCCTCAAAATTGTAGATTCCATAGACCTAGGTGTTGAAACTAGAGAGACTACCCGTTTACGCCTATTCCAATTCTCTCTACGGGATCAAGCTAGTCAATGGCTTGAGCGTTTACCCGCGGGATCCATCACCACATGGGATGATCTCACCACTCGTTTCCTTGCTCAATTTTTCCCACCGGGGAGAACTACTAAACTTAGGAATGACATCTTGATGTTCCAACAACGTCAAAATGAATCTCTTTATGAAGCATGGACTCGTTTCAAGGACTTACTCCAAAAAGTCCCTCATCATGGCATAGATTTGTGGCTCCAAGTCCAAATTTTTTATGACCATATCGATATCCCCACGAGGCGAACCATTGACCAATCGGCCGGTGGTAAGCTACGTGATCTTAGTGCGGAACAATCATGGGAACTCATAGAAGATCTTGCTCTCTATGACAACGAAAGTTGGAATGATCCCCGTGATTTGAACAAAACGGTCAAGGCAATATCTTTGCCTTCGAATAATTCAAGCACTCCCGACCGTAGGATCATGGAACTTGAAGGTCGAGTCAAGTCTCTCATGCAATCTTACGAAACTCATAAGCCATCAAGCCAAGTAAGCAGAATCGCTTCTACATGCAAACTGTGCAATGGCCCTCATGAGACCTACAACTGTATGGAACTTCCAAAACGTGCTTATAACGAATTCACATCATCACACGTAGGGCAGGGTCCTCGAACTTCTGCCGAAGCATATGAGGCATGGAAGGATAAACCTAATTTTAGAAGGTACCAAACACGAAGTGTATCATTTAATGATCTCTCACCGCTCACTTGGTCCGAACATTTTCCGCCCCAAAATTCCCCTAGGCAAAGCTGTGAAGATGATTTAAAAAAATTCATTCTTTCTCAAGAACTGCAGCTCGCTACACTCGAGGCAAAATTCAAACAACAGCAGGCTGACGTGAACGACAAGATTTGTAATCTGTTGACTGCTATCAAAGAGCATATTGATAATAAGCCCATTTACGTTAATGAGGTTAAATCTGCTACCGTCATGAGTCCACCAGCCTCCCCTGTAAAAATAAAAAGTCCAAGCAAGCTATTTAAACATCTATCCCCTAACGAGAAAGGACCTATCAACCCCTCCGGACCAATCCACTTCGTAAACACTATCACCACGATACCCGCTTCAACACCCAACCCAACCCAACAACAAACTGATAAACTCAGTCAGACAGCGAAGGATGAAACCTCAAAGGTTGACCACGCTTCGGCGAGGAAACCTACCAGTTCACCCAAGCAGTACACCGCGCAGAAATCCGACAAACCCGATGATAGGAACGCGACATCGGTGGAAAAGGAGAAAGACTCAACCGTTTTGAGCAAATCTGTTATAAAAGAACCCGAAATAGAGGATTTTATAAGTACAGGTAGCAACCAACCCAAGGAGAGCAACTCTAAACTTTTCAGAATCCCTTGTACCATTGAGGAGAAGGTCTTAATTAACAATCATATAGATCCTAGCTTCTCGATCAACGTAATCCCATTTTCTCTATACCACAAAACCTTCCCAGAGCGCGTTGTATGCAAGAAAGTAATAGAGAATGTATCAATTAGGATTGGAGAATTTGATTACAATACTGACCTCACCGTGGTTAATGACGTGGACCCTCTCGCCAATCAACCATTGACCAACCTTGTCCTTGGGATGCCATTCATCAATGAATCGGGAGCAATCCTCGACGAGAAAGATGGTAGTGTATTACTCACCAATGGTGTTAGAACGGTAATTTTTCGTAGGGATGGTGAGGAAGTTTATGAGTATCGTCCCTCCCTTGAAGGGAATCCATACGGGTCAAAGGATGGAGAGTTGAGAAAGATCAAACGACGTGATCCGAATAATCTTAAAATCCCTTGCATGATCGGTCACAAGTACTTCGAAAACATATACATTAATGTATTCCTGCCAAAGAATTTCATGTCATTATTCCATTATAACAATATCTGCAGATGGGGGATGATTTACAAAGGAGAGAAAGTGGTTGGTAAGGATCATGAAATCCAAGTATTCATAGGAAATATGGTATTCACTATGGAGTTCACAATTGTGGACAACATAGAGGACTTTGTTGACCCTAGGTTATCGCAAGTTGTATTTGGAGCGCCCTTTTGTGAAATCACTAAGTTGATAGTGGATGACTTGAACGGGATCATGACTTTCACTGACGGGATTAGGAGGATTTCATACCAAACGCCATACAAAAGAAGAGACCTTAGGGAGATAGATTGCGACGGGCTTGATGTTATGAGCTCCCAACTTGTCTTGTGTGATGACGATGTTAGAAGAGGTTGTAGAAATGTTTCTGATTTATCTTGTAGGTTCTTTAAAGATGTTAGTGAGCTTGGCTCTAAGTATCGACGGGATGTTTTCGAATTTGAAGATCCAAAGTACTTACACTATGAGAGCGATACTAGTTTAGAAGATGACCTAGAGAATGGAACCAATGATGAAATCACGTAGTAACCCACGACTTTGAGTCTAGCTACAAGACTCGTAAATAAAGAAAAGCGCTTCTTGGGAGGCAACCCATGTTTTGTGTGATTTTAATTGTTTGATTGTTATTTGCTTCCGTATGCATGCTTTATTTTTATTGTTGGTTGATCATGTTTCTCAATTAAAATGTGGAAATACTTTATTATGTTGTTTAGCCTAGTCTTAACTTCAACCTAAAGGTATTTTTTGCAAAAGATAAGTGTAAGGGGAAACCCCAAATATGTTTTTTTAGAAACAAACCGATCATGATTCTCCACAATATTTAATGAACATGTGTATTCGTATTGTTAGAGTCAAATGCTTGTATTGAGTCATAATGTAGTTTTGCAGGATTTTCCAGGAAGTAGGACAAAGTTTTTCCAGAAAATTTCCGGAAACTTAACATAAAGATTTCTGCAGGTTCATTCTGACGGCGTCAGGCAATTGCTCTTGACGGCGTCAGGAGTCAAAAATCTGGAAATTTTACCAGTTTTGTTTTTCTAACGGAGTCTTATAAGTTTTTGTGAATTATTAAGTTTTATAATCTCCAGGAAATCTGCAAACTTCATTCCACAAGCATTATATCTTATTTTGTTTTCTAGGATTTAGTAACTTATATAGGATGCCGCCGATTTTACGTGAGGTTGCCTTGTCTACTTTTGTCAGGATTTACAGGTTATTTGAGACAAGAAGATGATTTATATTCTGGAAGGGAAGCTTTGATTGTTCGTTTTCTTGGAGGAAGATTTAACCTGGCCAACCTAAAATACATACCGAGCGAATCAGGGGAGTATTTGAATTCATTCTCTTTACTTTTAACTTTTACATTCTTTACTTGAACATTGGGGACAATGTTCATCTTAAGTGTAAGGGGAGGGTAAAAAGATGATACCTTACATATGCACTTTCGCTTGAGTTTGTTTTGTTTGATAGTAGATGAGTAATAAAACTATGAGAAATACTTGTTAGTGTAATTTTAGCGCCAAATTTAAATTTTTTTACAACATTTAGGAGTGAAACTCTAGCCATAGCAAGCGTCTCATGGATAGGAGGTTGTATGACTAGCACATAACCGTATATTCAGAAAAATTTTCCACCCAAAATTGTGAGGTTCGCCTTTAGATTTGATAGGAAAAGCATTTATTATTAGTGCTTATGAGTGTACCGGTAGCATTTAGATTCTAGAACTTGCGTTAGTGATGCATCCCGAGACCGCTAGTGAGACTACATTCGTGTAGTAGGATTTACTACATGATAAGAGGCATTAGGATCACCCTTGTGTTAAACCCGTATTATAATTACTTGACCATTTAAGTCATATTACTTGGCTAGTTAAGTCAACTAATTTTTCCCACACCTTTAGCGTTGTACTCATTTTTAGTACACGATACCCCTAGTACACCCCTCCGAGCCTATCTTTTCGTTTCTAACTTTAAGCATCTTACTTAAAGGAAGAATTTGTTACACCCCACTTAAATGTACAACCAAATCGCCTTAGCCTTCCGTGTATGCGCTCATTTTTAGTGCATTATTGTTATTTGTTAAACCCTAAGTTAACTTTCTAATTGATTACATGGTTGCTAAGTCGAGTCATATCCTTGTACATATTGTTTTGGGACGATTGGGACTCATGGGTAAGTACTTATTTTATGGAGTAATGGGGAAGAACATAATATTATTACCCCCATATGTACGTTAATTTTAAAAGTGCTCCAAGTGTTTTGATTTTCTTAATTCGAGTCATTAGAATAGTTTAATGTAAAGTATGTAAAGATTCAAGTGTAAGGGGAATGCTCAAACCCCTATGATGTATTATTTTGGATGGTAGGGTAAGAGTGTATCAAAAAAAAAAAAAAAAAAAAAAAAAAAAAAAAAAATCGAAAAAATCAAGAAAAAGAAAAAAATTAGAAAAAGAAAAAAAAAAAAATAGAAATGAAAGAGAGAAAAAACATACGGACTACCATCCCGTTTTCATTCTATGTTCATTTTATGTTTTTAGTTATTTTTCATTTATTAGCTTAAGTCGAGTCTAGTCTTGGCTTAGCAACGCCATCTTGTACATGTAATTAACTAAGATTGTTAACTCGCCACCAGTAAAACTTCCTTTATCCAACAAAACCGTGTAATTCATATCCCTACACCTAACATTATAACCCTTTAAAAAGACCTCTTTGATAGTTTATCCTAGGTGCTTACGCCATGTGGTGGAGGTTTGATCCTTTCCCAAGCCTATGGTAATCTATTTTGCTATGACAGGTAGTGAGAGATATCTTCCATTTCCATAATGTTATATTACTTTATTACACCCGAGAGATGTGAGTATCTAAACACTATTTGTGAGGTGCTTGTGTATGACCTCCGTGCTTGTCTATTGGTCTTTAGTGGAACGATTATTTGTTGTAATTACTTTTATATTAGTGTTAAATGACCCCTAACTTGTCTTTTGAGTAGAATAAAAGCTCATTTGCTTGAGGACAAGCAAATCTCAAGTGTAAGGGTATATGATGAGGCGAAAAATGATCCGTTTTTAGGGGGTCATTTAAGCCCGAATCCGAATTTATTTGATCAAATATTGCCCTAAATCGTTCCTTTTGTGATTTTAGGTGTTTGGAGAGCGAATTCTGGAAAAGAGGCTATTTTGGACATTTTTGGAGCATAAAGTGAAGAAAACGACAAAGTACCAAAAATCCAAGCTGGAAATACAAGGTGACGGCGTCAAGGGTTTGCTCTTGACGGCGTCAGACATGAAGAATAAATTACCGTAGCTGGTGACGGCGTCAGATGGAGTTATGACGGCGTCAAAGTGGCCAAGAATAATTTACCGTGGGTGGTGACGGCGTCACATAGGCCATCACGATTTTATCTAGGGCGTCCGAGGAAGTGTATGGCGGCGAGTTGACGGCGTCATATTTAACTCTTGACGCCGTCAGGACGATTTTCCTATATATAGTTTTCTAGTTTTTTCATTAAAAAAAAGAGAAGTTTTGGGTGAAACCCTAAAGACGATTTTGGTGCCTCTTTTACAGGTTTTTCAAGGGTTCCAAACCCTTGAGACCTTGCATTGTAATTGAGATAAGTATACTCTTAATTCAATCAATATGTCTATGTGTTGGTTGTCTATCTTTTGTTCTTATCTTAATTCTACTATGCTAGGCTAAATTTCCTTTGTGTTTGCTTAGATCTAATGAAACCTAGATGTTGATTATGTGTTGATTACTTGTCTATTCTTGTTTTGAATGAATGATATTATATGTTAGGCTTAAGAAAACTGGCAGATCTCCAAATGGTAACATGCTTGAACGTCTTAAGAAACATGAACCGAGGCGTACTAGGTCTTTATTGGTTGTATTTAATGCATGAGCCACTGTTTACAATCCCTATAGTTGTGCTGGGTCATGGTGTAGGAGGAGATAAGAGCTCATAGAGTTGGGGAGTTATGTATGCCACTCCACGAATGGTATTAAGGAATACAACCCGTCATTCATACAAGTGTAACAAGTAATTAACATGTAAAAGATATCTAGGGAGTAATGAAGTCTAAGTAAACACAATTTCTCCAATTACTGCTCACAACCTTAGTTTAATATTAGTTTAATTTCATTTTCATTAGTTAATTAGTTATAAAGTAGTTTTTGGGTTAGTTGATTAGCAACTAATTCCGCCCACTCCTTCAAAACCCGAGATTTTAATTGCTTTCATAAAAATATAAAAATACAAAAATAATCATCTCTCACCTCTAGAACTATTAATTAGGTTTTCTAATCCTAGCGACACTATTCCTAAGCTGAACGATCAATCCCCCGGTACTTGTCACTATACTATACTACAACGATCAGGCACACTGCCTGGTGGGGGTTGTAAGCCTCGCGAGATCCCTCGAGAGGTAAAGCAAGGTGCGATTCCCACGCATCACATTTACACTTATCCCCTTCTCTTTTCCACTTGTTCATCTCTATGTTAATAGGCATTATGCATAAGAACTCAATCATTTTCCTAAAGACTAGGGGATCCTCAAAAGAGTCTAGTTCCTCATCGCTAGCTATGAGTTGTTCCACCGAATGTGTTTTATCAATGAAGTATTTTTCTAGATAGAATGGACGTTGAGGTCCTATAAAGTTTCTTTCTATCCAAGGTCCATATCTAGATGGTCTCCTATTTATCTCTACCCAATGCGGTGTCGGTTCGTCCTCACAATCGTAGCTATGCTTCCTAACATCATAAACGAGTCCATGCTTCATATAGAGTTTCACCTTGACATTGTTGAAACATCAAGATATCATTTCTAAGCTTGGTAGTTCTCCCCGGTGGGAAAAATTGAGCAAGGAAACGAGTGGTGAGATCATCCCATAAGGTGATGCATCCCGAGGGTAAACGTTCAAGCCATTGACTAGCTTGATCACGTAGAGAGAATTGGAATAGGCGTAATCGGGTCGACTCTCTAGTTGTAACATCAAGGTATATATAATCTACGATTTTAAAGAAATCCTTGAGATGTTGATTAGGATCTTCGGAACGAAGTCCATGGAATGCACATCCGCTTTGCACCAACCGGATGGTGTCGGATCGCAAGGGGGACACATTGGCTCCTTGAGTGAGCTCAATAGTGTTTCGATAGCCTTGGTGGCTAGGACGGGAATACTCTCCTAAGGTTCGGGGCCTAAGAGGTTGGTTTGCTAGTGGTGGGTTTTGTGGGTGGTTTTGTTGTGGTGGGTTGATGGGTTCAAAGATGTTACCACCTTCCATGATGTTGGATGGTAAAGGTTACGAACAACGGCACGAAGAAATAAGATAGACTAAAGAGAACCTAAAAAATAAAAATAAAATCTTGCTAGAAAGGAATCTAGCAAGTAGACCTAATAAAAAGAAATCCTAACCTAGACAATAACTATTCCCCGGGCTGCGGTGCCAAAAACTTGATACGTGGGAATCGCACCAGGCTTTACCTCTCGAGGGATCTCGAGAAGCTTACAACCCCGACCAGGCAGTGTACCTGATCGTTGTAGTATAGTATAGTGACAAGTACCGGGGGATTGATCGTTCAACTCAGGAATAGTGTCGCTAGGATTAGAAGGCCTAAAAACTAGGTCTAGAGGTGAGGGATGATTCTTTTTGTATTTTTATAAAAACAATTAAAATCTCGGTTTTTGGAAGAATGGGCGGAATTAGTTGCTAATCAACTAAGCCAAACTAACTAAGATGCAATTAAAATAAAATAACAAAAATGAAATGAAATCTAATTAAACTAGTGGTGTAAACAATGATGGGGAAAATTGTGTTTACTTAGGTTTCATTACTCCCTACATATCTTTTACAGGTTGATAGTTTGTTACAATTGCATGGATGACGGGTCGTATTCCTTAATACTAGTCGTAGGGCCGTGTACAATATTCCCTAACTCTATAGGATCCTACTTCACTCCTATGTCGAGCCGTTAGAAGCTCCTAACATGGGATCATTAGAATTCTCCTACGCATTAAATACAACCAAAACTCTTAGTACACCTCTGATCATGTTTCTTAAGACGTTCAAGCATGTTACCGATGGAAGTCTGCCAGTTTTCTTAAGCCTAACATCGAATACAATCATCCGTAACAACTATAAACAAACAATCAACCCATAATTAACATCTAGGTTTCACTACATCTAAGCAAACACACAAAAGATCTAGCCAAGCGTGTTAAATTGAAGACAAGTGTAAGATATATTCAAGCAACACATAGACATATTGATTGAATTGAAAGAGTACTTATCTCAATTGAACATAAGAGGTTTCAAAGGGTAAAAACCCTTGAAAAGGCTGTGAAAATCGGACTAGGGTTTGTCTCCAAAGTTACACCCTAAAGAATGAAAATTGCAAAACTATATATAGATTTTACAGAGTGACGGTGTCAAGAAGAAAATTCTGACGCCGTCAACTCGCCGCCCATAATGAAATCGGATTGCCTAGATCCAGTTTTGACGCCGTCATGTGTAATTTAGCTCTGGGCCGTCACTAACATTTGGACCATGACGGCCTTGGGTGACGCCGTCATGTCTTTGGTACAAAACTCTTCTGGATCGTCATGGACTTTATCCACTTCCACCTCTTGTATTACTCTTGACGCTGTCATTAAGAAACTTGTGACGCCGTCACGTGCTGTTCCCAGCAAGGAAAATTAAGACTTTGTCGTTTTCTTCACTTTTATGATCCAAAAACGTCCAAAATGCTTCCTTTTCCATCTTTCACCCCAAAAGTACCTAAAATGACAAAAGGAACGATTTAGGGCAATATTTGATCAAATAAATTCAAATCCGGGCTAAAATGACCCCCTAAAAACGGTTCATTTTTTGCCTCATCATTCATTAACAACTTTTTCTTTTCCTTTAGACGTCGGGACCACCGGAGGTTGGATGTCTTTGGTCCTTCCATTATTAATAGGAATTTCCGTATCCGTTGTCACCTCGGGTTCACGGACGACTACCTTAGGAGGAAGAGAAGAAGAGGCAGTCGGAGCCGTTGGTCCATCATAAGAAACACCACTCCTTGTTGTGACCGCTTTAGCATCGCCCCTCGGGTTAGCGATCGTGTTGCTTGGCAGAGTTCAAAAGCCCAAGGGTCGATCATTTAAACACTTGTTGAGTTCAAGAATTTCCTTAGCCATTAACTCTTGGTTTTTCATAATCTGCTTAAGAATCTCATCCGAGGGCGACGGATTTTGAACCACATGCTGATTTTGATTTTGAAAGTTTTGCCCTTGGTTGTTTTGATTAAAACCCTGATTATTTTGAAAATTCCCATTATTTTGAAAAGTATTCCCTTGAGTCGGGCATTGGTGTAATTTCCCCGATTTTGATTCTGATGAAAACTTTGATTTTGTCCTTGAAAACCATTATTTCCTCGGTTTTGATTCTGATTGTGATTAAATTGATGATTACGGTTTTGCACATTATTGTTTTGATTCACTTGATTTGTTTGATTAAACCGGGTGGTCCAAGATAATTTCCGGAACGGTAGCTAAGGAGATTACGGTCTCCTTGAGATTGTGGGTAACCGTCGCCACCCATGTTTGCAGCATACATGTTCTCTTGAGTAAAGCCACCGGAGGCTGGGCACTCAAGGTATGAATGTGGACCACCACAAGTCTCACAACCGGTATTAACCATATTGACTTGCGGGGTTCTTAACTTGATTCGGAATCATTTGATACATTCTCAACATAGCCGTAGACATATTATCAAGTTTTTTAGTTATGGCGGCTAACTCAGAATTATAAGAGGGGGAAGAGTTTTGAGTTGCAGTCGATCTTATTGGCTCATACCTCTCGGCTGAGGAATCCCAATAGTTGTAATGGGCCGTCATATTCTCTATTAGCTCGTAACAATCCTCAGGATGACGTTTCATGAAAGTACCACCAGCTGCAGCATTGATCGTGTCTCGATGTTGAAGAGTTAAACCATTGTAAAACGTATCAATGATTGTAACGAGAAGCATGTTATGGTTTGGACAACGATCAATGGCAAGCTTATAACGTTCCCAAGCCTCGAATAAAGACTCATTGGGAAGTTGCCAAAAATTGCTAATATCGTTTCTCAACTTCGTCACCATCGATGGTGGAAAATACTTCGCCAAGAACTTCGATACCATTTTATTAAAAGTATGAATCGAGTTCTTGGGAAGACGATCAAACCAAGCGGTGGCATGATGCGTTAGAGAATAGGGGAAGAGAGAGAGACGGAGGGCGTCATCTGAGACCTCATTTTGTTTCGTATTTTGGGTGACGGTTAAAAATTTGTCGAGATGCTTGTTTGCATCGTCACCTGGTAATCCGTGAAATTGGCATGAATTTTGGACTTGTTGTATCATATGATGCTTTAGTCCAAAATCCGTAGCCTCAATATTTAGAGGGGCAATCAGGCCACCTCTATCATGCATTGTGGGTTGGCACAACTCCTCCATCGTTCGGAGATCGGAAGCTGGCAAGTGTTGGTGATCATCTCCACCCACCGGAGGGTGTTGATTATTTGGATCCATTTCCCCAACGTTAGAGAAATGGACATGGTGTGTGTGTCGAATTACCCTCTCGGGGTTTGACAAAGGTGATATAAGACTCTCAAAAGAAGAGCGGGTGTGCATACACCAAAAACAAAATCAAAAAGAAAAAGAAGAAGAAAAGAAAAAGGAAAATATTTTTTGTATTTTATTTTTATTTAAACAAATCTCTAAAACTTTTTATTTCTTTTGTTTTTCTTTTTTAAAACGTTACGTTAATCGAAAACCGTTTCCTTCAAAACCACTCGCGACGGGACAAGAAAGAAGAGTGTTTCTCTCTTCAGCTAGCAATTTAATGTCATAGCTTCCGTATTTCCCGCTTAATCGGTTGTAGAATTTGAAGTAATCCGATAAACAACTAATTTCACGTTTTTCTTATGTTGTGAAGCTTATTTGGCTGACAACGCCCTCCTTTCCACGGGAGAGTCGAGACTGTAACTTTATTTTTGTATTTTTGTAAACACTTTAGGAAAAGTGTTTTGGATTTTTCAATTTTTATATTTTTATAGAAAATATATACAAGATAGAGGAAGGCTTATCAAAACACGATTTTTCAAAACGAATATTCAAAAACTCACTTCAACCTTCCCTGGCAGCGGCGCCAAAAATTGGTTAGCTCAAAATCAATGATATTATATATATATGAAGTATATCGAGGAGATCCACAAGAAATACGGATCACCCGAGTCGTATCCGTATGAAGGTGAATGGAATCAAAGAATATTGATTCGTGCAAATCGTGTAGTGAAAAGTGATCAAAGTGAAAAATGTGATCAAGTAATTCAAATTATAACAAACAAACACAAACTATGCAAGAGATACAAGCTAGGTATGTACTAAAGTTAAAAATGTAAAAACGGAAATGCAAACGCGATTATAAAAAACGTAATGTTCAAAATAAAACGTAACTTTAATTGAAAAATGATCCTACAAACGTGAAACAATTTTCTAAAAATCTTAAACTAATAAAAAGAATTTCCAGAAAAATAAAATTATTTTTTTTGGCTTTTCTTTTATTTTCTATGAATTTATTTTGATTTTTGTATTTTTAAATGAATTAAAAATTAAGGAAAATAGAAAAATAAAAGGGAAAAATGTAAAATAATTTCTGAAAAATCTAAAATATTATAAAAGAATTTCTTAAAATATTTTTGTATTTTTTATGGCTTTTCCTGAATTTTTATTGATTTTTGTTTATTAAAAGGTATTTAAAAATGATTAAAATCAAAGAAATATTAAGAAAAATATCAAAACACCACAGAAAAATCTGAAAAATTACCAGAAAATCAAAATTAATAAAATGAACTTGGATAAAAATTTTGAAACTAAAATGAGCAATTTAAGTGCTTATTCTGGCCAATACAGCTTATCACAAGTGCTTATTCTTAAGCACTTGTGACAAAACTGAATGAAACTTGAATCACAGATGTTTTATGCTGAAAAGTACTCAGATATGCCAAATCTCAGAATCAAATAAGCTCAGAAACACAGATAAGTAGCAAGCAGATGGAAATAAGCTATGTAATAAGCTCAAACAACATACAGAAGTGAAATTCAATAAGCTAGAATCGTTTAAGCCATCAATCTCACTAAAGTAACCACAAATAAGCACAATGAATCCAAAATAGCACAAATTCAAGCAAGAATAAGCACTAGCAAGCCTATATCTCTAAACAGTTACTCTGTCTCAAATGTATTATCAACCAGAAGTAATAAGCACTCAGAAATAGCTCAAATACTCAAGTTTATGGGGGCAAAAACTTAATGGAACAACTGAGTATCTAAATCAACTAGCAGTTATGTCACAATTAATCATTCACTAATCTAAAATGGATCAAGAACAGCAGCCAATGAACCACTAAAGCTGATAGCAATTGACTTTTATGATGCAACTATAAGTTTGACCTAATTCACTTTTATAAGCTAATTCCTACTTCAAATCAGTTGTATTAAGCTACAATTACTCTAGTATAAGCTATCTCTAACTATATTAAAACTATAAGCTATATTTAACTAACAGATTAACACTAAAACTAACCGTGTATGCAATTTTCTTCTAACTTTGACTTTTAATGAACTATACTTATGTTTTTATGATTCCAAACTCTATTATTACACTAAATGATCTTATATGAGACAGAGATTTAGGAATACAACTTCACTACCACTCAACAAATCATATATCCAAACACCCCCATATTGTGACAGTCAAACAACAATTTAGTGAAACAACTCTTATATCTCCAATCTATGCATCAATAACAGTCTCTTATCACTTTATGAATCAAATTAAACAATCATAAGCCACTAGATTCAACAGAATCGAAAAAATCACAAATCCTCACTAAGACAGATTCTCAAACAAGCTATACTAACACAGATCTACAAACAGATGCAATCAACTAATCAAACAAGCTCTAACACAACAATTATATCTAAAACATCAACTAATAAGTATCAATGAAACAGTAAAACTCCATGCTAAATCAATCTAACACAGTTAGGATATAAACTAGAAGATTCAACAAAACTGACAAAGTAATTCCACCTCAGCAAGAACAGAGGTGGATTCACTATGCTTGCCTATCTTTGTGATAGGCAGGAACCTTCCAAATCTGTTCCAGCTTATCCAAATCCCCTCAGCAAAAATAGAACAATGGCAGTTGACTTTTGTTGACTCTCAATTCATTTGTGAAATTTTAAATGAAAACAGTCCCACAGGAAGTTACAGAGCTAGTTCGGATTGTGAAAAAACTAAATGAGCTTATTTAAAAGCTTATAAAAACATATTGAAAACTTTTTTTTTTCTGATTTTTTTTTTTTTTAGATTATAAAAACTTAATAGTCACAAAATAAAATTGATAAATCTAAATGATAACTCTGAAAATAGCTGAGATTACGCTAGAATATATGATGTGTTAAAGCCAATTAACTAAAAATAGTAACAATAAGCTAAAAGAGATATGAGAAAACTGAAATTTTATTAAACTAAATGAAAATCATTACAATAACTAAACTAATTACATTCAAGACTACAATTCGACAGAGCTTCGCTAAGGCTATCACTACTACTCAAATGAGCTTACACTAGTCTCTATTTATAGGAGAGGAAGAGTGAGAGTTCACGGATTGCCAAGCTGGCAATCCGTGTGAGTTTGTGTTTCTTTGAAGCATTTGAGAGCCCTTAGATCAATCCAATCATTGCTCAATTCATATGCACCCTTAGATCATACCCAAATGACGCGTTTAATCCAATAGCAGCCTGCCACATGTCCCTTTGTATGTTTCTTTGATATCTGACACCCTCTGACATCATGCTGAGCTTCTAGAACACCCTTGATTTGACACAATTACCCTTAATTTTGGTAATTATGTACGGTCAATTTCTAGGGTTCTTTGAGGAATAGTAATTTCTGGGAAAAGGGGGCGGGGTAAGGTTTTTTTATTACTTGTTTGACCATCTTTGACCCTTGACCCGTGTTTAATACTTTGACCATGGGATTGGATCGGGTTATAGGCTTAAGTTTTGGGCTTGTGAATTTAATCCTTGGGCTTGGTGAATATATCATTGGACCAGGCTAGTAATACTTGTAATTCAGATTCACTTTCAAGGACCAATTGTGTAGTTTTATAAAATAAAAGGACTAATTCTGCCATTCATCCAAAACTGATCTCCAAGGATTTATATTGCCAACTTTGGATACTTGAAGGTTGAGTTGACTTTTTCTCCAAATAAAACTTTGAAGGACTGATTGTGTTCATTTCCAAAGTGCATGGACTATTTCTGACATTTCCTCTAACTTTCTCAAAAAGGATGAATCTTTCAAATCTTCAAACTCTAGGGATCTCATTTGACTTTTCAAAGCTCAACTTGATTTCCAGCTTGACTTTCTGACTCATTCTACTCTCGTGCTCGTTTTTGCTGAATTTCTGTTTGTTTTTCGTCATTTTACGTAATATCCATACCTGCACATTCACAATCACAAAAACATGTTTTCTTTGGCGTTTAAGGTTAGTTTTTGGATTATTATGTCCTATTTTAGCTCAGAAAAGGTGAGTGAATAAGCACTCACCAATAAGTTACTGATATTAATGGGGAAAAATAACTTGATAGTCATAAAATTAATATACTTACCATGAATTCGATAATATTCCATTTCGTGAAAGCATGGTAGTCCATAAACTGACCGCAACTTTTGGCAACAGTTTTCTACGGCGATATCCAGGTGGAGTTCTTTGAACATGAGGTTGAAAGCATGTTTGGAAACTTTATACTACAATTCTGAAAATATTGGTACATTACATTTATTTAATTTCTCGTTCATGCTTCTTTTAAAACTCTCTTTTATGGTATTTTCTTGCGAAATGAGAATCTTATCAACTGCAGTCAACAACCTGTCTAAGTTGGACTGTGTACCATCCAAATGTAATTTCAACCACGTGTGGTGACTCTCAACTCTGCACGTTATTGTCTGGCCGTAGCAGTGATATTGATCGATGATATACGAGACAAACATGTTACCGTAATCTCGCAGCCAGTTATTCAGATACTGATCAATACCTGAAAAAAATAACGAATTAACAAAAGGTCATTCCAGTGTTTATTTATTAAATAATAAAAATCAGTGAATTAAAAATTAAGTACCCGCATGTTTGACTAATCGCTGTTGTAGGCGTTCATAATGATGCACGAACATGTCGCGTGTCAGAGCTTTAATCATATGATCCCATCTCCATTTAATGGATTCATAGTCCTCTAATGAAACGCATCTATTTCTGCAATACTGAATCAGATTTTACTCTATATGCCATCGATAGAGTAATTTGTGAGCGTTGGGAAATTCTGCTCTTCATGCCCCAACCAACGCTAAATCTCTGCCAGTGACGATAACACGCGGGTAATGATACGCGGGATTGCGCCCTCGAAACAGGTTTTACCTCTCAAGGGATCTTGAGAAGATTGCAATCCCCGCCAGGCAGTGTACCTGATCGTTTTAGTATAGTATAGTATAGTGACAAGTACCAGGGGATTGATCGTTCAACTCAGGAATAGTGTTCGCTAGGATTAGAAAGCCTACTAAACTAGGTCTAGAGGTGAGGGATGATTCTTTTTGTATTTTTATATTTTATGAAAGCAAGGAAAATATCGGGTTTTGAAGGAGTGGGCGGAATTAGTTGCTAGTCAACTAACCCAGTTAACTACAGATGCAATCAAAATAAAATAAAAATAAATAAAAATAAACTAATGTAATTATGTGGTGAAAACAATAATGAGAAAAGACATGTTTACTTAGATTTCATTACTCCCTAGATATCTTTTACCGGTTGATTAGCTTGTTACAATTGCATGGATGACGGGTTATATTCCTTAATACTAGTCGTAGGGCCGTGTACAATATTCCCTAACTCTATAAGCTCCTACTTCACTCCTATGTCGAGCCGACTAAAAGCTCCTAACATGGGATCACTAGAATTCACTTATGCATTAAATACAACCAAAAATCGTAGTACATCTCCGATCATGTTTCTTAAGACGTTCAAGCAAGTTACCAATGGAAGTCTGTCAGTTTTCTTAAGCCTAACATCGAATACAATCATCCACAACAATTATAAACAAACCATAAACCAATAATCAACATCTAGGTTTCACTACATCCAAGCAAACACAATAAAAACCTTGCCTAGCATGTTAAAAGAAAGACAAGCATAAGATAGAATCACACTACACATAGACATATCATATGATTATTGAAAAACTTATCTTCAATTAAGCATGGATGGAACAAGGGTTGAAATCCTTATTTTTACAGAAAATTCGTCTAGGGTTTAAGCTCTCCAAAGTTCTCCTAATGTTCCACACTAATGAATGAAAATTAGAAAACTATATATAGATTTTACACCATGACGGCGTCACGTTATAGCTTGTGACGCCGTCAACTCGCCGCCAAATTAAGGGTCGTATTGCCTAGATCCAGTCTTGACGCTGTCATGTAGAAATTGAGCTCTGAGCCGTCACTTGCAAAATGACCCTGACGGCCTTGGTGACGCCGTCAGGCATTTTATACTTGAAATAGTTCTGGGCCGTCATGTGTATTCTTCATATCCACCTCTTTTTCCAAGCTTGACGCCGTCATGTGTGAGGTCTTGACGTCGTCAGGTACTATTCCCAGCAAGGATTTTGAGACTTTGTCGTTTTCTTCACTTTTATGCTCCAAAAACGTCAAAAATGATTCGTTTTCTAGATTTCTCCTCAAAAGTACCTAAAATGACAAAAGGAACGATTTAGGGCAGTAATTGATCAAATAATCACGAATTCGGGCTTAAATGACTCCTTAAAAGCTGTACACTTTTTGCCTTATCAAATACGCTTACACTTGAGATTTGCTTGTCCTCAAGCAAATGCGCATTTATTCTAATCAAAATACAAGTTAGGGGTCATTTAACACTAATAAAGATGGCAAAAAAATCTGAATCCGACGGAGAATCCGATACCTGACCCCGATTTGAGCGGGGAATCCCTGAGTTGACCGGGTATGGGGATGGGGATGGGGAATCCCCATTACTCAAAAGTGGGTATGGAGGCAGGGATGGTAATACCCTCGGGTCCCCGTACCCGTCCCTGTCCCTGAACCTGTCCCCGAATATCTTTTATACATGAATAAAATTATATATGTATATAATATTTAAAATCTTCTCAATCAATAGCTAATATACTCTTGTTAATGGTTGTTGTACCTTTGCATGTTGGATTAGTTCGCGTTTTTATTTCCAATTGTAGTCGTTTTCGTACTTAGGATAAGTCATACTCTTTACTATGTTTTGTCGAATGCTTGAACTTAATCTAATGAATGAATTTTGTTTGCTTTTAGTATGGTTGCACCATTTGAAATCTATTTAAAATGTCAATTATGTAATGGGGAAAAATCCTCGATTCCCCATTGGGGATCCCCGTTCCCCGTTGGGGATGGAGATGTGGATGCAATTGTGACCCCCGACGGGGATGGGGACGGGGATGGGGATAACTATCTAACTTCGGGGATGGGGATGGTATCAACCATTCCCCGCATACCCGACCCCGTTGCCATCTCTAAACACTAATATAAAAGTAATTACAACAAATAATCATTCCACTAAAAACCAAAAACAAGCACGGAGGTCATACACTAGCACCTCACAAATAGTGTTTAGATACTCACATCTCTCGAGTGTAATAAAGTATATATCACAATATGGAAATGGAAAACATCTCTCACTACCTGTCATAGCAAATAGATTACCATAGGCTTGGGAAAGGATCAAACCTCCACCACTTGGCGTAAGCACCTAGGATAAACTATCAAAGAGGTCTTTTAAAGGGTTATAACGTTAGGTGTAGGGATATGGGAAACACGGTTTTGTTGGATAACGGCAATATTTACTGGTGGCGAGTTAATAATCTTGGTTAATTACATGTACAATATAGCGTTGCTAAGCAAAGACTCGACTCGACTTAAGCTAATCAAAATCTAACAAA
Source organism: Artemisia argyi (assembly GCA_030686995.1). Classification (NCBI taxonomy): domain Eukaryota; kingdom Viridiplantae; phylum Streptophyta; class Magnoliopsida; order Asterales; family Asteraceae; genus Artemisia; species Artemisia argyi. Next base: position 56,229,786 of record CM060697.1, on the reverse strand, counting down.
CTATGAAACAAACATAAAATGAAACGGGATGGTAGTCCGTTTTTTTTTTTTTTTTTTTTTTTTTTTTTTTTTTTTTTTTTTTTTTGCGCATACACTTTTACCCTACCATCCAAAATAATACATCATAGGGGATTTGCATTCCCCTTACACATGAACTTTTACATACTTTACAATAAACTATTCTAATGACTCGAATTAAGATAATCAAAACACTTGGAGTACTTTTTAAGATTAATGCACATATGGGGGTAATAAATTGATATCTTCCCCATTACTCCATATTATTAGTACGTTACCCATGAGTCCCAATCGTCCCAAAACAATATGTACAAGATATGACTCGACTTAGCAACCATGTAATCAAATAGATAATTAACTAAGGGTTAAAACATGTAACAATAATGAACTAAAGATGAGTGCATACCAGGAAGGGTAAGACGATTTGGTTGCACATTTGGGTGGATTGTAAACAAATTCTTCCTTTAAGTAAGATGGTTCAAGTTAGAAACGAAAAGATAGGCTCGGAGGGATGTACTAGGGGTTTCGTGTACTAAAAATGAGTACAACGCTAAGGTGTGGGAAAATTAATTGACTTTGCTAGTCAAGTAATATGACTTAAATGGTCAAGTAATTATGATACGGGTTTAAACACAAGGGTGATCCTAATGCCTCTTATCATGTAGTAAATCCTACTACACGAATGTAGTCTCACTAGCGGTCTCGGGATGCATCCATTAACGCAAGTTCTAGAATCTAAATACTACCGGTACACTTATAAGCACTAATAATGAATGCTTTTCCTATCAAATCTAAAGGCGAACCTCACATATTTGGGTGGAAATTTTTTTTTGAGTGGTACGGTTTTGTGCTAGTCATACAGCTCCTATCCATGAGACGCTTGTTAAGGCTAAAGTTTCACTCCTAAATGTTGTAAAAAAAAATTAATTTGGCGCTAAAATTACACTAACAAGTATTTCTCTTAGTTTTATTACACACCTACCATCAAACAAACAAACTCAAGTGCAATTGTATTCTATAAGGTATCATTATTTACCCTCCCCTTACAATTAGGATGAACATTTTCCCAAATGTTCAATTAAAGGATGTAAATGTAAAGCAGGTAAAAGAATGAAAACAAATACTCCCCTGATTCGTTCTGTGTGGATAGTGTGTCAACAAGGTTAGATCTTCATCCACGAAAATGAACTTTGAAAGCTTCCCTCCAAAAATATAAATCATCTTCTTGTCATATATAACCTGCTAAACTTGAGAAAACAATCAAGGCAAACCTCGAGTAAAATCGGCGACAATATATATATATATATATATATATATATATATATATATATATATATATATATATATATATATATATATCCTAGAAAGCAAATTAAGATATAATGCTTGTGGAATGAATGTTTGCAGATTTCCTGGAGTTTATAAAACTAAAGAATCAACAAAAACTTTAAGACTCCGGTTTAAACAAAACTCGCAAAATTTTTCATAATTTTAGTACCTGACGCCGTCAGAATGTTCCTGGAAAAATCTTATGTTAAGTTTCCGGAAAATTTCTGGAAAAACTTATGCCTTATTTCCTGTAAAATCCTGCAAAACATCATTATGACTTGATACAAGTATTTGACTCTAACAATTACTAATACTCATCAATCCCTCACACTAAACTATTGCTAGTCCCTAGCAATAAACTGTTTTGAAAATTTAATGGATTTTAATCTTTTTACCAAAAGCCATTACTTCTGGAGTAGCCAAATTTTTCTATTCAAGTAAGAACTATGGTCCACCTGATAACCATGTGATTTTGAGCAAACCACCAGCTGTCAACGGATTTGATTTGTCTTTACCAGAAGCCGTTTGCTTCTGGACTAGCCAACTCTTGATGGACAAAGTCAACATCTTGGTGAGCTGATTACCAATTATGGTTTTTCCACTGCATTTACCACAAGTCATAATCTTGCGGGCTAGCCAACTCTTTCACTTTTTAGGACATGGCGAGTTGAGATACCATACAATTTTTGGCAAATTGCAAGCCATAAACGGATTTGATATATCTTTACCAAGAGCCGTTTGCTCCTGGATTAGCCAATCTTTTTGTCGGTTAGACATGGCGAACTGATAACCACAAAAATTTTGAAACACAAGTGAAAAATTTTTAAAATTTTTGCCAAAAACGGGAGTACTAGATAGTAAAATGTGATAAAATTCGCTAGAATACCCCTCCACACTTAGAATGAATATTGTCCTCAATATTCAAAGTCCCGACTATTATGCCGACTCTTTGAACGTAAAAGGGCAACATTACAATCTAAATGTGGAAACACTATTTTTTTCACTTTATTTGTAACCACAGTAGGGGTAACTCCCCCACACTTAGGGTGAAAACCCTAAGTACATGCTACTATTTTTGTTTACCGAGTCGCTAGCTTGACTCGACCCCGAATTCATTGGTTCTTAGGGAAGCATGATGTGGAAGAGATAATCTCCATCGGACTTTCATTCAAGATGTTTGGACAAACATTCGAAGCACGTGAAAGTTCCACACCGATGAGATAAGTACCCGGCTCAAGATAATGGTAAATGAAATTGCCGGGATCAAAGATGGTATCTTCATTCCCGAAGGAGTGAAGAAGAGAGGAAGGCACCGAGAATGTCATGAGAATAATCATGAAAGGATGCTCATCTTCAAGATCAGGTTTAGTTTCCTGAATTTGGATTTTGTCGGTTAAGCTCTCAGGGTTAGAAAACATCCCGGGGGGGAGGGTGGGATAATTTGTCATAGAAATACAAATTCTCATGATTGAGAATCTTTCCCCCCGATCATGATGTTTCTTGCCATCATACTCCAGAGGAGTCATGATAAGGTGATCAATGATGGGCTCAGAAGGTATTTCATCATCATCACTGATGTCTCCATAAGATAAAGAATTTTTATCAGTGTTTGAATCACTAAGCCCGGTGTTGAGATAGGAATTGAGTGATGGATCATCATTCAATAAGCTTTCAAGGAAAAGAATATCCCCCTCAGAATCAAGATAGTTATCATCAACTTCATACGAAGTTGAACTATCTAGGGCAAGGAATGCTTCGACTTCTTCCAGATCATCTTTGAAATCAAAGAGATTATCATCACATCCCGATGGAAGTGGATTGGTGTGAGTGAGTTCATCGGCGAACTCCTCGAGAAGAAAGTAGTCATTAGAGTGGGGAAGGGATGCATCAACATACTCAATGTCTCCATAAGATAAACAATCGTCACTGGAATCAGAGACAGTCTCAATTTGATCATTTGGATTATCAGGGGGTGAAAGAATATCACACACTTGATCAAAAGTTCCCTGTGACTCTCTCAGGATTGGGACAAGGATCTCAACACTAGACTTTATTAATTCGCCCGATTCCTTATTAGGAACAGTGCCAAGATGCTCATCCCCCAAGTTTAGAGAGTGAGTGTGAACTTCGGGTGTGATAACAACAGACTGAGGGAGATGAGAGGAGCTAGCATTCATGGATAGTACAAGTTCCATTTGATCTTCTGCTAGTAATTTCTCCGTCATATTATTTTCTCCCTGATTTTCAATGGGAGGAATCACAAATGATGAATCTGACAAATCCTTATAAAATTGAAGGATATCAAGGGTGTCCTCATTATCACTATCATCATCACAGTCGAGAAGAGCAGCTTTACGAAATTTGGCACGTGTTATAGCTGCTTGTTCTAAGACTAGCAATTCTTCCATGCTCAATTCGTTTCTAGCATCTCGTTCTTCAGCAAGTAATTTTGCCATAGATTTCTCACGAGAGTCTCGAAACGATGTAGTAACCAACTCCTCCTTAAGTTCTTTCAATATATCAAGAGCCTTTAGTAAAAGGTCTTGCTCAGTATCATGAGGAGTTGCTTGGATCATTTGGTACTGTGGAGGTGGGTCTGAAAACGAATAGTCGTAATTGTTACAAGGAAATGGATTCCTTATTTGACAATCCGAGCTAGAGTGTGGACCTCCACAATAATCACAACAGTAAAACTGATGTGGCTGTGGGTTGTATGTGCTAGAGTTATAATCGTTATCAGGAAACTGCTCATAGACAAGCGTGTTTCCCGATTGACAATCAGAACTATAGTGTGAACCACCATAGTACTCACAACAGTAAAACTGATGTGTCTCATGGTGTGGTAGCTGATGGAGTAAATCAGTCGTGTCATGGTAGGAATAAGGATCCTGGTTATAGACAGACCCGTTTCCTGATTCTACCATTCCACAACCGGGGCAATTACCACCATTATAAGAACTACCACACCACTGGCAAATCAGAAGGTGTGGATGAGACATAGAAAGAATCAAAAAGTTTGGGAGGGTAAGGAATGAAGAATCAAAAGGGTAGGAGGGTAAAGATGAATATTTTTGGGTTTTTGAAAATACATTTTATATATAAATAAGAAGGAAAACCTTTTTGGGTTTTTTGTGTTCGTTGAAAACTGATTTAAAATATTTTCGGGAACAGTTTTGTTTTTATAAGGTAAGAAAATATGAACAAAGATGGTAAATATACAAAGGATTGAATTCCAAAAGCACTAATCAGCAAACCGTTTTTAGAAAAACGCGCACAACCTCCCCGGCAGCGGCGCCAAATTTTGATTGAAGCAAAAGCAGTCAACCTAATTGACCAGGTGATGGTCAACAAGGTCAAACTGCCTAGAGTCAATGCTCCGCGGAATATAGTGTTTCCCCGGGTCGTTATGTCCCGACGAGGTGTGAATGGTTATCAAACGGATCTGTGATCGGGTGAATTTGGACAAGAAAGGGGTTTGTGATTGATTTGAACTAAGGAATCTACAAGGAAATAGCTTAAGTAAGCTATATTAACAAAACTGTGAAATCAGAAAAACCAGAAACGTTTAAAACCAAAAAACGTGTACGTTCAGATTAAATTTATGTGAACGTACGAAATAAAAAGTGAAAACTGAAATCTGGAAACCCACAGGGGGTGAAAATGACTTTTTTACAAACTAAAGGATAAAAGAAAATTTTTAAAAAAAGAAAATAAAATTTTACACTAATTACTTATTTAATATTAATTAAATACTATTTAATACTAATTATTAATATTTAAATAACTTAAATGCAATTTAATATTATTTAAATACTAGAAAAGTGAAAATTAAATTTATAAAATTATAAAATAACTAAAAACAAATTTTAAAATTAAAAATATGTATTTTTGTCTTTTTGTGGTTTTTATATTAATTAATTACTAATTATATTTAATTACCTAATTAAACTAAACAAAATTATTAAAAATACTAAAAAGACTTAGATAATTATGAAATTTTTTATAAATCTAATTAACCATCACAGGAATCCTAAAAAATTATAAAAAGTTTCTAAAAATTATATTTAAACTAATTTACTAATTATTTACTTATTTGTTATTTAATATCTAATTAAACTAATTAAATTCTAAAAATTACAAGATGAACAGTAATAATTCTAGAAAAATTTCTAAAATTATTTGAACTTATATAAAAGCTAAAAAAAATATAAAAACTAGGGTTTACTTTATAAAAAATAATTTTGCTATTTAATTCTTAATTATTAATTAATTAATAATAAAACTAATATTAAATCAAATAAATACTAAATGACCATATAAAAATCTGAAAAAATTACTGAAAGTACTTAAAGATAAAAGGAAATTAAAAAAAATATAAAATTGTAGGTTACTTAATAAAAAACTAAAAATAAAAATTAAAAAGTTAAATTACATTAAATAGAAACTATGACTTATTTTTAAATTGGTTTTTTCTTGATTTTTCTTTTACGATACTATTTTAAAACTAAAAATGGAAAACTTTTATAAAAACAAAAGGTGTGGAACTCACAGATAAGCACTTTGAGTGCTTGTTCCCTTGGCAGTTTGACTTTTGGTCAACCTAGCCAAGGAAAAGCTTGCATAAGCTACCACAAGCTACCATAGAAGCAAATAAGCTAAAAAAGATACAAAGTGACATGAAATAAGCTAAGTGGAATGGAAAGTACAAGCAATAAGCTGAGATTAAGCCATAAGCAATCCCAAATACACCACAGTTCACTCAGAAAAGGGACAAGATTGAATGACCTAGCAGCCCTAGCAAATGAGGTGCAAACCTCAAAATAAGCCCTGGAACCTGAAGAGGGGCTTATTGGATTTTCAAAAAGCCAATAAGAAACATGTGGGGCCCATTATGTAAGCCAGGGGGTGCATTGAAAGTTAGGGTGTTGGACTGAGTTCTGTGTAGCAGGGCATTACCTTGCCCTGCAGGTGTCTTTGAGCAGGTGTGGAGCCCGCAGAAAAATTCACAAAAATAATAGGAAGATGGGATTCAATAGATGAGGTGAGGGACTACCATGTGTGAAAAGCTCAAATCCTAAATCTAAGCACAAAAATCTAGAAAATTCTTGCAAAAACTGAGATTTCTTGACAAAGGTAAATTTTGACTTTTTGCAAATTATACCTAAGTTGACTAAAATAAGATTTGATCACCTCCTATCTACTTAATAAGTTATAACAAGCTTGTATGAGACTACATTAAGCAGTGTTAACCATTAAAAAGCTAAAATGCAAAGTCCAAGATCCTAAATTCTTGACTGTTAACCAGATAATGAAATTAAAAGGAAGATTTGACTTTTGATCAAACAACAACTGGTTTTTGTGGTCAAACTGAGCTACAAAGTCCTAAACTAACATGTTACAACTAAAAACAACAACAAACTTAACCTTGATCATGCTTAAAACAGCAAATCCAAACACTCCTTTTATGCTGTCTGTGTTAAGTTTCCAAATGAGATCAAAGGTTTTTAAGACACAGTTAAGAAAATAGGGTTGAACCAAGTATACAAACATGTAATAAGCAGTAATCATCACAGAAACAAACAAATAAGCAATATGAACAGTGAATTACAAAATAAGAAAATAAGCTTACACAGACCTCCAAGCAGAGAATCATGAACCAATAGATCAATTCATAACCTAATGCCTCCCTTAGGGCACTAAAACCTCTACAACCCAAAATCAAACTTGAACCTTGTTTTTACCAACTTCCCAACTGAATTTTTATTTATGGACTATTTTTTATGATTTTTTTTGAATATTTTTGATTAGTGAGCACAAACAAGTTTAAAAGCTCTCAGAGCTTTACTAAGCTTATAAGTAACTTAAAGCTAGCTTATGAAACAATAAAACACAACTTTTACTTAGAATTTAGTGAAATGACTATTTCACTTGAAATGACAAAATCTGAATTTGGCAAGGAAAGTTTGAAATCAAGGTTAAACAGGATTCTAATTGTATTAAAGAGAGTGATTACAATGTTTTAAAACTAAAAAGTGCAACTGAAAGTTAAAATTACATTAATTCGATAATAAAATAAGCTAACTAACTATCCTACACTAACTACTGCTTGTTTCTTCTTTCTACTTGACTTTTATATTCCCTGGAGAGTTCCTCCATCTTTCCCACTTGGGCATTTATTTCTCCCTGCCACGTGGCACCATCTCATTGGTCCATGTGGCAACCCGAACCGACTCCGACATGACCCATTATTCGACCCTACTTGACTCGACCTGACCCGACTCGATGCCACGTGGCACCACTCAGGTAGTGACACGTGGTGACCCGACGATAAGGACTAACATTGCAATTTGGTCCTAACCACAAGGACGATTTATGTAAATAACTCTAACTGATAATAAGGACGAACGTTGCAATTTAGTCCTAACCACAAGGACAATTTATGTAAATAACTCTAACTGAGAATCTTAATAACATTTTCAGTAACATAGCAGGGATTAGTAAGTTTAAACCATTACTTAGTAAAAAAACGTTGGATACACAACTCACCGGACGACCTCGTACAATCCGATGAACAAGTGTGAGAAGTTATGAGGTACATTAGATCGTCACAAGCGCATCAAAACCTTCGTGCCAATTTGGTCGAACACTTGTCTCGTAATGTTTAATTTTAGTTTATGTTTTTTTTATTTATCTATGTATATTCATGTATTGTTTTTAATTCCGCACGTGTGTGTTAATTTTAGTTTACGTTTTTTATTTATCTATGTAAATTATGTAATGTCTTAAATTTTTGAATAAAAGGTCTTAAATTTGTACGATGACGTTTGAAATTTCGTTCGTTTACGTTTTTATTTTTGAAACGTTTACGTTCATATTTATGTTTTTATTTTATAAATATAAAGTATTTAATTTAATAAAAAAATGGGATTGAAATTTGATTGGAGGTGACCAGGAGGGATGTATGATGAGTGGGAATGAATATAAGTAAGAGAAGAAAGATAGCTGAAGTGGCGGTGAGTGAGTTCTTACCCTACTTCAAGCCTAAGGTCATAATCATGTGAAAGTGTTTCATTTTGAAAAACTTTATTTATCAACTTGATAAAATGATGTGGTCGTGTATTAATTTGAAAAACTTTATTTATCAACTTGATAAAACGGTCTTGTTATGTTTTACTGGAGAAGAAATAAAAGAAAAAAAAAAGTTCAGAAATTGGGACTATTGGTTTTGTACTGATGACGTATAGTCTATATTTGGGCCACGAGCCAAAATGATAAATATTACTAAGGCCCAAACCCACCATGAGTGGGCTATTATAATTTGGGCCGCATTGTTAACGGGATTGGGCTCACGTAGACCCAAGCCCAATCAAACTATTTATGGTATAGATAAGGATCTTCTATCTATGGATAAAGATCCTTGGACCGGATAAGCACCATGCGTGCGAAATGTAAGGAGCACGAAACCTACAAGGATTCTGCGCCTATATAAGGAATGACATAATTCTCATTAAAGGTACGATTCACAAACCCTAAAACTCTTTACGAGAACCCTAAAACCGATTACTTACTCTCACGCCGGAGGATAATCGTGGGAGACAATCCCACGATAAGCCTAACGGTGTTTCTTTGTTTTCTTAGTGCGCAGGTTTTAAGCATTAAGAGCTAATTGGTACGAGAGCAAGAGCCCAAACTAGGAACGCCCAACTTTTGTATCAACAAGTGGCCCCATCCGTGGGACCCACACTAAAGGATTAAGAACTAGAATGACAAAGAACAAAAACTCAAGCCAGCGGACTCCGCAGTTAGAGAAAACACGTGACCCCCAGAGGAAGAACCATCAAGATTCGACCTCTAGGCAGGCTTCTGGAACAACCAGTGCGCCTGGTCACCAAGAAACGTGACCAACCCTACCTCTTCCAGCGGTGGAATTGCCTATAAGGACTACCCAAGCCACCACAGTAGTCCCAAGCGTTGAAGAACTTCAGCGCACCTTCTTCAGTTCTCCCCACCAAATGGCACCTATAGTGGACAACACTGTGCCGCCTGGCGCACCTAACCGAGATAGGGTGCCCAATACTGAGGCAGATATTCTTGCAGTGAATGAGGACGCACCTGACCTAACATTGAGTAATTTTGTATCCCAAAATTAAGAAACTCTAACCGCCCTCATGCAAGAAGAAGCAAGGAGAAGGTCAAATACGAGCCTGCAAGCCCGGCTCAACTTTGGTCCTGAACGCGAAGTATCACCACCGCGCCACCTACGAGGAAGACGCGAAAATAATGAAAGACGTACCACTATCCATGATAGGTTGGTACGACATCTGATTCACAATATTCAGAGGAATATGAAGACGGCGAGAGGCGCACCAATGTTCATTCCAGACTTGGTAGTCGAAGGATACAAGACAGATTAGGACCTCAACATTCACCAAGCGAAGGTTCCTCAAGGTCTGGGAGCAAAAGAATTCACGACAGATTAGGGAGGAGAATATCCCCAAGTGAAAGCCCCTCAAGCTCTTCCTCTGAAGGAAGCCGGCGCAAGCGCCGCAAAAGAGATTACTCTTCCTCCAATGACTCCTCGGACAATGAGGATAAGGAAACAGGACACTGGAAGTCTAGAGGAAGACGTCACGAGGAAGAAGACGAAGACATGTCTCTTCCGTGGCGTCGCTAGAAAGTTGATGCATTTACACGACGCATCAGCGATTACTCCGATTATAAGAGAAGGTGCATGCCCAATAATGTTAAAACATATGATGGAACGGGTGATCCGGATGACCACCTAAAAATTTTCGAATCCGCTGCTACCATCAAAAATTGGCCACAACCTGTGTGGTGCCATATGTTTAACTCCACCTTAATAGGGAATGCGCGCATGTGGTTTAGCAAGCTTCCATGAAGGAGCATTGGCGAGTTTGAAGAATTGTGAAAAGCATTCCGTTTAAACTTCACCCAAAGAAAGAAGTGCGCTAAAAACCCTGTTGAACTAGCCAGAGTAAAACAGCGCCAAGGGGAATCAACTAGTGCTTATATGGAACGCTTTAAAGATGAGTGTATACATGTCAAAGCGTGTCCCGAAGTCCTAAAAATTTCAGGGTTCATGAATGGGATTAATAACCCAGAACTCATTCGGAAGCAAAACGACAAGGTTCCCCAAACCTTCGATGAGCTAATGAAGCGCACAAGATCCTTCATCCAAGGAGAAGCAGCCGCTGCGGACAATAAAAAAGGCTACTCAAATTATAGGCAACAAGAACAGCCTAGGAGACAATCCAATGATCAGAGCAGCAACCGCAACAAGAATTATCGCAGTGGACGAGATAATGACAAGTATACCCCTCTCACAAAGACTCCGATGGAAATATTTGTAACAGAAGGCGCAAACTTCCCAAAACCTCCACCAATGCGTACCGCAGAGGACAAGCGCATAGGGAATGGATACTGCGAATATCATGGCCAAAAGGGCCATACAACCAACGAGTGTGTCCAGCTATGACAACTAATTGAAAAATTAGTAAAGGAGGGTAGAATGGATCACCTCGTAAAAAACATTAAAGAAGGGAAGGACAATCAAAGGAATGGAGGTAAGAAAGAACCTCCCAAAGATAAAGCGGACATCATCTACATGATACAGTCATGGCAACGCAAGTCAAAACAAAAAGTCAGTCAAAAGTTCTCTTCAGAAAAGGAGATATCCTTCCCCACTCTAGCTGCGGACAACGCAGTAATAGAGCCACTAACTATTGAGATACATACTGGGGGACACGAGATTCGCCGCATGTATATCGATGGAGGAGCATCCGTAGACATCCTATATGAGCATTGATTCAAAAGGCTACGACCTGAGATACAAAGTCAGTTAATACCGGCCACAACGTCGCTGACTGGCTTCACAGGAGAAAAGATATGGCCTATGGGGCAATTACGATTACTTGTGGTGGTGGGCGATGAACAACACTCTACATAAACATATATAAACTTTATGATAATCAAGTCTCCTTCACCATACAACGGTATCATTGGAAGACCAGGAATATCATCCATGCGCGCTGTACCATCCACAACATATGGGATGCTCAAATTTCCAGTAGAAGGAGGGATTGTCACCTTCTACAATACCAGGGTGCCACCTAAGGAATGTAATGCGGTGACTAGTGAAGTGGAGCATATTCCAGAACAGCGCGCAGAAAAAGTACCAAACTTCAAGGTAGCCATTCATCCTGATTACCCAGAACAAAAAATATCGATTGGAGGATCTTTATCTGACAAAGGTAAAGCAGCTATGTGCGTACTCTTGCAAAAGAACCTAAGCATCTTTGCGTGGGAACCGAAGCATATGACTGGAGTGCCACGCTCTATTACAGAGCACAAGCTACATATCCGACAAAGATATCCCCCAGTACGACAGAAGAAGCGCGGCCAGGCTCCAGATCGCACAAAGGCCATCCTGGAGGAAGTACACAAACTCGTAGATGCAGGTATTATGCGTGAGGTCTACTATCACGATTGGCTTTCCAATCCAGTGATGGTCAAGAAGAGTGATGGCAGTTGGAGGATGTGCGTGGACTTCACCGACCTCAATAAAGCATGTCCACAGGACTGCTACCCACTGCCAGAAATAGACTGGAAAGTAGAATCTCTGTGTAGATATCCCTTTAAGTGCTTCCTAGATACATACAAAGGATACCACCAAATTCAGATGGCTGAAGAAGATGTAGAGAAAACAGCCTTTCACACGAGTCAAGGGGTTTTTTGCTATACAAAAATGCCCTTTGGTCTAAAGAACGCAGGCGCAACATACCAGCGATTGGTGGACATGGCTTTTGAAAAACAAGTAGGTCGCAACTTGGAAGTCTATGTTGATGACCTTGTCATCAAGAGCCACACAGAGGAAGAATTGGTGCGCGACATCGAGGAGACGTTCAGAACATTGGGAAAAATAAACATGAAGTTAAATCCCAAGAAGTGCACCTTTGGCGCGACAGAAGGCATGTTCCTTGGGTACTTAATAGAACCTGATGGTATCAAGCCTTGCCCAGAAAAAACAAAAGCTGTTATCGATCTCCCCTCACCGCGCACACTAAAAGAAGTCCAGTCATTAAATGGAAGGCTAGCTGGGCTAAACCGTTTCTTATCTAAGTCAGCAGACACATCACTCCCTCTCTTTAAAACACTCACAAAGTGCACAAAAAAGGGAGACTTTCGTTGGACTGAGGAAGCAGAAAAAGCCTTCCAACAGCTAAAACAACATCTGGCATCACTCCCCAAACTTGTCGCACCACGGCCAGGGGAAGAGCTAATCATGTACTTATCTGCAACCCACGGAGCAGTCAGCGCAGTACTATTGACAGATAGGAACTCCGTCAAAACACCCATATACTTTGTAAGTAAGGCATTGAAGAAGACAGAGACTAACTACAGCGCCATGGAAAAGCTGGTCTTAGCTCTAGTATTCGCAGCTAAAAGAATGCGCAGATATTTTCAAGCGCACCCAATAGCTGTGATCACGGACCATCCAATCAAACAAGTTATCTCTAAACCTGACGCATCAGGACGGCTACAAAAGTGGAGTGTGTTGTTGAGTGAGTATAACATCTCGTATAGACCACGCACTACAATCAAGGGGCAGATATTAGCTGACTTTATTCAATAAGCAAGACAGAGTTACATGAACCTTGGATCCTATTCACAGACGGATCCTCATGCGTGGATGGATCAGGCGCAGGCCTCATCCTTACCAATCCAGAAGGAATGGAGTTCACCTATGCACTGCGCTTCGAATTCACAGCCACAAACAATGAGGCAGAATACGAAGCCCTACTCGCTGGACTGCATATTGCAATTCAAATGGGTGTACGCAACCTAGAGGCAAACGTGGATTCCAGGCTAGTAGCTAACCATGTGTTAGGTGAGTATGAAGCCAAGGATGAACACATGATCCAGTACCTGGTAAAAACCAAGTCCTTAATTCAGAACTTTGATAGGTTCACAATCAAACAAGTACCTAGAGGGGACAATAGGAAAGCTGACGCGCTTAGCAAGATCACATCTACAAGCTTTGCGCACCTGTCAAAACAGGTATGGTAGAAACTCTAAAAAACAAATCAATCTTGGAGATGGAAGTATCCACGGTGATAGAAGAACAGGATCCCACGTGGATGATACCTATCATCGAATTTATTAGCAAAGGAATCTTACCACAAGATCAAAAGGACGCTCGAAGAGTGCGGCGCACAGCGCAGAGATTTGAACTAAGAGATGGAATCCTATATCGACGTTCATTCCTACAACCTTGGCCCCGATGTGTTGGACCTCTTCAAGCAGATTATGTACTCCTAGAAATCCACGCTGGATCATGTAGCATGCACTCGGGACCACGGTCCGTTGTGGCACGCGCCCTACGATCAGGATATTATTGGCCTACTATGCACAGCGACACGCGAGATATGATAAAAAAATGCAGCAATTGCCAAGTACACAGGCCAATTCCGCGACAACCACAACAAGAGTTAACCCCCATCACCTCACCATGGCCATTCTATAAATGGGGCATTGACATCGCAGGCCCTTTCCCAGTTGTCGAGGGAGGGCTAAAATTCCTCATAGTAGCCATAGACTACTTTACAAAGTTGATTGAGGCAAAAGCCGTGGTGAGCATCACTGGCAACCAGGTAAAACGCTTCGTGTGGGACAATATTGTGTATCGCTTCGGGCTACCTGGAGAAATTATCTCAGATAATGGGAAACAATTCTGCGATAACCCATTCAAAGATTGGTGCGTGCAATTGAATATCACACAGCACTTTGCTTCAGTGAAACACCCACAAACCAATGGCTTGGTTGAACGCACGAATGGCAGTTTAGGCGAAGGAATAAAAGCGCGCCTTGACAGACACAAGGGAAAATGGGTGGACGAGTTATCACATGTTTTATGGGCACATCGCACCACAATCAAAACCAGTACCGGAGACACACCATTTTCTCTTGTTTATGGAACAGAAGCCGTCATACCAGCTGAAATTGGAATGCCAACTATACGCACCGCAGAGATAAACGTCACAACAAATGACGAGGAGCGGCGCATAGATTTGGACTTGCTGGAAGAAAGGCGCGAACGCGCAGCTATACGCGAAGCAAAGGCTAAAGCAAAAATGAAGAAGTATTATGATTCAAAGGTTAAACACACTTCTTTCAGGCCAGGAGACTTTGTATACCGCGCTAATGATGCAAGCCACGCAGAAGACACAGGCAAGCTTGGACCCAAATGGGAAGGACCCTATGAGGTTACAGATGCACTAGGTAATGGTGCATACAGGTTGCGCGATATGGAAGGTCACGACCTGGCGCGCACTTGGAGTATCTGCAATCTCAAAAGATGCTACCTTTAGGAAAGGCTACGGCCCACAAACAGACAACTTTGCACCTTAGTGTGTGCCCAATAATTGTTTGTCATTGAATTTTCTTTTCTTTTTTAGGAATTGTCTTTATTTTCCAAAAACTTGCAAGTATTAATAAAACGTTATGGTTTCTAGCTAACTCCATAACACATTTTACTTTATTACGTACATTCTTATATGTGTCAATATTGTTATTTTTTTTGCCTACATGGGGTGCATGCACTAATTAAGACCCACGATGGCAGAAAGGATGAGTAAACCTACTAACTAACTCGTTGAGTAAGAGGGTTGCAAACCCATCAACATTGGATCATGCATCCTTGCTAAGTGCCTTACCTTCAAGACGTTGAAGTAAGTTTTCCATGCGCACCCCATGAAGGATGCGCAACATCACGTACACTGTACAAGCTTAGCAAATTATGAGCCAAGACTCTTGGTCATTTAATAAGACTTTGCAAAAATAATGCAAGTTTATTTTCATACTTATGATTTATTTTAAGTCACGCACTTAATCTAGATATAGGTTCCAAACCAGTATCTTAATTGATCTTTTTACACAAAGAATAACAATTTAAGAATGGATACTATCAACACGCAAAGCAAAGATATATAATTTGTTATTTATACAAGTAATATACAAGTTACAAAAGCCTATATCTACACACTATGACGATGCTCAGGACTATGTTCTGGGGCAGCGGAGCTTCCTGCCTCTTGGAGCTTTCTCAAAAGTAACGCATCCTTAGGCGATACGGTCGCTACGCTGACTGCAACTCCATCTGAGCTGGGAATATGCGCAGCACCCACACCACATAGGATGGTTTTACCCTTAAAACCCTTTTTCTTGGTTGCTCTCTCTGCGTGCAGTTCCAAGACCTCCTTAAGGGGAACCTCCTTCTCGAGAACGAAGGGGTTCAGTATATCACGCGGCTGCACAAAAACGGGAACCTGCAGCTGCGACTCGTCAGGCTTTAGAAAAAAGTCTGGTTGCGCCTCTGCATCCTCCAAGATGTGTCGCCCCAGGGTTAACCCCTCCATAATTAACTTTATGGGGTAATCCTGGTCGCGCTCCAGCCGCGCAATATGGGGAAGCTCAAGCAGTTTCATCCCCTCCATAGCTTTCTTCAGCTCGTCATAGGCATCGGCATTATGACCGGGCACCTCAGCAAGTGCCACAGTCAGCAACTTCGCCTCATGGAGATCCTCCATAGCTTGCGCCCTGCCATGCTCCACGGCACACTGAACTACCTTTCCAAAAGTCTCCACTACCTCGGGGGACTCTAAGGTGCCCATCGCAGCCAGGCGCAAGCCATGGCTGATCAACCACCTACACACGCAGATCAAGGATGCATTAGAAGCAAAGAGACAAATTAATACATATAGTAAGGCAACATTGCGGAATATACAAAAACGTACTTGCGCTCAGCTATTGTAGACATAAAATGAGGATATAATTCCTCATCATATTCTATACTAAGGCCGCACAGCTTCTCCTCCTGCTCCTTCAGTGTCTTCTCCATGCGAAGGCGAAATTCATCAATATGGCCAAAGTGCTCGGCCTTTTTCTCCTCAAGATACCTTACCCCCCAGGTAAGGTTCGCCTTGAACTGATGCAGTTCCCCGCGCGCATGTTGCAGCTCAGCCATCATGGTCAAATTTTCATCGGTGACCTTGTCCGCATGCGCCTTGACGGACCCTACCTCCGCTCGCGCATCAGCTAACTGCGCACGGAGCAGGGCAATCTCCTCGTCCTTCTGAGCGAGAGTGCTGCTCTCCCCAACATACCGCGTCTTTAACTGAGTGACCAACTCAGTCTGACGCTCAGCAGCAGCAGCTAGCTCCTCTAACAACTGCTGCGCAGATACCTCTCCAGCCACCTTCACTGTCTCCTCCACGTTTGCATTCTGAGGAGAGACCAAGCTTTCCACAAATGCCACATCACCCTCTGCAACATGGTCACTACAATGAACAAGAAGAAGGTCAGCGCATATTACGACAAGTAATATTAAAAAAGAAATAATAATAATAACTATCTGCAGAAAGAGAAAACATGGATATCACTTACAGAAGGGGAGAAGCCTTTGCAGTCTATTTATCTGCGCCAGTGGCGGATGTGTCATCCTCTGCGGATGACTCTTCATCCGCGATAAGATGACGCCTCCTCTTGGAAGTGCCAACGCCATCAGCCTCTCCCTTGCGCTTTAGACTCTGCGCTACAATCCCAAGCTCCAGCACCTCCACGCTGTCAGAAGACTCAACCTGCAACTTCTCTACATGAGCAGGCTCCCTAGTAGGAGGCACGCTCTGTACAGGCGTCACAAGCAGAGGAGGTGAATCCTCAGGACCAGCCTGCGCCAACGCAGTTAGGCGTCCTGCAGTAGCATCCAGCAGTGGCTCCTCATTATCCCTCAGAGGGCGCACACCCACCGTCACCTGCTTTGGCTTCTCAAGCTTCACTACGGCGAACAGATCAATCTCTGCGCAACAAATGAGCAAACAACAAAACACAGATTAGTTATGGAAAGTACATATACAGGAACACTTACATTATTTGAAGCGAACAAATAAAAGGGACAAGCACCCACCCCGCCCGCTCTCATCAATGAAGGTTGGCACCTCGTCCGAACCATGGAAATAGTTGCGACTCAACCCTATGTGAACCAAAAACTCCTCCGGGTAGGGGTTAATGGGGATGCGGTTGGCATCAATTGTATCCGCATCCTCTGCGCTATACGAACCGGGTGCGGGGCGCCCATCCCTTGGCAGCGTCTCTTGAGTATAAAACTCAAAAGGCGATGGAAAAACTATGTCATCTACCCAGAAAAACTTTTCCCTCCAATCCCTAAGGGAATCCACCTTCTCCGTATAACACTGAAGGCGTCCACCGCGCTTCGCAAAAGATTCCCATCCATGCGACCACGTTGTGCGATAAAAAGCACGGAATAGGTCAACAGTCGGGTTGACCGCGAGCAACCGATAGTTTATTTCAAAATTGGATACTTTTGCTGCACCTATACAGTGCAGCTGGGAAATGTGAAGGCGGTAGTGGTTGAGCAAATTGCTCAAAAATATGGATATGGGTACGCGCTGGTTCGCATACTCGAAGAAGCGCGTATACAACCCTATCTTTCCCGCAGGGAAATCCGCGATACATGCGTTGGCCTCTGGTACAATCGGATGCACGTCAAGAGGAATGAAATAATCCGAGGAGAACTGACGCAGTTCGTCCTCGTCCATTTCAGATGAAAACTCATGTAGCTGGCGAACCATTTCTTAACGAATAAAAATAAGGACGCGTATTCGCGGTTACCTAATAAACAATTACTCTCTTTAAAAGAACGCTTGCAAGATTTTTAAAAATGGTGGAAGTGTGATTTTTACTATGTGTTTTTTCAGTAAAAGGAGGCGATGTTTATATAGGGTTACCAAAACCCTAGCATGTTGGCCACGTGGAACCCACTATCCTAATCGTGTGGCTAGAAGATGATCAGGTACATGCACTTTTTCCCATTTCCTGATAAACATGTGGACACTCTCCTCACTTCCCTAGGTATTTTCGAAAGTATTGGTGACTAGATACATTGCCCATCATATTGGGCGGTAACTTTTCCCGCCACACTTACCGTTGCTTCAAGAAGTCTAGTATCCGCGGCTAGCAAGCCGCGCACACTAGACTGGGGGGACATGATGACGTATAGTCTATATTTGGGCCACGAGCCCCAATAATAAACATTACTAAGGCCAAAACCCACCATGAGTGGGCTATTATAATTTGGGCCGCATTGTTAACGGGATTGGGCTCACGTAGACCCAAGCCCGATCAAACTATTTATGGTCTAGATAAGGATCTTCTATCTATGGATAAAGATCCTTGGACCGGATAAGCACCATGCGTGCGAAACGTAATGTAACACCTCAACCCAAAAAGGGCTAAAGTGTGACATTATGGAGTCAAATCAGAACACAAGTGAAATGGAGATACATTACCAACAAAGTTTACAAGGGTTACAATAGAAAACTAAACAAAATACAAACTACAAAAGGGCAACAAACTAAACTAAGCCCAACATCAAGCACTTCTAAACCACTCTAAGTCCAGCCAATAGCTAATCAGGGTGAAGTCTTCTAAGCCCAAAATAAGATCTCTCATCCACAACCCAACTTCCTACTAAACCTGCCGCATGGAAAAGAAAGCGGCTGAGCATAAAAAGCTCAATGAACAGATATGAACAAATAGCAAAGCAATACAATAGAGTAGGGAATAAACAAAGAATTAGGAATATGTAGTATCCAAAAAGGGTAATCAAAAGATGACATGGTTAAGTGTAAGGTATAATGTATGTAAGTTTTCAGTATTTTACCCAAGGCCAATCAATACAATACAATACAATAATATCCCAATATGGAGTGATCAACTCCCAATATGTGAGGGGTTGCAATGCACGCACCCAGTCACCAATACAATATGTAGCAATGTAGACAATGTAGTAGCTCCAATAATCAATCAATCAATCAATCAATCAATACAATACAAATCTAGGATGCATCCATACGCCCCCGTAGGCCAATAACAATCACAATCAAAGCAGTAGTCAATAGTAGATCGGGGACGGCTTAGTACATCTCTCCAACTACGCTAGAGTACATAACATTGGTGCATCAATGCTATGGTTGTGGCTACTCCACAACAAGTAATACCCCGGGTAAATACTGAAGGGTCAAGTGGTCAAGGTTCAATATCAATGGTTCAATATCAAAAGTTTAATATCAAAGGTCCAATACCCAAAGGTTCAAATACCCAAAGGTCATTATCAATAGATCATAGGTCAATATCAAGAGGTAGGTCAAAGGATTAATGTCAAAGATTCAGTATCAAGGTTCGGTATCATAGGTCAATATCAAAGGATCAATATTGAAGGATCAATGTCAAAGGGTCGATCAAGGATGTAGTATCAATGGGTCAAAATGGAGAGGTCAAAGCCAAAGTTCCCAATCCAAAAGGTTCACTATTCCAAGTCCCAAAATCCCATAGTTCATAAATCAAAGGGTCATAATGAGAGTTTAAAACAAAGTTCAATTTAGCGGGTTTCCATCACTAGTTTTAAAGGTTTGTAGTACAATCTCATTTAAAAAGGTTTATAACAAGATTCATTTAGAAGAGGTCTTCCAAAAGATGACATTTATAAAAGTGATATTTATTAAAGGTTTTCATCCAATATCCTTCAAAAGTGGTCTGTATGAATTTATAAGGTCCCATAAGTAAGTGGTCTTAAATCATATTAAAAGTGTCGTTATAAAATAGTTCCCCTTTAATTATTTCCATATCATAATTAAGAAAAGAATTTCACCTTCCGCGGGTCACAAGGGTTCAAACGAATAACGATAGGATCACAATTTCCGGTGAAACACATCATTCATAGGTTCAAGTACGAAGGGTCAAAACCAAAGCCAAACGGAGGTCATAACACGATAATCAAGTCAAAGACAAGGTCAAGAGAGAGAAATGTGCACTCCTACTGAAAGAGTACGGAATATCTGTACCTCAATCCAAAGCAATAGCAAGGTCACAAATCACAAAGAGAGAGACGGATCACTCCCGCTTCACTGAACCTAGAAGAGAAGTGGATACGAATTACGACGAGTTCAAATTACCCAAGTTACCTCTTTTTAGTTAACTTTCCATTTTTAGAAACTTTCCATATTTAGCAGCTCTCTATTTTAGGTAACTTTCTATATTTAGTAAGTTCCCACTTTAAGTAGTTTAAGTATTTTAGAAGACTTTCTATTCTTAGTAAGTTTCCTTATTTAGAAGGTTTCCATAATTAGTACTTTCCATAATTAGCAAGTTTCCATAAATAGTAAATTTCCTGATTTGCAAGTTTTCCAATGTTAGCATATTCTCATAGGTTAGTTTTAATACCATCTCAAATTTCATAGCTTCATATATCACGGTTTTCATTTTATAGGGTATTTGTGAGATTAGGGTTTCCCGGATTTTAATATAAAGATCAAGGGTTAATTCCGTCAATTAAACAAGTCAAGGGTCACAAATGAAACCATACACATAAGCACACATATACATGACCCACATATGTCCAGAATTCCAGATTTACACTTTATACCCTTCTAGTTTCAAAAGTTACAAATCAACCCTTTAATTTATCCATTTTCCATAATTAAACCATTAATTAATATAATTATCAAATAAGCGCCGCAACTATATAAAATGACATAAACAGCCCTTAAACCATTTATAGGTCGAAATATTTATGATTTAACCATATTTACAATTTTAGTCCCTCTAGTTATAATATTTACAATTTAACCCTTTTAATTAATAATATACCAAATAAACCCTTAATTATCCAAAATTACACATACACCCCTCAAGTATCAATTTTTACGATTTGCTACTGTTCCAAAATATGTTTCAAAAATATCCCACAAGTTTCAATAATTACAAAACACACCCTTATATTTAATAAAATACAATCGGTACCATTTTTAATTACAAATCTTTAACCCTAATTTTTCCAAAACCTCATAACATTTATTTTAAATCAATTATCTCATAAATGAACCAGCAAAAATAAGGAACCCTAATATTTCATGCAATTCGACCCCATTTTTATTTTATTTACAATCGGTTAAAATGTAACAATTTACACAATGATTTCCAAGCTTAAAATAATTATAAATCCATTTTATATGAGTCACACCTTTTTCACAACTTCCTTATGGCGGAGAAAACCTTACACACCAATTATCACACCACAACTTCGTCACACCTTTTTCACAACTTCTACACAACTACTTCACAACTTCTTCACAACTACTTCACAACTTTTTCACACCTAAGCACTACCTAATCACACTACTTCTTCTTCACACCTATGCTACTTGCACACCACAATCAATTCACAACTTCTCTACCTACACGCCTTACTAGCCTAACTCCTTATGTTTACTTCTATCTAACCAATATTCACAACTAATACACAAATGGATGAAAACTATACAAGTGATGATGCACAAACAACTTGGATGTGAAGGTCAGAACAAGTTGTAATACTTCTTGTCTTGAAGGATTAAAGTATTCTTCTCTTGCACTTGAAAGGTTGAAGCTTGGATCACTTGAAAATAAAAGCTTAGGGATTATATGATCAAAGGGTTTAAGAGAATGGTATAGAAGATTCAAATTAGAAAGTTTATAGTGCAAAAGGTGAGGAAAAATGCCAGATTTGAGCCAATATTTATAGAAGAAAAAAATACTGTTTGGGAGCGTGGCTGGTCCCCTTAATTATCAAGGGGCCGCCCATACAATTAAGGGGGCCGCCCTACCAAAATGGTCATAAAATTTGTCTTTTACTGGGGAAGGTTTTTCTGGAACATTTTTACCATTTTTGGTTAAAAATTTGAATTCATATATTTATAATGATTTAAACATATTCTTTTATTTCCAAAAATGATTTTGTAAAAGATATAAAATGTTTTGTGACATTTTATAAAAAGTCTAGTGTTTAGAAAAATATTCCTTTGATCATAGAATGCAATAAACACTTTGTTTATTCATACCTTAAGTGATTTGGGTGTAAAGTAAATATTTATCAATAAATACTTGTTTAAGTCATAATTTTTAGCTCAATGGGTTTACATTTTGTGATTATCAAAACATAGAGATATCGATAAATGTTAATAATTTTTTAGGCATTATTTATATCAACAAACTCGAATAAATAATGACTCGTTAAGTAATTAAATTCGATAAACAACTTATATATATATATATATATATATATATATATATATATATATATATATATATATATATATATATATATATATATATATGCTAGCCGGGTACCTGCGTGTTGTGGCGGCGGGTACCCGTATAACCAAACAACCCACAATAACATACAATTGAATCATCTCAATCATCTTTATACATTATAGTAGTACATGCGCAATGTATCAAAACCAAGAAGGGAGAAAGCAACAATGCTCGTGTTTTGTTACACGTTAATAGTGATGACACGTCGTAGTTGGTGATAATTTAAAGACAAAAACGTTGTGCTTGATTTCACCATCTCAAGTTAACATATTTTCTTTCATCACATTAACAAATTATACACAGTCACTTTCTAAAATGAATATATCATATTTTCATGATCCATTTTACACTAAAACAAATAACCTATAATTTAAAATGAATTTAAAATTATGTAACCGAAAGTTAATAATGTATATTTACTTAAATGTATTTTAAATTTTTTCGGTTACAATAATATATATTATTAAGTACGTAAATTAATTTCATTTTTTTTTGATAAATAAATTAATTTCATTTTAAATAACATGCCGGTTACTAATATTACAGTATTTAACTAAAATTTTGAGTTATAGGCAAATGTATTTGCTGAATGTTTAACGAGTGGCGTAGATAAGTTCGTCGCTTTTAAGTTCCTAACCATTCATGCAGGTTCTTAAATTGTTAGACCTCAAAATTTTCTTAACCCCCCACGCACCAACTTAATGCTTTAAATCATATGTAACCAACAAACACATCCCATCGTTTTTTCATATCAACAGTCCCAAAAACAAATACACATTCTTTTTTTCTTTTTTTTTCCTCCTTATTTTGTCAGTGTAGTTTACATTATATATTAGGTTAATAGCATCCTTTTACATGTGACACTCTTTAGTGTAAGCCTGACTAACTGAACTATATACTCAAAGATCATAAGATTTCTCTTGCAACGTCACTTACTCATTCATGGGTTAATGACTTGCCTAGTTTATTGGGCAAAGACCACCTATTTTTCAATTTTCTGTAATTCAAAGAGTTTCACTTTCAACTACTTCATCACGCTTGCATATTATTATAAGGGCTTATGAATCTTTAATTTTTCAAAACAATTTTTAAGATTTTGAACATAAAGTGGGCTTTTTATAAAATGAACTTCCAAAAACACATTATGATTGATGCCCAAGTGTAGTAGGAAATCATAGTAACATACAACATGTCTTTTTATTTCATTGTGATTTTAAAAACCAAGACTTGCATCAATGTAAAATATTTAGAAAAAGCTTGACGTTCAAGCCTCCAACGAGAAACCAAACCATATATTGTTGCCTCTGTGTGTTATTTAGTTATTCAAAAGATAACCAACCTCAAACCAAGTCATTGGCCTTGTTAAAAATTAATAAAAAGAAGAAAAAGATCACCAGTAAACTCTTTAACTCCCAAATAAACAATAAGCAAAACCCAAATTCGAACATTTACTTATCAAGTGCCTCGAAACACAATAATCGATTAGCCCAAAAGCATCCAACATATCGAAATCGCGCAAACACACTACCAACACTCTAAACCAACTGAAACACACCAAAATAACCGCAAAAGCGAGGCAACCGAAACCATAAAGCAACACCGACACTCGACTTTTACAAAGATAGACTTCACATCCACAAATAAAATATATCGGCTCGATCTCACAAGATCCCCTGGACCTTATCAGATCTATAAACACACACTCAAAACCATAACAAATTTCAGGCACAACACATCCAAACACACTCGAAACCATAAAAAGTCTCAATCGTTACAAATCTTACATACTCGAAACCACCACCAAATCTCAGCAACACCAACAACATGGCCGGCATCACACACCTTTGCTTGCCATCGTCACACACCCATCACCAGCGTCACACACCATAAATGGCGGCATCGAAGGGACCGGTGGCAGCGAAGAGACTGGCGGCATATATCCGGTCAAAACACCATAAAGTTACATCACCAGAACCACAAAAACACCACCGAGACCACGTAAAGATCAATGGACCACCCAAACTCAAACACCACTGAATTTAACAAAAACCGATGGTGTTGGTGGCGGGATCTATTGATGTCGTTGGTGATGGTGGTTGTGTAATGGTGGCGGTGCTATTAACTGGTGGTGGTGGTAAGATTATTTATGTGTATGTTTTTTGTTTTAGAGAGAAAGAGACACAGAATTCTGTGTGTGTGGTCGGTATTATGCGTATATTTTGACAGTTACTAACATGGTTTAAATGGGCTATTAAAAGTTTTTTAAATGGGTTATTAATATTGGGCTGTTACAAGTCTATAATCTATCTATTTTATCTAATAAAACAGAGTTTTGTACAACTCTTTTAAGCAGTCTTCTGTACAACCCTCTTAAACTAGCTAATTAATTTTTTCCTAAAATAACTCTTATTCTCAGATTGACACGTGTACTTTTGTTTTGTCTCTCAATTGCCTTTTAAATGAGCCTTTGAAATAGTGCATTTCGTTTGACTACTCGGAATAATAGGTCTTTGAAGTTTGACTACTTTAATATTTGATTTAAACCCTCTTAAATGAATAATAAATAAATAAACTCAAAACACTAAGAGGAAAAAAAAAGAAAAAAAAAAAAAAAAAGAAAAAAAAAAAAAAGGCTCATCCATTCAGTTGCCTCTTAAATGAATAATAAATCACATAAACTCAAAAACGCTCATCCATTCAATGTCTCTCCATTTCATATCTTCTAAAAAAAAAAAAAAAAAAGCTGACCACTACCACCATCCCTAAGGTAATTTCTTTTTTAGTTCTTTTATCATCTTTGTCTCAACAATCTTAATATCTATTTTGTGTTAAATTTAATCTTGAATCTATGTTAGCTAAAT